>CM064506.1:42688244-43251989 GCA_032716605.1 Paralithodes platypus
GGTATGCAGTCTTGCACTGCTTTTAGGTAAGTGGTTTCGAATAACTCCCAAGATGTATTTGTATGTCGTTAATTGTTAACTAAAACGCTCCAGTCAGTTTCTCGCGTTAAACGTAGCTCTAAGTTTATAATGAGGTACTTGCGCTTTCTTGAAATTAGGGACGGTTCCGATGCTACTATTTGGTTCGTGACTAGTCCTCTCAACTTTACAAAGTGAAAGGCGTTATCGTACGAATGGTCTCGTGTTACTGAACTTCATCACCAACATTCAAATTCTCTATGTAAGTTTTTCTTTGTTTGTTGCAAGGACAATGTCAAGAACGTTATTACCATGGTGTCGTGCTTTGCAACAAATTGATACCGCGAACTCTCTTGCAAGTTCGTATACCAGGCCTGGCCGGAGTGTTAAGTAAGACTTATCGCCCCACTTGGTCACGGGGTTAACGTAAAGTCTCGCCAAAAATTACGGGACTCTTGCGAGTTACTTACATCTGCAATTTGTTCGTAAATTTCTTGGTCCGTTGGTACTGATTGAGCCCCCGCCCCTGGAAGGTCCTGTAATAGTAAACGCAAGTATTATTTTTGTACCTTTAGTTATTCTTGTTATTAGCACAAAAGTTGTGTCGACGGTTCACACTTTGAGGTTTTGACAAGAGGGTAGGGGTTAAGACTTTCTTTGATATAAAGTAAAACGCCCACCTCTCTTTCTAATTATTCGGCTTTTTCTCAAACATTACATAACCGGGGAAGTGAATATTCCTCGCTAAAAAGTCTCTAATCTGCTGTATTGACTAAAAAAAGAGCAAAAGAAACAGGATTCCTGTTATTCCAATCACCTCATAATTTTCTGTAAACACTAGCTCCTCTAAATCCTGAAAATCTGATGGCTTATGCTACGGTGAGGTGGGTTTTGGTGGGTTTTTTTTGCATAGAAAACCTGTAAATTTGTTAATTTAGAACTCAACGGATGCTCTTTAATAATATTTTTGGTTCTTGTGGAATCTACATGTTATGTTCAGGGCTGTCCTGGGTCCTCACTGTCTCGCGGTCCGTATCGCTGTTGTCCCTCGGTTGCCTCTGTTTTTTGCTTGTGGGCGTTAGGTAATTTATGTCCCTGCTGCCTCTATCTCGCGGACGGCGTTTTTTTATCCATGGCTGCGGACTGTTTCGTGTAGGAGACAACCCACCGCAGGCTGCACCCACAGGGTTTAGATGAGTGCCATCCTTGCGGAACAGAGTAGGCTGGTTTATAGGAATAATCCCAAAGGTTGCATGAATTCACTCTCCTTCCCTCAGACACAAATATTTTAGTCGGCTAGTTGTGCTGAAGGCCTTGTCGTATAATTTGTCAGGTGCGTCGATCTTGGGGAGAATGCCTGAGATGATGATATTCCTTGACTTGTTTTTGTAGTGCTGGATCATCTTGCGATAATTTCTCCATCAACTCTTGGGATCTGGTGCGCATGACGTCATTTGAACCATCATGGATTGACAAAAAGGGTATTTTCGTTTGCAATCCTCTGTGGTATCTTCGAAGGCTTCCACAATGTCCCGTCCAGTCCAGCTCCTGGGGCATGCAATATCTTTTTCGTCGATTTGGGACTCTGTGTCCAGAACTCTTCGACCTGTCCTCGTAGTATTAATCTCCAACGAGCCTGGTCTCTTTCTGGTTCGTCTTCCATCGCTAACCAGATCTCAAATCTGTTTGACATTGTGAATGGTAGAGTGGAGACCTTTTCTGCTTTGGCCGTGCACCTGTTCCTCACTGTTGTAGGAGTATCCGGAAACACTGTGGTGGCGAGACTCTGCGTACAGGTTGGGGAATAGGAACTCTGGTTTAGAAACGAGGCAAGGGGTTGGTACTAGTCGTGGCAGAGAGGCTTCGTTGCATGAGGAGTGGTGGATAGACTAATGTTTGAAAAAGCATGGGGGGGCTGTTCCTGGTTTGATGTCGGCTCAGGTTCATCAAAAGCATCCTTTGCAGTGGCTACTGCAGGTGTTGGATTGTTTGGGCAGATGACATTGGTGCGGTGGTAAGATGCTGGAGTTTGCACCAATTGTAGTAAGTGATACTCCAACATTGAGTGTCACAAACTCTTTGAGTGAGTCCAGCTTTCCTGGTGAGGGCATTGATCTTGTTGTGGGCTTCATCCAATTTTCGCTGTCAAATCCTCTCGTTGCTGGCAGAGTCGGCAGACTTGTGGATCGGCTGGAGCGAAACAGGGAATCACCAAACCTACCGGCGCAGGTTCGTACAGGCACGAGGCATGATGACGATCACTTTCTTCAGATCACTTCGCCACTGCACTTAAAACACTTTAACTCACTTTAAAAACACGTAACTCCTTTAAAAACACTTCACCATCACTTCAGGTCGCTTCACTTACTTAAATGGCCTAACCCAAAACAAAAATGTTGTAAATACGCACAAATAGGTTATCAGCGGTGATAGCCTAAGCGAAAAATTAAAACAAAACAAAATGAAATTTAAATACGCAGTGAAAGCCGAACCGAACACAATTTTTATTTGTCATTTAAACAGAAATAGGCCACCAGGGGCTAGCCTATCCTAACCAGAAAACAAAAATAACCGCAAACAAAAAATATGAAATACCCCCCCCGGTTTAAAAAACCAGTAAACTGGTCCACCAGCGGTGATAGTCCTAAAACTGAAAATTTAAAAATTGAAGTACGCAGAAATAGGGCACCAAGTATGATAGCCTAGAATAACCGAAAACACAAATAACCGAAAACAAAAATTATCAAATACCGGTACGCTGAAATAGGCCACAAGCGGTGATAGCCTAACTGAAAATTTAAAATTGAAGTACGCAGAAATAGGCCACCAGGGATGATAGCCTAGAGCCCTAGACTAACAAAAACAAAAATTATGAAATACGAAGAAATAGGCTACCAGGGGTGATACGCTACCTATAAAAGCAAAACAAATATATATATATATATATATATATATATATAATAGAATATGTAACTAAATATACAATTCACCAAATAGAGATTATATAAGAATAAAGTGTAACTGCACACAAGGGGTTAATATACTGTATCAACAGATGGCGCTGGTGTCACTGTCAAGCAGGATTATTTTTAGATAAACAAGTTATCAGTCAAAGGTTACTACAAGATCATGCAAGCAACACTAAATTACAGATATATATAGCTACAGTAGGATACTGAATACGATAATTACTAGAGTTAATAAGAAAATACAAAGATATGTTGATTTGAGGTGTGGCGTCGTCTGCTACAAGCTAGGATAACAAATATAAACAACAATGTTTATCAGTCAGAAAAGCAATAAAATAACGTGCACGGCAACTACAGAACTATGTGTAGGTTAAACAAGCCCTGTTCATGCAATGAATTATTATTATTATTATTATAGGAGATGCCGAGTCTCCAACCAGGGTGCAGAAACACCAGCAAGATGAATCCACACAAAACACCCAGAGGCACTGGAGAGAGACTACGGCAACTTAGGAAAAAAAAAACATATACTGTATACTGTACTGTACATATACACATATTAAACACAGATAACATATTATGCAGTGGAGGATATCAAGTATAAATATAATACAATAAAATAGAATAAAATAAGTTTAAAAATTTGATTAATGCTGCAAAAAAGCATTAACTCTAGACTTAAAAATTTATATATTAGCTGAATTGACTAGGTCATTTGGCAACTTATTCCACAAGTCAACCATGGCCGGCACAAAACACCGTGAAAACTGTGTAGTAGAAAAATTAACACGGCTCATGGCAAGATCATTAAGATTGCTTGTGAATCTAGTTGCACGAGCCCGGACATAGGGCCCAGGCCGAACCCCATGTAAGGGATGCTGAGGGTTGTTAAAAACTTTAAATAAAAGACTAAGGGCACCAACTTTACGTCGATGACACAGATCAAGAGACAAATGAGGTAGAATAAAACTGATGGAATTTAGCGACCTGTCAAGCAACTTGATATGGCAGTCAGCTGCTGACAACCAGACAGGTGAGCAGTACTCGAAATGTGGCAAAATAAAGGCATAAAAAGATTTGATAACTGTGGCGTCACAAGCAAATGTTTTGTAAACCTTGCGAAGCAGACCAATTTTTGGGGGAAATGGAAGAGTAGAAAGAACGAATATGCTTTTCAAAAGTAAGTTTGTATCAAGAGTAACTCCTAACAAACGCAGAGTATTCACATTCTCAATTTGAATCGCCAGAAACTTGTAGATAAGGATGGGGAGGATCCAAGGTACGAGATCTGCTGATGATAATGGAGTGTGTTTTACTAGCATTAAGTTTCATACCCCAAAGTTCACACCATGATGTAATTTTGGCTAAATCCCTATTCAGAGCAGTAGCTCTGTCGATCTATTGGTGATGGAATTGACGCATACAAAGTTGTATCATCAGCATAGGAGATTAGTTTATTTTTCAAGCTCAGAACACAGGTCAGCAGTAAAAATAATAAAAAGCAAAGTCCCAAGGACACTGCCTTGTGGGACACCAGAAACAACAGTAACAGAAGGGGAATGACACCCATCAATGGCCACAGACTGAGATCTTTTCGTCAAAAATCTTCAAAGAAAATTGCCACCAATACCAATGAGCTGTAACTTAAACAGAAGTGCTTTATGTTGACTAAATCAAAAGCAGAACTAAAGTTTTATGTGGGGAGATTGTAGGCACCAATCGATCAGGGCTAGACCCAGGTGAGGTTATAGGCATGTGATAAAGAGTCGCTGGAACTCCTGTTTCATTTGCTTGGCCTCTCTTACTGATTTTCTTTGTGCCTCATTTAAACCGAGAGCAATCCAGCTAGCTCTCACAACACCTCCTCCTCGTATCCACTTCACTACACTAAACATGCACACCACACTTCATTCCTCCACACCAAAATTAAAAAAAAAAAAAAAAAATTATGAATTCTAGCCCAGCCTCGGAGTCCCCAGGGGGGGGGACCATAAATGCCCCCACACCCGACCAACCATCCCCTGACGACCCCACACAATTAGCTGGACCTCGGCCTGTTACTCTTTCTATTACTTTCTGCAACATTCGCGGACTTTCCTCTAACTTTCACTCTGTTGAGCACCATCTCTCCTCCTACAAACCTGATCTTCTCTTCCTCACCGAAACTCAGGTGTCTGTAGCAACATCCAGCAGCCCCTTCTCTGTATCCTCCTACTTTCTCTATCCTAGTTTCAAAGCCAAAGGCGGATGTTGTGCATATTTGCACAACAAACTCACTTGCTCTCGTGTTCCCGATTTCGACTCCTCTGAATTCTCACTTTATGGCTCAAACTTTCCTGTCATTCTCTTACTAACTATTTCTGTGCTGTCTATCTTTCCCCTAACTCTACCAACTTTCCCAAATTCTTTGACTATCTAAACTCTACAGTGGAACACATTCTATCCATTCTCCTTTCTCAGAAATCTCCATCTTAGGAGATTTCAACGTTCACCACCGCCATGGCTTCTCCTCTCACACTCCTGATCCACCTGGTGAACAATCCTACGTCTTTTCTATCCTAAATGACCTAGATCAGTGAGTTCAGCAACCCACCCGTATCCCGGATCGCATCGGAGATCGCCCCAACATTCTTGACCTGTTTTCTAACTTCTAACCCTTCTTCTTATACGTCGATCTTTTCTCTCCTTTGGGCTCCTCCGACCATAAACTTATCTCTGTCACCTGTCCTATCTCTCCAGTACGGCCACCCGATCCTCCTAGCCGGCGGCGCTTGTGGCACTTTGGAGCTGCCGACTGGGAGGCTCTTCGGCAGTACTTATTTGATTTCCCATGGAATGATTTCTGCTTCCGTGGCCAAGGACCCTCGGAGAGTGCTGCATGCATTACCGAGGTAATCCTATCGGGCATGGAAGCATACATTCCATTCTCTCTCTCTCAGACTAATGCTAAAAAAGTCTTGGGTTTACTCACGCCTGTTCTAACTGCTGTCCGCAATAAGGAGGAACCATTGAAACGTTACCGACGCCTGAAAACTCAAGACCCTCATTCTTCATATATGTCTGCCCGGAATCAAGCCAAATCGGTTCTTCGACTTGCCAAACACTCTTTCATCAATAATCAATGCACAGAACTATCCAACTCTAGCTCTTCCCAAGCTTTCTGGCATCTAGCCAAAAACCTCTCCCAACAATTTCTCTTCCTCGTCTTTTCCCTCCCCTTTCCCACTCTGATGGCACAACCATTACTTCTTCCTCTGACAAAGCTAAACTCTTCGCTCAAACTTTTGCTAGAAACCACCTTGGATGATTCCGGTGCTATTCCTCCCTCTTCACCCGCCTCTCTCTTACTTATGCCTAATATCCTAATATCTTCTAAAGATATACTTTCTACCCTCTCTTGGCTTAACACTAATAAGGCGTACGGTCCGGATGGTGTTCCTCCTGTTGTTCTCAAAAACTGTGCTTCCGTGCTGCCTCCCCTGCCTAGGCAAACTCTTTCGTCTCTGTCTATCCTCTAACGTCTTTCCCTTCATGCTGGAAGTTTTCTCGACATTCAACCTGTCCCAAAGAAGGGTGACCGCTCTCAACCCTCCAACAATCGTCCAATTGCTCTCATTTCTTGTCTTTCTAAAGTTTTTGAAACTATTCTTGCTTCCAAATTTCTTAAGCATTTCTCCTCTCTTAATCTGCTCTCAGATCGCCAGTATGGCTTCCCTTAAGGGTCGCTCTACTGATGATCTTCTTTCATATCTTACTAACTCTTGGTCATCCTCCTTTCGGGACTTCGGTGAGACTTTTTCTATTGCACTAGACATATCGAAAGCCTTCGATAGAGTCTGGCATAAATCTTTAATTTCTAAACTACCCTCCTTCGGTTTTCTATCCCTCCATCTGTGCCTTTGTCTCTAATTTCCTTTCCGGCCGTTCCATAGCCGCGGTTTTGGACGGCCATTGTTCACTTCCTTACCCTATAAACTCCGGTGTTCCTCAGGGCTCTGTCCTATCTCCTATTCTCTTTCTAATGTTTATAAATGATCTCCTTAACTGTACCTTAATTCCCATCCATTCATACGCAGACGACTCAACCTTACACCACTCCATTACTTTTTCAGAACGCCCCAGCCAGCAATCCATCAACGACAAACGTAATGAAGCCATAGAACTCTTAAATTCTGATCTAAATACTATTTCCAATTGGGGCAGAGAAAACCTTGTTAACTTTAATGCTTCCAAAATCTAAAGTGAAATAAAATCTTGTGAAACCCAACCGTGTATTCTTGTATCATTGGTAGAGATTGAGGAGATTTATAATTGCATATCTGGAGTCAGCTGTGTTCCTGCTGAGTGTTATAGTTCTTAAGGGGAGATCTCCACTTGAGGGATTTTTTTCTTGACCCCTTTTACCCTCATGTTTAGCCCCATTGCTTTTGATATTATAAAACGTTCGCCCTATTAGTTTAGCGATTTTAAGAACTTTCACCCCATATTAAGACCTATCGTGCCATTCAGGTGTCGATTTTTATCCTGGCGAGCGATAGCGAGCCTGTAATTTAAGAGGAACCGGCCTTCGGCCGGGACATTTTTCTACCGAAAAATGTACAAATTTATCTTGAAAGGGACTCAAGGGGGTGTAATTTCAAGCTTGATGGAAGTTTAGGAAACACACTAAAAACCTCCCCTTAAAAGCTTTCCTAGGGTGGAAAGAGAGAACTAAAGTACGCGGTCAAATATTATTGCCCGGCATAACATGTTTGTAAGGCCAGACGGCCTAGTAAGGACCTCGTTGTCTGTGTGGTCTGCATATACAGTATATGTAACTCTCCTGCCGATTTTTTCTCAGTCCAAGTTTTATTTATTCCCCCCTCTCTTCCCCTACTCTCCCTTCTCTCTCTCTTTCTCTCTCTCTCTCTCTCTCTCTCTCTCTCTCTCTCTCTCTCTCTCTCTCTCTCTCTCTCTCTTGCGCAACGGGACATAAGCGTCATGCAAAACACAATGGGGAAATACAGACTCGCTTCAGGCCAGCTCCAAAACCCCGAAAATAATAATAAAAATAATATATAAGATTTGCCTGCTATATAAGTCTTAGATCAGTTCATCTTTGTCATTCCCTCGCCAGACTTCAGAGCGTGCAGACGTTCAACACATCTCTGGATCCTTAGCACTGTGAGTATAAGATCCTTCTAACTTATTGAGGATCATGAGGTGCTTTGACAGTTAATTCTGGTGATCATTAGACGATTTAATCTAATTTATTCATTTCACTCCAAGTACCAAACACCTCCCAATGAAATTAATGAAAGCATATGGTCCACCCGGGATTCGAACCTGGGTTGCCACGCACAGATCTTAAACACTGAATGCATTACACCATTAACACAGTTAAAGGGTACATGACCACGTTTTTGTACCCATATATCGAACACTGGATATCAAATTGAGATGGGTGAGGATACATGGAAGTCATAGGGTTAGTTGAGATGGTCTTGACCCTTCCTCAGCTATACAGTGTATAATCGTCTAATTATAGCCAAAATAAACTGTCAAAATCCGGCATAATCCTCAGATGCTTAAGGGGGGTGACCTGTTTTTGTTCTGTCCTTTTCTATCTTTCTCTGGCTTGTATCCATTTGGCCCCATTCAGCCTACTGTTTTAAGACGTTTATCCCCATCCAGGTGTCAATTTTTTACTGGTGAGCGGTAGCGAGCCAGCAATTTTTTTATTTTTGTTTGACAGCAGGCTAAATTTGTAAATTTTTCGATAGAAAAATTTCTCCGGCGAAGCCGGATTTCTTCATATAATGCTGGCTCGCTATCGCTCGCCAGGAAGAAATCGACACCTAGATGGGGATAAACGTCTTAAAATAGTTGGCTGAATGGGGCCGAATGGATACAAGCCAGAGAAAGAGAGAAAAAGACAGAAATAACAAAAAGCAGGTCACCCCGCTTAAGGTGAATAATTATATTTTGTCTGAACCCCCTTTGTCTGAACCCCCTTTGTCTGAACCCCCTTTGTCTGAACCCCCTTTGTCTGAACCCCCTTTGTCTGAACCCCCTTTGTCTGAACCCCTTTTCCTTCATGTTGAGCCCCATTAGGTTTCAAACATGAATACTTTTGTCCACTTCTCTGTCAATATTAAGGGCAGATTTCCACCTGGAGGATTTTTTTCTGAACCTCTTTCTCCCTCATGTTTAGCCCCATTGCTTGTGAGATTTAAAGACGCTTGCCCCATTAGTTTGGCGATTTTAAGAACCGTCGCCCCATTTCTGTCAATTTTAAGACCATTCGTGCCATTTAGGTGTCATTTTTTTCCTGGCGAGCGATAGCGAGCCTGTAATTTAAGGGGCATCGGCCTTCGGCCGGGACATTTTTCTACCGAAAAATGTACAAATTTATCTTGAAAGGGGGTCAAGGGGGAGTAATTTTAAGCTTGATGGAAGTCTAGGGAATCGACTAAAAACCTCCCCTTAAGACCTGTCGTTGCATTTAGGTGTCGATTTTGCTCCTGGCGAGTGATAGCGAGCCTGTATTTTAGGAGGAACTGGCCTTGATAGACTTCTAGGGAGCAAACTAAAACAAATATGAATACCGGTAATAATAACAACTAAATAACAAGTCAAATAACGTCCCCTTAACCCCTTCTGTACCCAGACGTTTACGTTTTTTTTTTATTTCAGCTATATGTAAGCGATGTTATGAAGCTTAGGAGGGTGATATGGTAGCTAAAAGGATCAATTGAGACAGTCTGCTGCCTTTTAATTTATATAGATCCTTCCTAAGCTGAATAAAATCGTATAATAATTGCCGGAATATAATGAAAGGAAAGTTGCCGGTACAGAAGGGGTTAACACTTATGATATGTGTGTAACCACTTTGTGACGGTCAGTGTTCCGTATAGTACAGTTGCTCATCATTTGATCTTGCACCTGTACTGTATAATACGTCATGTATAGTACAGTTGCTCATCATTTGATCTTGCACCTGTACTGTATACTACGTCATGTGATTCACAGGAATAAGTATAATCAGATTGACTACAAAAATGTGTTGTTATAAATTGGTTAATAGACGATATAAATCAACTTTAGCTTAAGGGGGGTCACCTGGTTTATTTTATCTTTCTCTCCTTTTCTCTCTTTCTCTGGCTTGTATCCATTCGGCCCCATTCAGGCAACTGTTTTAAGACGTTTATCCCCATCCAGGTGTCTATTTTTTTACTGGCGAGCGATAGCGAGCCTGCATTGTATGGAAAAATCCGGCTTCGCCGGAGACATATTCTATCTAAAAATGTACAAACTTAGCTTGCTGTCAAAACAAAAATATATATATACATGCTGGCTCGCTACCTCTCGACAGGAAAATACACCTAGATTTGGGTAAACGTCTTAACACAGTAGGCTGAATGGGGCCGAATGGATACAAGCCAAAGAGAGAGGGAGAGAAAGAGAAAACAAGCGAGGTGGGCTCCCTTAATATTACAACGTATTCGTGTGATTTCAGTTTGCCTGCCCCGACCAACCATGAAGACTGAGGTGTTCGCTGTTATGGTGGTGGTGGTGATGATGGTGGGACTGTCTGAGCAAGGGGGTATGTATTATTATGTGTTTTCCACCAACCAACTTAATCACCTCTAAACTCAATTAATGAAATCAACAAATACATGTGGCCCTCCAAGGACTCGAACCTAGGATACTCACATCGAAATTCTGCGCGCACTTATGCATTACGCTATCAAGGCAGTTACAGAAATATGCACAAGCCTACGATTTATTATGCAGTTTGGAATCCTGCATATTAATCTGAACATGTACATATATTCCAACTGTGCTATGGTAGCCTAATGTATAGACGAATGGAAGGAGTAATTAATGGTATAGCAGGCCCCATAAGTAGTAGGCCTACTATACCCTGTTCCAAATAGCTAGCCCAAAAATCGTAACCTCTATCGTCTGTAAACTCATAAAAGGCTACAGCAAATGAGCTATACATTCTACACCCATTCCTTAGCTGCTCCTGCTCAAATTGGTGGACAAATGTACTCTATTACTCGTCAAATAATAGCCAGAATAAACTGTCAAAATGCGTCATAATCCTCAAGGGGTTAATAGCAAAACACAGTACTGGTACATTACCACTGTCAAAGTCCAACATTATTATCAATAGTCCATTAATTATCGGTAGGCCAAACATTATGACCACTAATCTCTTATAACTCATAAACGGCTAGAGTAATCGAGCTCATATTTCTACCATTCAGGAAGGGTCAGCCAGGGAATTGGTGTTCATCCTGATTGGTGAAGTTCATTTTTCACATTAGTATTATGTGTTCCCTTGTTTCTTCTTCGTCTTATACAGTATATAATTATGTTCTTTCATTTCAGGGCATACGGGCGAATATGGCTGGTGCCCGGGGGGATCTTGTGTCGACCACCCTTATTTGTGCAAGGCGCCATTACATGTCCCGGGAAATTGTGCCCCTGGCCAAGTGTGTTGCGTCCCTTATGGTAGCGGTCAAAGTGGTGAAGATGATAATGATAGTCGTGATGGTGGTGGTGATCATGGTGGTGACTATGATCGCCGCTAATCCTTCCGTGGTGATGACGGGAACGGTGGTGATGATGATGGTGATTCTGACTATGGTAATGAAGGTGGCCATGCTGGGAGTTAAACCTGTCAAGATGATGATGTCCTTGCTCGATCTTCCTCCTACCAATTATCTTCAACTTCATAAACACCTATACTGAACTAAGTTAAATAATCTGATTGTAGTATTAGTAGATGCAAATATATAAAGATAAAATAATTATGTGTGTTGTACTTATTTCCAATTTAAGTATCGTACTAGGGTGGGAATAATTCGACAGTTGTTCAGAAGTTTGTATTTTTATTTAACAAACTTCCTGGTAGCATAATATCTCATAGCAATTGATTCTCTGTTCGGGCCGGAATTAGTTCAATCCACGGATTGAATAATATCGTCGACCCAATATAGATCGTACTTTAGAACTCTTAAGTTCCCGTTACCACCTATTTGGATACCCGTTATTCAGGCATTGACTCACTCCGACTTCGATCCAAAGGCACATCACTATCTCCGAAATAAATGACAAATTTTACCGAGCCTCATATGTCTAATCGTAAGACCAAGGCTTTACTCAATTTGATCTCAATTTTCCCTATCCTTATAACATACTGTATATGTCACCTATATTAAAACATGCAAATATGTACCCGTAGGCAATTACGTCAATATAACTCTATTCCGGAGTGTCCCCACACTCTTGCTTCTTATTTAACAGATTAAATAACTCAATAACACTTATACCACTTTTACTATATACACCATCATTAAGATTGACCTAATATATCTCATTACATTGTCCAATAACATCACTATTTCAGAAATAGCTATACCACTATTACAATACTCAACACTTGATCATTTCCTATGTCAGGGTTACAATATCCGACTCAATGTTCAACTCATTTGATACTTCTATCATGAATACTATATTTATCAACTCACTAACTACTTATCTCCACTTACAATATTTCTCACAATAGTCGACTCGACTTGTTACTTATGTCATGATTACAATATTCATTACAATAGTAAACTCAACAGTTACTGAGGTCATGATTACAATACTTTATGACAATAGTCAACTCATTAGTCACTTATGTCATGATTACAATATCTCTCTCTACTATGCGGGCGAGTTGCCCTTCTTAAATGATACTAATTATAATGTATTCCTTACAATAATATCTTTGATCGAATAACGATGTTTCCTTTAAAAATATATATATTTCATTATTTGGACTATTATAACTATTTCTCAAGCTAGGTCTAACCTATCGGCAACTATCATTTATCCCCCTTTTTAAACACTTTTGATAACACTGTTATCCCTGTGGTTGATTAATAATCAATCAGACTCCCATTTTAGTCTTTAAGCTCTTTTTTAATTTTTCCATTATCTTTAAAGATTACATTGATTTACTAACCTAAAAGATCCTATACTAAATGGCATGGAGTCTTTTCTAACAATAAGCAGCTATATTCTCTTAACACTTCATCATTATATTTTATCATTAGTCTAGTCCATTTATCTTTATTTTGTTCTATAAGAACACATCTATTTTAATGGTTGGAACCACTGGGTTTGTCTAGCATTTAACTATCTTTAGTTAGTCTGTTCGGGCCCATAAGGGTCCTTTAAAAAGTATCAAGTATCTTGTCCGGAACAATTTTCACCACCCCAAGGCTGGCCAATACATCTTCTGTAGTTCTTCAGTCCCGTCTACCACTTGCCGTCCATCTTGAATTGCTTGGCTGTAGGTGTGCAAGCTAGCAATATGACGACAAGCACCAGGATACTGAAGGTGTATCTGGTCGGCAGACGGAGGCTGTGTTGGGCCAGTGGTGGACTTTTCTTGGTTATGCTCGGTTCACACATGCACGAATTCGTCCCCGACCCCTGCAATCGAGCAAGGACGCCGGCAAAACCGCCTATGGTCGGTATACGGACGTTGCCACATCACCGACTCGCCTTCCAACGGTTTCTTGCCGCCGTTCTCATCCCGTTATTCGGCGTCTAGACGACGTCAGGCTGCGTCTAGATGCCGACTGCTCCCGTGTGTGTCCCGTGAGTGTCCCGACATAACTCTTTTTCTGACAGATGACCCGACCCACGCGGACCGTTTTGTGCCTGCTCAAAATGGTCGCCACCTAGGCCCCCTCCAGATTGATGCCGTCCTGCCTATTTTCTTGGTCGGGGACGGACGGGACATTAATTCGTGCATGTGTGAACCGAGCATTACGGCAAGCGAGCTGGTAGGCTGGAGCAGGCTTGGCTAACTTCCCATCAGTGTACAAGTGAGGTGGCAGCTAGCAGGTGTGCCCAGTGGTACCAGTGACAGTTCTCTCATCTGGGACCCCGCCCACCTTCCTTTATACCCCCGCCTCACGATTTAGCGCATTGTGATTGGTCCAGCCAGGCTTCCGGGCGGAGCTACCACCAGCCGCGCTTCTTGAATGTCCTTCGCTCTCTCCTCCTTATCTATATCGTCGCAATATTTCTCTGGGAGCTTGTTGCAAATATCTTGTAGTGGCTGACGGGAGTAAGAGGGTTGTACCGGTGTAATAGACCTTTTGCAACCAAGAAAATATTTGCGTGAGTTCAGCAAGAGCGATTTACAGGGTGGGCGTGTAGGCACGGCTGGATCAGTCGATGTTTGGAGTGTCAGAGGGAGCTTGTGATTGGTCGAGCCGAAGGGTGTGGCAATGTTGTGGTACAAGCAGGGAATGTAGGGTACAGCGGGCTTACAGGGATGGTCTAATCTTGCTTTCTGATTTGTTGACAGGATTCTTACTTTAATGTGTTTATTGATTTAAACCAGTAGTAGTACTAGTAATAGTAGTGGTAGTAGTAGTAGTAGTAAAGGTGAGAGAGAGTGAGAGTGAGTAAAAAGGAAATCAAGCAATAATAGGTCTTAAGACCGCTCTAGGCTGCTTGTCCTCCAAATCAAGTGGCCAAACAGTGGTTTAGAGAGGGTAAGGGAACATTGGAAATGGAGCTACTGCCCTGGAACTAATGTCCATGGCAGGATTAGATGTTACTAGTGGGGAGATTGTAGGCACCAGTCGATCAGGGCTAGACCCAGGTGAGGTTATAGGCATGTGATAAAGAGTCGCTGGAACTCCTGTTTCATTTGCACTGAGAGCAATCCAGCTAGCTCTTTCTCTTTCTCTCAGACTAATGCTAAAAAATCTTGGTTTACTCACACCTGTTCCACTGCTGTCCGCAATAAGGAGGAAGCATTCAAATGGTACCGACGCCTTAAAACTCAAGACTCTCATTCTTCCTATGTTTCTGCCTGGAATCAAGCCAAATCTGTTCTTTGACTTGCCAAGCACTCTTTTATCAATAATAAATGCACTGAACTATCCAACTCTAGCTCTTCCCAAGCTTTCTGGCATCTAGCCAAAACCTCTCCAACAATTTCTCTTCCTCGTCTTTCCCACTCTGATGGCACAACCATCACTTCTTCCTCTGACAAAGCTAAACTCTTCGCTCAAACTTTTGCTAGAAACTCCACCTTGAATGATTCCGGTGCTATTCCTCCCTCTCCACCTTCCTCTCTCTTACTTATGCCTAATATCCTAATCTCTTCTAAAGATGCACTTTCTACCCTCTCTGGGCTTAATACTAAGAAGGCGTACGGTCCGGACGGTGTTCCTCCTGTTGTTCTCAAAAACTGTGCTTCCGTGTTGACTCCCTGCCTAGGCAAACTCTTTCGTCTCTGTCTATCCTCTTACGTCTTCCCTTCTTGCTGGAAGTTTGTTCTAATTCAACCTGCCCCAAAGAAGGGTGACCGCTCTCAACCCTCCAACTATCGTCCAATTGCTCTCATCTCTTGTATTTCTAATGTTTTTGAAACTATTCTTGCTTCCAAATTTCTAAAGCATTTCTCTTCTCATAATCTGCTCTCAGATCGCCAGTATGGCTTCCTTAAGGGTCGCTCTACTGGTGATCTTCTGTCATATCTTACTAACTTTTGGTCATTTTCCTTTCGGGACTTCGGTGAGACTTTTTCTATTGCACTAGACATATCGAAACCCTTCGATAGAGTCTGGCACAAATCTATAATCTCTAAACTACCCTCCTTCGGTTTCTATCCCTCCATCTGTGCCTCTGTCTCTAATTTCCTTTCCGGCCGTTCCATAGCTGCGGTTGTGGATGGCCATCGCTCACTTCCTCACCCTATAAACTCTGGTGTTCCTCAGGGCTCTGTCCTATCTTCTATTCTCTTTCTAATTTTTATAAATGATCTTCTCAACTGTACCTCAATTCCCATCCATTCATATGCAGACGACTTAACCTTACACCACTCCCTTAGTTTTTCAGAATGCCCCAGCCAGCAATCCCTCAACGACAAACGTAATGAAGCCATAGAACTATTATCTTCTGACCTAAATACTATCTCCAATTGGGGCAGAGAAAACCTTGTTACCTTTAATGCTTCCAAAACCCAATTTATCCATCTACCAGTCCGGAACTCCCAGCGGACTATCCCTTATTCTTCAACAATACAAAAATCAATACTTCATCTTCTTTCAATATTCTTGGTGTCTCTTTTTCTTCTGCTCTCATTTGGAAGGACCATATTACCAGTCTTGCTAAGGCAGCCTCCCAGAAGCTGGGTGTGCTCAACCGCCTTAGGGGGTTCTCTACCCCTGCACAGTTTCTTGCACTGTACAGGGGCATAGTGCGTCCTTGTGTTGAGTATTGTTCACATGTGTGGGGAGGTTCCTCTCACACCGCTCTCCTAGACAAAGTTGAAAGGAAAGCCTTTCGTATCATTAACTCCCGTCCACTCACCAACTCTCTGCAATCTCTCTCTCCGCCGCAATGTTGCATTCTCTCTCGTTATTCTATAGCTACTATAATAATCAGTGTTCCTCAGAGCTTTCCCAGTGTATACCACCTCCTTTACGTAGGGTATGTGGTACCCGTCTTGCAACACAATCCCCCCCCTACTCTATGCAACTCTCCAACCCAAGAGTGAAACGTTACTCTCAAACTTTCTTCTATTCAACAGCTGAGCTCTGGAACTCTCTCCCAGAATCAGTCTTTCCCTCTTCCTATGACTTATATTGCTTCAAACTCTGTGTGTCCTGGCATTATGGCTCGAATGTCCCTTGATTTTGGCCCTGTCACTCTTTCAACTATGGGGGAGGCACTTGCTATAGGCAGTTCTGCCTTTTGTCTCCCTCACTCACATAGAAAAAAAAAAAAAAAGGGGGGACAGTTGGGTTAGTAACATAACACAGTTATAAGTGATTATCTGGTTATCTTGGAAAAAAATAGTAAAATCTTAGTAATGTATATACGCAATAATCCCTGATAAATCCGAGGGAAACAAAAATATAGATATTAATTATTGTTATTCTAACATATAATATTAGTAATAATACCAGTACTAATAATAATGAGTAAGTCTAAAACAATTATCGTTATAAATGGACAAGCAACCCACACATTATTCTAAAACTAAAAATAAAATCATAACATCATTGAAAAGTAATTGAGTGAATGCAGTCATCACATTCCGGTTTGCTTCCACCTGATTTACATGATAGGCAACTATTCAATAAAAGTATAATATATATCTGATAATTAAAGATCAAGCTACACAAGATTCCACTCCCTCCTCAGTCCCCCTATATCCCCTAACAGCTCTAACCCCTCCTCTCCCCCACCACCCCCCTACATTCACAACCACACACCTCACAGTGAGCCATCTGGTGGTAGAAATATGCACGTTTTGTACACGTAACATTCTAGAGTCTATGAATATTGTGGGTCACGGTGAGGCAGGAGAGGCGACAGGACCTTAGCCGCCGACTGTACACCTAACATTCTAGAGTCTATGAGTATCGTGCGTCACGGTGAGGCAGGAGAGGCGACAGGACCTTAGCCGACGACTGTACACCTAACATTCTAGAGTCTATGAGTATCGTGCGTCACGGTGAGGCAGGAGAGGCGACAGGACCTTAGCCTCCGACTGTACACCTAACATTCTAGAGTCTATGAGTATCGTGGGTCACGGTGAGGCAGGAGAGGCGACAGGACCTTAGCCGCCGACTGTACACCTAACATTCTAGAGTCTATGAGTATCGTGGGTCACGGTGAGGCAGGAGAGGCGACAGGACCTTAGCCGCCGACTGTACACCTAACATTCTAGAGTCTATGAGTATCGTGGGTCACGGTGAGGCAGGAGAGGCGACAGGACCTTAGCTGCCGACTGTACACCTAACATTCTAGAGTCTATGAGTATCGTGGGTCACGGTGAGGCAGGAGAGGCGACAGGACCTTAGCCGACGACTGTACACCTAACATTCTAGAGTCTATGAGTATCGTGGGTCACGGTGAGGCAGGAGAGGCGACAGGACCTTAGCCGCCGACTGTACACCTAACATTCTAGAGTCTATGAGTATCGTGGGTCACGGTGAGGCAGGAGAGGCGACAGGACCTTAGCCACCGACTGTACACCTAACATTCTAGAGTCTATGAGTATCGTGCGTCACGGTGAGGCAGGAGAGGCGACAGGACCTTAGCCGCCGACTGTACACCTAACATTCTAGAGTCTATGAGTATCGTGGGTCACGGTGAGGCAGGAGAGGCGACAGGACCTTAGCCGCCGACTGTACACCTAACATTCTAGAGTCTATGAGTATCGTGGGTCATGGTGAGGCAGGAGAGGCGACAGGACCTTAGCCGCCGACTGTACACCTAACATTCTAGAGTCTATGAGTATCGTGGGTCACGGTGAGGCAGGAGAGGCGACAGGACCTTAGCCGCCGACTGTACACCTAACATTCTAGAGTCTATGAGTATCGTGGGTCACGGTGAGGCAGGAGAGGCGACAGGACCTTAGCCACCGACTGTACACCTAACATTCTAGAGTCTATGAGTATCGTGCGTCACGGTGAGGCAGGAGAGGCGACAGGACCTTAGCCGCCGACTGTACACCTAACATTCTAGAGTCTATGAGTATCGTGGGTCACGGTGAGGCAGGAGAGGCGACAGGACCTTAGCCGCCGACTGTACACCTAACATTCTAGAGTCTATGAGTATCGTGGGTCATGGTGAAGGAGGAGAGGCGATAGGACTTTAGCCGCCGACTGTACCAATCGAGCAGGGCAGTACCCAGAGGACGCCACATAGGCATATGATAATGAGTTGCTGGAACTCCTGTTTCATTTGTCTGACTTACCCCACTGTTTCTATTTCTACCTCACCTGCACAGAACGTAATCCAGCTAATTCTCACAAACACAACCTCCTCATATTCATTCCACTACACATAGCATGCACGCCACACATCTATCCAACACACCTAAATTAATTCTATCGTACCTTGATTTTGGCTCTCTATCACTCTTTCAACCTTGGTGAGGCACTTATTACAGGCAGCTATGCCATTTGTCTCCTTCATTCACATAGGAAAATACATAAAAATAAGGGCTATGCAAACCATAGCGAAAATCCATCAACTTTAGCATATGGTGCAGTACATCATCTATGTTCTTACCACACACATCCAGTACATGTGGTCTAGAACATGTTGGAATAATGAATATATCAGTGCAGCGTTGTTTTCCTCCTCACTGCCCTAAATAAATGACTTTAATAATGACTATCATATGTGAGGAAACGAGAGAGAGGGAGATACAGCGAGCTAGAGCGAGAGCTCTACCCACAGCGGTCTGGGTGGGGGGTGGTTCGGGGTGGTGGCTAGGTAATTATACCTGGCCACTGTTCCGAATCCCTTCTTGCTGTGGCTGCGGGGCTGGGGCTGTGCCTCATTAGCTATAATTATATAATATTATATGTTTTAATAATCTTACTGTATGTAAAATAACCATCGAGTTGTATTGAAGGTGCCTTTAAGAGAGATTGTTCTCAAAAGGCGCAGCCATGATATTATTTTATTGTAAAATTAACATATATTGTATGTTTGATTGGCAAAATAAAAATTAATAAAAAAAAAAAAAAAAAAAAAAAAAAAAAACTGCCACCGTAATTGCCTACCATGAAAGGACCAACTCCCATCCATTGACAACTTCGCCAGTCTCTATTCCTCAAGTCAGACTCTCTGAAATAATTATATTCAGAAAACAGTGTTACAGTTCTGAAATTAATTTATATGTAACATTTTACTAGAAGACACACACATATGTGTAAAGAAGATAACGCTATTGTCTCCACCAAACAACTGCACAGTATCGATTTGCTGTTTTTCCAATGAACACACACACAAACTTTATTATTGGGTGATCATTAACATTATTTTAATAATAAAACAGCTGCCTTTAAAAGGTTTTACACTTTCAAAATTTGCAAGCGCTTTATGAATAATGTGAAGGTTCTAAACCATTATTATATCCTGAAATGTTTGGTTAGATTGTTCAAATTAATTTGGAACCATAATACTGAGAGGAACTGCAATGTCAAAATACGTCTTGTAGCACCTTAATCATGAACCCCTCTCTCTATATCTGTATATAATAAAAACATTTCCTTCAACGAAGCTTAACATAGCGGTTTTGTTCATAGGTCTTAAAAATATATATATTTGTAGTTTATTGCTGGAGAGTTAACCGAAATTAAGCTTATGGCGGTAGGTGTTGACTGTAAATGTAGATTATGGTGGTAGGTGTTGACTGTAAATGTAGATTAAACCAACTTACTTCAGTTTATGCTCCAAGGAACATTGAGATTACCACGTCATCTTTTGAGCCACTTTCATGCACTACTGAAAAATGCAAGCCATCAGTTGCGGCGTGAAGTTCAATGTCAGGAGGCCAGAGAACAGAACGATGGTCACACAGGAAGATCAAGGAGCTGCCACAGCATCTCTGAAGGGATTTGTTGGCAACATTATGAAACGTATCTCTTTATCTTTCATGAAATAAAAATATTAGTTAACATATTTGAAAATAACATGCACTTGCAAAGGGATTCAATGTTACAGTGGTAACACATTGGGCGGCCTTGGTTTCGGTGTCCACAGGTAGGAGATGGATGTGAATCATGTTCGTTGATGTGTGTTGTTTTATCTATAGACTGTTCTTCAGGTCCTTTTTTGTGGCTGACAATATTTTCATAATATATATACAAGCTTCAGACAAGATGCATGTTACCAGCCACAGTGCAATCAAAATTGAACCAAACAACGAAGAGAAGCGATGAAAATAGTGTTGCATTCAGAAGTGGTTGCAATTAAGTTTTTAATAAACAAGTGCATATCACTAAGTGTTCTCTCTTCACGATTCAATTTGAGAAAATATAATAGCAATTTTAGCTGTATCGCTGCACTCAGGCAGTAAACATAAACTACTCAATCTTGTGAGGCTTCGTTGCTTAACCCACGCATGACGGCCTCTGCAGAATTTCCTGTGTGCCCTGATCAGTTGATTATCACAATTTTTCGTTTTGTTTTTAACTTGCTCTAACTCTGTGAAAAATAGACACCTAAATGGCATGAAAAGTCTTAATATTGACAAAGAAATTAGGTCTTAAAATCGCTAAACTAATAGCTGCACGAGGGAGAAGCGCTAGGGGGTCTGAAAAACCGGCCCATCTCCCCTTTAAGAACTTGAAGAAACTATGTCAGTGAAGGTAGAAATGAGCTGAACCTTTATATATTTGTATGTTTGTACTTAACCAAGCCTATGTCGAAAGTTGGTGCTGAAGCCACGCAGCATCACAATCACAATGTGGTAAGCTATCAATGGAAGTTAAATATCTATAAGCTAAAATCCAAATAAAATCAATCTAAATCGAATTACTCCATATCTAAATTGCATTGGATCTGAAACAAGCTAATTTATATCCAAAGGTCTCACATAATAAATTATATATATAGGTAAGGTTATGAGGGTTAATACTAGCCAGGAATTAACTCACCAATAGTTACACGTGGCAATGAGGCAAGGGAGAACGTTTACCCAATATGGTGGTGGACAATGGGGAACGAGACTTCGGTCCCGAGACTCAAGTCAAGTAAAAGAAAGAATAAATGATTACATGAGGATGGACATAAATATTATGCTTATCTGTCAGTCAGTCATGGCGTCGACGAGAGCGTCGTGATGGTGTAGCTGTTTGTATTGCTGTCAGTGTATTGTGATTACAGGCACAAAAGCGGGATCAACTGAGAGCGGAAAATAGATGTTAACTGGTTGGTGTTCGTGAAGGCTCTGGTGTTCCTCAAAGGCACACCTTGCTGCCTTGGCAAACGCCAGGAGCCCAAATTATCGTACCGCATCTAGGTTGCTCTATACGATAAATTATATTAATATATACGATAAATTCATATATACTACATAAGACCATGGCAATATTTCTTAATAGCATATTAGGCCTTTTATAACTTAACTTATTTACAATCTTATAATGTACGATCTCCTCGTCCTAAGTCTTGCTGCAGGAGCGACCGTGACGTCACAGAGACAACCGGGATCACAAAAGTCATAGACTATCGTATTTACGTATTTACGATACACGATTAGGTACACGACTGGACACTAAACTTGGGCACAAAATACTATGACATTATGATACATTTATATCATTGCATAACATAAGTCATAACATGATGTATTCGCCCCTACTATCTTTCGGTGGTAGCAAAGAGGGTTTAGACTTTAGAGAGATGGTTCGAAGCTTGTTAATTATTGATGGAAGCCGTTTTTAAACTGCTGATCGTCTAATAGTAGTCAGAAAATATATAGTATAAAAGGCGTAGCCGGTACAGAAAAGGTTTAGTAACGGAAACGTGGTGAATGGAGAAATAAGTACAACACCTACATTTAATTTGCAGTAGTATGCCTTAAAAATACCCATTTTGTTTATCATTGTCTATATTCAACTCCATTTACTTTAATTATGCCAGTCACCCAGGTGGCTCGGCAGCAAATTCCTTGGCTACGACGTATCGCCCCGAGGGTGAGTGTAGCCTACTATCAACGACAAAAACAGGACAACAGTTCGTTCTCCAACATATTGACCAGCCACTGTGTCAATCCGAAAAACCTGGGGGTCGAAAAAAAAAAAAAGCATTTGTTGGGCGTAAATGGCACTTCTTACAGTTGCTTCGTTTTTCGACCCCCAGGTTTTGGGATTCATTCAGTGGCTGGTTGGGGAAACGAAATGTTGTCGATCATAGTACAATACATTACACTCTAAGACATTCATCCTGGCAATATATTAACCATCGAACAGCCAAAAGAACTACCGAAATATTAATATTAGGTACATAATTAATTAGCCAGATTTGATTAGGTTTGGAATAGCTTCCATAACATACGTTTAAGATTTATGCTATAGTGTGTGCAACGATCAGGGATTTGTTTAGTGAGAATTTTGGTTGTTTTTTCCAGTTCCGACCAATGTATTTTAGGTATATTGGTCGTGAATGACCAAAGTGTACTACGAACTCCTGACAGTGACTGTACACTCTAGAACATATATCGCGACCTTTACTTTTTAACCCATCCCGAACTGAATCGATTTGTTTACATTTCAATTACTAAATAAAGGGTAATGAATTAACAGGAAGAATTGATTCAGTACGAGATAGCTTCGAAATGTGCAGGCCATCATTTCCGTCCTAGATTGTACTAACTGCCCAATTCGATTGCATACAATATATTTTGAATAATCAACAGGCGTCATGGTCGGTAGAGAAAGGAGAGGCCCCCCCTGTGCCCCCTCTTCCTTCCCTCTATCTCATACCTCCTCCCCCTTACACCTCCCTCCACCCCTTCTATCTGTCCTTGATAATAAGTGCGACCGAATCCTGACGACTCGTGATCTAATAACAAATGCCAAGAAACACGTTGTTATGCCAAATACGGACTATGAATTAAAATTGTATTACTTTTACGTTCGAACATGTAATATAATACGACTACACCGTCTACACGATACTTGCATATCATTTCCTTGCGGTATCCTTACTAATACTGTATAGTCAAATACAATAATTATTCATAACTTCGGATATCCAAGAGTTATATGTCAAGTTGCCTCGAATCCTCGAGTTAGAAATCCATGGTTTCCTTTGGACGCCATTTTAGAGCCATGATTATCAAACGACGTGGTTGTATTTTAGTTTGATTATAGAACATTTAGATCCGAAGATTAAATTACATATCCCGTACCATTATTGCCGAATGTTTATTATGATTTATGAACATATATAGTGGCACCAATATGGCAGAGGATGGCCGAACTGTTACAATATGGTCGCTACTGGAGTTGGGTGGATCATAATGAAGGACAGAAACTATATGGGGGCTATGAATGTATTCCTACATTACTTTATTCGCTCTGAAGAAAACTGTAGAGTATACAGATAAACGACCCATAATGTTACTGTAAAACTGTAGAGTATTGTTACTGTAAAACTGTAGAGTATACAGGTAAACGACCCATAATGTTACTGTAAAACAAATGGAGTTTTTAGGACAAATGGTTCACAATTACTGGGTTTCGGATCTTCAATAACTGCGTGCCATGTTGCTTCGAAGCCCCCTGAGTCAGTGGGTGGTGCGAGCTAGCCCCCAGCAGAGACCGGCCGCCACTCCGTACCGAACCGGCTTTGGGGGCGAGTGGGGTTGCTGCCGTGGAAAGGTAAATAGGTTTTCTTGGCATATTCTAAAGTTGTGTATTGTTTTTAAAAGTCCATTTCTTCTCTCAATATTCGGTTTATTGCGTCTTTGCTTTGAAAGTAGTAGCAATCTTAATGATGTTGGTAGACTTTACATTTTTATACTGGACTCTCAAATACTTTACATTAAATATCTTTTGAAATGACAATTTGGATTTTCGGTCACGTATGGGATATAATGTTCTAAATGTGTACTATAGCTTTGTCATAGAGTATTAGTAACCGCAACATATGTTTGTACAGCTGCATATTAAATTATTTTTGGCTAGAATGTTAAGTGCGGCGTATCACCAGCCTTGTTTACACTACGCGTAGTGGCGTCGGACCTTTGCCATCATGTTCCCGTCTATTTTGACTGCCTTTGCATACAATAATATGTTGGCCTCCCCCCCCCCCATGACATATTGTCACCATATATATTGCCAGCAGGGGGCAAATTACCGGAAAAATCGCCGTCAAAATAGACTAACCCACGGCCATCGACAAATTTAAACATTACTACCGTACGCCCGGAATCTACGTACTACATCCCTTATTTTTCCTTAAACTTTGTGGGTTAAACAAGGTTGGAAGGAAAAATGGTGGCCATCTTGGATCAGCTGAGAACTAATATTTTTAACTTGTTTACCGTATTTTTTGTATTTTGTCATTCTATATCAATGCTAACCCTGCGGGGTTAACCCTGCGGGCGGCAGCCCCCAGGTTAGGGTAGGTTGTTAGGTTAGGGTAATGACAAAATATGGTTTTAGGGGGCATGTTTTAATATTGCAAAATAATGGGTAAAAATGAATTTGCAGAAAGAATAACACTTTAAAACACATTAATCCATGAAGGAACCGAGTTAAAGGATTAAAATGCATAAGTGACCGAAAAAACAATTTGGCCGACAATTTAAGTGATTTTGCAAAGTGGTCGTATAGTTTAAAGAATCCCTAAGTAGACCGGTATTATTTTAAAGAAATTAAAGTTCTTTTTAACTCTTATATTTTGTTTTCTAGAGCATGTATCTAAATGTATTGAAGGTTTGATAGTATTCAAGGACACTAGTGCGACGTTATGAGAAACAATGTATTAGGGAAAATAGGCACCAATAGATTAGCCATATTTTTCTCCATATAATCCGCATGGATGATTTTCGTTATCAACAAATTGAAAAATACCCACTTCACAGACAAATACACCAAAAATCTAAGTCGAAGCGGGGGTGTGGGGGCAGCAGCACCCACCTATAATACTAGGATAGGTTAGGTAAGGTTGTTAGGTTAGGCTAATGTCCTTTCAAAGTGGTAATCACTAGGATAGCCTATACCCGGTCAGAGGTAAGAAGAAGAAGAAGAAGAATCATCATCATCTTGCAGTAGTCTCCTTGAATGCTACCGAAGGTTTTATCTTATAACTTTTATTAATGCCGCCACTCGTTTATTTTAATTTAGGCCTGAAGCTTTGTATTAAACTTATTTTGTTTATTTATGAAACTTATTTGTTCTTCTGGTATATGGTTCAAACTTGTTTAGCACTTTAACATTTCGTTAAAGTTTTAATATTTATATTTTACACTTTAAGCATTTGTTTGATTTGGTTTTACTTTCCATTAGTTTGGCTTGCCAGTTAGTATTGCTATTAATAGAGCTATTAATTTACGTACCTTCTGCTTGTAGGTGTAATTTGGACATTTGGCTTTGATTTAAAGTTTATAGACTTTGGTCAAATTGGATTTTCGGTCACGTATGTGTGTTTTGTATTATAATCCTTTTTCTCATCAGTTCTTTCATTGATTAGCGTGCTTTGATGTGTTTTTCCTTCTGCAAATTCATTTTTACCCATTATTTTTAAATATTAATAAAACATGCCCCTTAAAACTATTTTGTCATTACCCTAACCTAACAAACTAACCTAACCTGGGGCTGCCGCCCCCAGACCCCCGCAGGGTTAGCATTGATACAGAATATGACAAAATACTAAGAATACGTTAAAAAAGTTAAAAATATTAGTTCTCAGCTGATCCAAGATGGCCGCCATTTTTCCTTCCACCCTTTTTTAACTCACAAAGTCAAAGGAAAAATAATTTAATATGCAGCGGTAAAGACATATATTGTGGTGACTAATACTCTATGACAAAGCTATAGTATACATTTACAACATTATATCCCATACGTGACCGAATATCCAATTTGTCCTAGACTTTATCTTAAGAACATAAGAACATAAGAAAATGGGAGTCTGCAGAAAGCCGATTGGCCTAAGCAAGGCAGATCCCTGTCCCACACAACCGCAATTCATTACAAAGCCCAATTATAGGCTTCACACTCTAATACCCTGAGGATCATCTTACCAAAACGGTTAGAGATTAACGCAGGATTATGGAGGTCTGCAGAGCGCTGATTGGCCCAACCCGGCTGATCCCCCTTCACACCCAACCCTTCTCGTCCATATGCTTATCCAATTTTTTCTTAAAGCTCCCTATCGTTCTTGATCCCACTATATCACTTGGTAGCCTATTCCACCCATCTACAACTCTGTTACCAAACCAATATTTGCCTATATCTTTTCTGAAACGAAATTTATCTAATTTGAAACCATTGGTAAGAGTTCTTTTGCTATCACTGAGCTTTAGTACATTTGTCATGTCCCCTTTGTTAATCCCACTAACCCACTTGAACACCTCTATCATATCCCCTCTAACTCTGCGTCTCTCTAACGAATGTAAACCTAATTTCTTCAACCTTTCTTCATACGGAAAATTTCTAATATTATGGATCATTTTTGTCATTCTACGCTGAATTCTCTCCAATGAATCTATGTCCATTCTGTAATAAGGACACCAAAATTGGACAGCATAATCCATATGGGGTCTCACTAATGACAAGTAAAGTTTTAAGATAACATCAGCAGTTCTGTTACTCACACTCCTAGAGATGAACCCGAGAATCCTGTTTGCCTTATTACGAACGCTTATACACTGTTTTCTAGGCTTCAAATCATTGCTAACAAACACACCTAGATCTTTCTCGCAGTCTGAATTTTCTAATTCTAAATTAGCTAGTTTATATTTAACATTTGTTTGCATCTTCCCTATCTTTAATACCTTGCATTTGTCAATGTTAAACTTCATCTGCCAATTTACTGACCATTCATGTAAGGTATCTAGATCCCTTTGGAGGCACTCTATATCGCTATCTGAATCAATTGATCTCCCCATTTTAGTATCGTCTGCGAATTTACTTATCCTACTAGTTATACCTAAATCTAGGTCATTTATGTATATAAGAAACAACAGGGGACCTAATACCGATCCCTGGGGGACACCACTTTTGACTGCTCCCCACTCTGACTTGGTACCATTTATGCTGACTCTCTGCTTCCTACCAATTAGCCATGACCTAATCCATCCCAACAACGACCCTCCTATTCCATGTGCCTCAACCTTTCTCATCAATCTCTCATGAGGGACTCTGTCGAAAGCTTTACTGAAATCTAAATATATAATATCATATGACTTGTCACTATCTACTGCTTCATATACCTCTGAGAAAAAGCTAAGCAAATTAGTAAGGCACGAACGTCCCTGAGTGAATCCATGCTGAGAAGAATTTATTAAGTTAAATTTTACTAAGTGGCTTCTAATTTTCCTAGCAATAATAGACTCTAGCAACTTTCCTATGATTGATGTGAGACTAATGGGACGGTAATTGGATGCTATCGATTTATCACCTTTTTTGAAGATCGGAACTACATTTGCAAGCTTCCAAGCTTCTGGAACTAAACCTGTTTCTAATGACTTGTTAAATATAAATGCTAATGGACTACTTAACTCATCTCTGCATTCTTTTAATACTCTAGCATATACCTCGTCAGGACCAGGCGATTTTTGAGGTTTCAGTCTGTCAATTTCCTTAAGCACATCATTTCTACTTATACTAACTGTACTTAACATATTTTCTATACTATCACTATATACCATATTGACTTCTGGAATCTGTGCCAAATTTTCATTAGTGAAAACGGAAAGAAACTGACTATTTAATGTACTGCACATTTCTAAATCATTTTCTGTTATTTCTCCTATTGAAGTTTTTTAGGGGGCCTATTACATCTCTAACTTTAGATTTATATAGTTGGTAAAAAGCTTTAGGGTTATTTTTTGAGTCGCTGGCTATCCTTATTTCATAATTTCTTTTTGATTTCCTGATTTCCTTTTTGACCTGTCTTGATAGTCTGATAGTATATATGTAAATGATTTTCACCTTTCTTTATTTTTCGATATATTCCTTTCTTTTTTCCTATAAGATCTATTAGCTTATTAGTCATCCATTTTGGTTGGTTCTGCGTCGATCTAAATCTTCTTTTAGGGATATATTTATTTTGAGCATTGTGGAGTGAAGCAATAAACTGGTTATATGTAGGTGGCAAGTTTAACTCTGGCATATCCTGACTTAATCGCTTAACAATAGGGTCCACCCTTAAGTCTCTTCTTAGCCCACCATAATCGGCTTTTCTGAAATCTGGGATAAGTGTCGTATTCTCTTTAGCATTCCCTGTCCATTGTATATTAAAATAAATAGATTTATGATCGCTATTTCCTAGGTGGTCACCAATCTCTACATTATTTATCATATGTTCATTGTTACTGAAAACTAAATCAAGAATATTAATACCTCTAGTCGGCGTATCTATGAATTGAAATAAAAAACTATCTTGTACTACCTCTATAAACTCTACTGAATCGGAGTCGCCTATTTGGTGCTGCCAATCAATGTTCGGAAAATTAAAATCCCCCATAATGCACACATTGCTAAACCTTGATGCTATTTTAATTTCCTCCCATAACGATTTTCCGCCATTTCTACTCATATTAGGCGGTCTATATATAACTCCAATAACTATGGTCTCACTACCTTCGTTAACCTCTACCCAAACACTTTCATTATCATTATTTAGTCTAATACCTGATTTAATACAGCTTTTTAATGTACTCCTGACAAACACTGCTATACCCCCGCCCCTCCTACTTGTTCGGTCATATTTAAACAAACTATATCCTGGAATATCAAATTCTGCTAAAAAAATGCCTAGATTCTGTATTAATCCACGTTTCAGTTAGCGCTATTATGTCTATATTTTCTGTGCTAACGAGTGCTCTAAGTTCGTTCATTTTGTTACATAAACTCCTACAATTTGTATAATATACCCTCAACCTATTACTTTTATTTGCAACTAATTTTCTATTGTGTTTAGCTAACTTATTATTTCCTGTTGAACTACTAGCTCTAGACGGAAATTCTACTCTATCAGTATTCTCATCTTTACTATCAGTTACATGTGTAGTGTTATCGATACTACTATTACACATCACTATATCCGCACTATCTTGACTTGGCATTGCTCTTATATTTGGAAAGACCTGTATATTTGTTACCGTAACTTTCGCTTCCTAGAATGTTTGAATTAGATTACTTAATGTTGAGAGGCTTTTCGTGTTTGAGTTTTTCTTAATCGCTGTAAACTTGTGATTTTGATGTTGCTGTTTAGACTGTTTTAGTTTTAGCGGGTTTGCACTTGGCTTTGTCTTTAACATTGAAGGCTCATATCTTTTGGCCTTAAGTTTACAATAAGTATAGTTTCCCTTAACTTTTGGGTCTGTTTAGACATTGTGGTCTTGGCTTTGTTTGTTTTACTTATTAAGGATATATATTAGGTTTTGGGCTTATCCCTTTGGCAGTAGACTGGAGTTTGGTTTCGGAATTTGCTATTGGTCTAACGTAACTTAGAAAAAATCTTGTTTTGGTTTTTATATACATATACTAGATAATCTTTGTTTTAATGTGTCCCTCTTGTTTTGCTTCTGTGCCTTTGTCTTTGCTTCTGAGCTTTTGCTGCAGTCTTTCAGTTTGTGTATGTTGCAGTCTTTGCTTCTGTGCGTATGTTGCAGTTTTTGCTTCTGAGCATATGCTGCGGTCTTTGCTTTTCCTATGCTGCTCTGCCTATGCTGCAGTCTTTGCCTCTGTGCCTATGCTGCAGTCTTTGCCTCTGTGCCTATGCTGCGGTCTTTGCCTCTGTGCCTATGCTGCGGTCTTTGCCTCTGTGCCTATGCTGCGGTCTTTGCCTCTGTGCCTATGCTGCGGTCTTTGCCTCTGTGCCTATGCTGCGGTCTTTGCCTCTGTGCCTATGCTGCGGTCTTTGCCTCTGTGCCTATGCTGCGGTCTTTGCCTCTGTGCCTATGCTGCGGCCTTTGCCTCTGTGCCTATGCTGCGGTCTTTGCCTCTGTGCCTATGCTGCGGTCTTTGCCTCTGTGCCTATGCTGCGGTCTTTGCCTCTGTGCCTATGCTGCGGTCTTTGCCTCTGTGCCTATGCTGCGGTCTTTGCCTCTGTGCCTATGCTGCGGTCTTTTCCTCTGTGCCTATGCTGCGGTCTTTGCCTCTGTGCCTATGCTGCGGTCTTTGCCTCTGTGCTCATGTTGAGGTCTTTGCCTCTGTGCCTATGCTGCGGTCTTTGCCTCTGTGCCTATGCTGCGGTCTTTGCCTCTGTGCTCATGTTGAGGTCTTTGCCTCTGTGCCTATGCTGTGGTCTTTGCCTCTGTGCCTATGCTGCGGTCTTTGCCTCTGTGCCTATGCTGCGGTCTTTGCCTCTGTGCCCATGTTGAGGTCTTTGCTTCTGTGCCCATGTTGAGGTCTTTGCCTCTGTGCCCATGTTGAGGTCTTTGCTTCTGTGCCCATGTTGAGGTCTTTGCTTCTGTGCCCATGTTGAGGTCTTTGCTTCTGTGCCCATGTTGAGGTCTTTGCTTCTGTGCCCATGTTGAGGTCTTTGCTTCTGTGCCCATGTTGAGGTCTTTGCTTCTGTGCCCATGTTGAGGTCTTTGCTTCTGTGCCCATGTTGAGGTCTTTGCTTCTGTGCCCATGTTGAGGTCTTTGCTTCTGTGCCCATGTTGAGGTCTTTGCTTCTGTGGAGGTCTTTGCTTCTGTGGAGGTCTTTGCTTCTGTGGAGGTCTTTGCTTCTGTGGAGGTCTTTGCTTCTGTGGAGGTCTTTGCTTCTGTGGAGGTCTTTGCTTCTGTGGAGGTCTTTGCTTCTGTGGAGGTCTTTGCTTCTGTGGAGGTCTTTGCTTCTGTGGAGGTCTTTGCTTCTGTGGAGGTCTTTGCTTCTGTGGAGGTCTTTGCTTCTGTGGAGGTCTTTGCTTCTGTGGAGGTCTTTGCTTCTGTGGAGGTCTTTGCTTCTGTGGAGGTCTTTGCTTCTGTGGAGGTCTTTGCTTCTGTGGAGGTCTTTGCTTCTGTGGAGGTCTTTGCTTCTGTGGAGGTCTTTGCTTCTGTGGAGGTCTTTGCTTCTGTGGAGGTCTTTGCTTCTGTGGAGGTCTTTGCTTCTGTGGAGGTCTTTGCTTCTGTGGAGGTCTTTGCTTCTGTGGAGGTCTTTGCTTCTGTGGAGGTCTTTGCTTCTGTGGAGGTCTTTGCTTCTGTGGAGGTCTTTGCTTCTGTGGAGGTCTTTGCTTCTGTGGAGGTCTTTGCTTCTGTGGAGGTCTTTGCTTCTGTGGAGGTCTTTGCTTCTGTGGAGGTCTTTGCTTCTGTGGAGGTCTTTGCTTCTGTGGAGGTCTTTGCTTCTGTGGAGGTCTTTGCTTCTGTGGAGGTCTTTGCTTATGTGGAGGTTTTTAGTTGCTTATGTGGAGGTTTTTAGTTGCTTATGTGGAGGTTTTTAGTTGCTTATGTGGAGGTTTTTAGTTGCTTATGTGGAGGTTTTTAGTTGCGTATGTGGAGGTTTTTAGTTGCTTATGTGGAGGTTTTTAGTTGCTTATGTGGAGGTTTTTAGTTGCTTATGTGGAGGTTTTTAGTTGCTTATGTGGAGGTTTTTAGTTGCTTATGTGGAGGTTTTTAGTTGCTTATGTGGAGGTCTTTGCTTATGTGGAGGTTTTTAGTTGCTTATGTGGAGGTTTTTAGTTGCTTATGTGGAGGTCTTTAATTGCTTATGTGGAGGTCTTTAATTGCTTATGTGGAGGTCTATAATTGCTTATGTGGAGGTCTTTGCTTATGTGGAGGTCTTTGCTTATGTGGAGGTCTTTGCTTATGTGGAGGTCTTTGCTTATGTGGAGGTCTTTGCTTATGTGGAGGTCTTTGCTTATGTGGAGGTCTTTAATTGCTTATGTGGAGGTCTATAATTGCTTATGTGGAGGTCTTTAATTGCTTATGTGGAGGTCTTTAATTGCTTATGTGGAGGTCTTTAATTGCTTATGTGGAGGTCTTTAATTGCTTATGTGGAGGTCTTTAATTGCTTATGTGGAGGTCTTTAATTGCTTATGTGGAGGTCTTTAATTGCTTATGTGGAGGTCTTTAATTGCTTATGTGGAGGTCTTTAATTGCTTATGTGGAGGTCTTTAATTGCTTATGTGGAGGTCTTGAATTGCTTATGTGGAGGTCTTGAATTGCTTATGTGGAGGTCTTGAATTGCTTATGTGGAGGTCTTGAATTGCTTATGTGGAGGTCTTGAATTGCTTATGTGGAGGTCTTGAATTGCTTATGTGGAGGTCTTGAATTGCTTATGTGGAGGTCTTGAATTGCTTATGTGGAGGTCTTGAATTGCTTATGTGGAGGTCTTCAATTGCTTATGTGGAGGTCTTCAATTGCTTATGTGGAGGTCTTCAATTGCTTATGTGGAGGTCTTGAATTGCTTATGTGGAGGTCTTGAATTGCTTATGTGGAGGTCTTGAATTGCTTATGTGGAGTTCTTGAATTGCTTATGTGGAGTTCTTGAATTGCTTATGTGGAGTTCTTGAATTGCTTATGTGGAGGTCTTGCTATGTGGAGTTCTTGCTTATGTGGAGGTCTTGAATTGCTTATGTGGAGGTCTTTAATTGCTTATGTGGAGTTAATTGCTATGTGGAGGTCTTTAATTGCTTATGTGGAGGTCTTTAATTGCTTATGTGGAGGTCTTTAATTGCTTATGTGGAGGTCTTTAATTGCTTATGTGGAGGTCTTTAATTGCTTATGTGGAGGTCTTTAATTGCTTATGTGGAGGTCTTTAATTGCTTATGTGGAGGTCTTTAATTGCTTATGTGGAGGTCTTTAATTGCTTATGTGGAGGTCTTTAATTGCTTATGTGGAGGTCTTTAATTGCTTCTGTGGAGGTCTTTACTTGCTTCTGTGGAGGTCTTTACTTGCTTCTGTGGAAGTCTCTTGCTGTGGAAGTCTTGCTTCTGTGGAGGTCTTTACTTGCTTCTGTGGAGGTCTTTACTTGCTTCTGTGGAAGTCTTTACTTGCTTCTGTGGAAGTCTTTACCTGCTTCTGTGGAAGTCTTTGCTTCTGTGGAAGTCTTTACTTGCTTCTGTGGAAGTCTTTACTTGCTTCTGTGGAAGTCTTTACTTGCTTCTGTGGAAGTCTTTACTTGCTTCTGTGGAAGTCTTTACTTGCTTCTGTGGAAGTCTTTACTTGCTTCTGTGGAAGTCTTTACTTGCTTCTGTGGAAGTCTTTACTTGCTTCTGTGGAAGTCTTTACTTGCTTCTGTGGAAGTCTTTACTTGCTTCTGTGGAAGTCTTTACTTGCTTCTGTGAAAGTCTTTACTTGCTTCTGTGGAAGTCTTTACTTGCTTCTGTGGAAGTCTTTACTTGCTTCTGTGGAAGTCTTTACTTGCTTCTGTGGAAGTCTTTACTTGCTTCTGTGGAAGTCTTTACTTGCTTCTGTGGAAGTCTTTACTTGCTTCTGTGGAAGTCTTTACTTGCTTCTGTGGAAGTCTTTACTTGCTTCTGTGGAAGTCTTTACTTGCTTCTGTGGAAGTCTTTACTTGCTTCTGTGGAAGTCTTTACTTGCTTCTGTGGAAGTCTTTACTTGCTTCTGTGGAAGTCTTTACTTGCTTCTGTGGAAGTCTTTACTTGCTTCTGTGGAAGTCTTTACTTGCTTCTGTGGAGGTCTTTACTTGCTTCTGTGGAGGTCTTTACTTGCTTCTGTGGAGGTCTTTACTTGCTTCTGTGGAGGTCTTTACTTGCTTCTGTGGAGGTCTTTACTTGCTTCTGTGGAGGTCTTTAATTGCTTCTGTGGAGGTCTTTACTTGCTTCTGTGGAGGTCTTTAATTGCTTCTGTGGAGGTCTTTAATTGCTTCTGTGGAGGTCTTTAATTGCTTCTGTGGAGGTCTTTAATTGCTTCTGTGGAGGTCTTTAATTGCTTCTGTGGAGGTCTTTAATTGCTTCTGTGGAGGTCTTTAATTGCTTCTGTGGAGGTCTTTAATTGCTTCTGTGGAGGTCTTTAATTGCTTCTGTGGAGGTCTTTAATTGCTTCTGTGGAGGTCTTTAATTGCTTCTGTGGAGGTCTTTAATTGCTTCTGTGGAGGTCTTTAATTGCTTCTGTGGAGGTCTTTAATTGCTTCTGTGGAGGTCTTTAATTGCTTCTGTGGAGGTCTTTAATTGCTTCTGTGGAGGTCTTTAATTGCTTCTGTGGAGGTCTTTAATTGCTTCTGTGGAGGTCTTTAATTGCTTCTGTGGAGGTCTTTAATTGCTTCTGTGGAGGTCTTTAATTGCTTCTGTGGAGGTCTTTAATTGCTTCTGTGGAGGTCTTTAATTGCTTCTGTGGAGGTCTTTAATTGCTTCTGTGGAGGTCTTTAATTGCTTCTGTGGAGGTCTTTAATTGCTTCTGTGGAGGTCTTTAATTGCTTCTGTGGAGGTCTTTAATTGCTTCTGTGGAGGTCTTTAATTGCTTCTGTGGAGGTCTTTAATTGCTTCTGTGGAGGTCTTTAATTGCTTCTGTGGAGGTCTTTAATTGCTTCTGTGGAGGTCTTTAATTGCTTCTGTGGAGGTCTTTAATTGCTTCTGTGGAGGTCTTTAATTGCTTCTGTGGAGGTCTTTAATTGCTTCTGTGGAGGTCTTTAATTGCTTCTGTGGAGGTCTTTAATTGCTTCTGTGGAGGTCTTTGATTCTGTGCCTATGCTGTTGCCTTTGTGTCTATACGGTTAGTGTCTGTGCCTCTGGCGTTAGGCTTTGATTTCGGGGTCAATATACAGGAGAAGCAACAATATACTGTAGGTAGCACATTTCTAATGGTAGTTTTGGGTTCCTATCATCATAAGCTTAATTTCAATATACTTTTTATCCCCGGGAAAAAACAAATCTTGAGAATTTTGTTTATTTTATTTTATTTTATTTTTTTCATTAACCAAACCAAAAAACCTAACATAACCTAATAGCCCCCAAATACATCTAGGATAGGTTAGGTTTTTTGGTTAGGTTAATGGAAAAAAAAAATCCCAAGAACAAAATTAAAAATACCAAGATTTTTTTTTTCCCCGGGGATAAAAAGTATATAGAAATGAAGCATATGATGATAGGAACCCAAAACTACCATTATACATTTGTTACCTATATTGTTGCGTCTCCTGTATATTTACAAATTTCGGCTGTATCTTTGCTTTGATTTCGGCTGGAATTTGGCTTCGATTAAGGATTTGTATATTTGGCTATGCTTCAAGCTTTGCTTTAGAGTATTTTTATCATTATGAGTTATACTTAAGATTTTTGTTTTGTTTAGTGGAGGGGGGAAATCCCCCCTAAACACTGTATATTGTATCCCAAGGCCTGCATTTGAATTAATTAGAAATTGGAAATTAAACATAAATTCGATGCGCGAAGTAGCTTATTAACCTTTAGCATACACAATATAAAACACGATTTAAGATACCCCCGCGAACGTAACTAGTTCAGTTACCTTTATATTTGTTTTATTATTCTTACTATTAGTGTCTATTGCATTTTGGGTGCTTCGTATACTAGAAAATGGTGTAGCTTGGTGTTGGATGTGGAAACTCAAAACAATACTCTACCAAGTCCGTGGTGGTACCTGTAAAGTGAGCAATACAGTCAAATCCCACCATACTGTTTTAGTATACTTATAATATTGACCTTAGTTTGATTTTGGCATTGCTATGAACTTTTGGCTTTACATTTTTATTTTTATTCTGGCTTTCACTTTTTACCATTTAGTGTATTTCAGTTTTCGCTTTTAACCCATTCAGTACCTGAATTCTATATATATAGAATATATATATATTCTATATATATTCTAATATATATATATATATATATATATATATATATATATATATATATATATAGAGAGAGAGAATATATAAGAATATTTTCAGCTTCGCAAGGACTTTTACTAATTTATAGGTTAGACTATATCAATCAATCCGGGATGGATGTAGAGTTCGGGCATACGGTTGTCATGTTTACTTTGGGCGATTGCCGCGGTTAACTTCGCGTCTATTTTGACGGCGAATTTTTTCGGTTATTTTCCCCCTGCTGGCAATATATATGATGACAATATGTCATGTGGGGGTGAGGGGGAGTAAAGCCCCCACCCCCCTCAACATATTATTGTATCCAATGGCATTCAAAATAGACAGGAACATGATTGCAAAGGTCAGACGCCTCCCCCGCCGCAGCCACCGCAGTCATGTTTAAATTTGTCGATCGCCGTGGTTAAGTTCGCGGCTATTTTGATGGCGTATTTTTTTGGTAAATTACCCCCTGCTGGCAATATTTAATGACCATATGTCATGGGGGCGAAGGGGGGCATAGCCCCCCTCAACATATTATTGTATCCAAAGGCAGTCAAAATAGACGGGAACATGTTGGCAAAGGTTGGACGCCTCTACGCGTAGTGTAAACAAGGATGGTGGTACGCCCGCACTTAACATTCCTGCCTTTAAAAATCTAGGTTCAATTTTACTTTAGGGGCATGCACTTTACAGGTACCATCACATACTTATTAACCCGGGAACGGTGAGAAAGCTCTTAAGAGGGAAGGCCTAAAAAACACATTTTAAAAAGCCCCAGTAACACTTAAAACATTTTTTGTTTTTTCCCCCATACCTCATATCACTTAACCAAATGTGTCAATATCCCCTCCTTTCCCCCTTCCCCCCTCCCCCCCCTTCAATGATCACCTATTTTTCCTCTTATTACCATCTTTATTGGTGTATTTATCATGCCAATATCTTCAAACTTATCTCAGTCACCTGTCCTATCTCTTCAGTACGGCCATCCGATCCTCCCAGCCGGTGGGGCTTGTGGCACTTTGGCTCTGCCGACTAGGAGGCTCTCCGGCAGTACTTCTTTGATTTCCCATGGAATGACTTCTGCTTCCGTGGGCGAGGACCCTCGGAGAGTGCTGAACGCATTACCAAGGTAATCCTCTTGGGCATGGAAGTGTACATTCCATTCTCTAATGCAAAAAAATCTTGGTTTACTCACGCTAGTTTTACTGCTGTCCACAACAAGGAGGAAGCATACAAACGGTACAGATGCCTTAAAACTCGAGAATCTCATTCTTCCTATGTTTCTGCCTGGAATCAAGCCAAATCTGTTCTTAGACTTGCCAAGCACTCGTCAATAATTAATAAATGCACTGAACTATCCAACTCTAGCTCTTCCCAAGCATTCTGGCATCTAGCCAAAAACCTCTCAAACAACTTTTCTTCCTCGTCTTTCCCTCCCCTTTTCCACTCTGATGGCACAACCATCACTTCTTCCTCTGACAAAGCTGAACTCTTTGCTCAAACTTTTGCCAGAAACTTTACCTTGGATGATTCCAGTGCTATTCCTCCCTCTCCACCCCCCTCTTCTACTTATGCCTAATGTCCTAATCTCTTATAAAGATTTACTTTCTACCCTCTCTGGGCTTAATACTAAGAAGGCGTACGGTCCGGACGGTGTTCCTCCTGTTGTACTTAAAAACTGTGCTTCCGTGCTGACCCCCTGCGACCCCCTGCCTAGGCAGGGGGTCTCTCCTCTAACGTCTTTCCTTCTTGCTGGAAGTTTGCTCTCATTCAACCTGTCCCAAAGAAGGGTGACTGCTCTCAACCATCCAACTATCGTCCAATTGCTCTCATCTCTTGTATCTCTAAAGTTTTTGAAACTATTCTTGCTTCCAAATTTCTTAAGCATTTCTCTTCTCATAATCTGCTCTCAGATCGCCAGTATGGCTTCCTTAAGGGTCTCTCTACTGGTGATCTTCTTTCATATCTTACTAACTCTTGGTCATCCAACTTTCGGGACTTCGGTGAGACTTTTTCTGTTGCACTAGACATATCAAAGGCCTTCGATAGGGTCTGGCACAAATCTTTAATTTCCATACTGCCCTCCTTCAGTTTCTGTCCCTCCATTTGTGCCTTTGTCTCTAATTTCCTTTCCGACCGTTCCATAGCTGCGGTTCTGGACGGCCATCACTCAATTCCTCCTCCTATCAACTCCAGTGTTCCTCAGGGTTCTGTCCTATCTCCTATTCTCTTTCTAATTTTCAGAAATTATCTTAACTGTACATCTAGTCCCATCCATTCATATGCAGAAGACTCTACTTTACACCACTCAATTAGTTTTCCCGAACGCCCCAGCCAGCAGTCCCTCAAAAGTAAACTTAATGAAGCCATAAAATGCTTATCTTCTGATCTAGCTACTATTTCCAATTGGGGTTGAGAAAACCTTGTTACATTTAATGCTTCCAAAACTCAATTTATCCATCTTACTACCCTTCAGGAACCTCCAGATGACTATCCCTTATCCTTCAAAGATACAAAAATCAACCCTTCACCTTCCCTCAATGTTCTCGGTGTCTCTTTTTCTTCTGCTCTCACTTGGAAAGACCATATTACTAGTCTCACTAAGGCGCCCTCCCAGAGCTGGGTGTGCTCAACCGCCTCAAGGGGTTCTTTACCCCTGCGCAGCTACTTGCTCTGTACAGGGGCACAGTGCATCCTTGTATTGAGTATTGTTCACATGTGTGGGGAGGATCCTCTCACACCGCACTCCTAGATAAAGTAGAAAGGAAAGCGTTTCGTATCATTAACTCCCGTCCACTCACCAACTCTCTGCAATCTCTCTCTTCGCCGCAATGTTGCATCTCTCACTATTCTATCGCTACTACAATAATCAGTGTTCCTCGGAGCTTTCCCAGTGTATACCACCTCCTCTATGTAGGGTACGTAGTACCCACTTTGCAACACAATCCCACCCCTACTCTGTGCAACTCTCCAACCCACGAGTGAAACGCTATTCTCAGACTTTTTTCTATTCAACTGCTGAGCTCTGGAAATCTCTCCCAGAATCAGTCTTTCCCTCTTCCTATGAATTAAATTGCTTCAAACTCAGTGTGTCCAGGCATTTGAGCTCGAACGTCCCTTGAATTCGGCCCTGTCACTCTTTGAAATCTGGGGGAGGCACTCGCTGCAGGCAGTTATGCCTTTTGTCTCCCTCATGCACATAGACAAAAAAAATTGTCTAAGCCGTGCTCATGTTGCTGAGAGGGTTTAGATGAAAGATCTTGATGGAGGGGTGGTTCAGTGTGGCTGTAGACTTCAGAGAGGGAGGGTGTAAATCTCGGCTGGCTCACAACTCGTGGCTGGAGCGGCCGACTATAATTCGCGATTTTGACCATAAAAACTATATTCCCACTTCTTTTATTGTTACAGGTTACTATCTTCATAGTAAAGGTAAAATAGGCGCATATGAATAAGTAATAACGATATTTATCGTAAAATTACTATTTTAGGCGGGAAAGAGGCTTAATATCTTTGCCCAGTTGCATGGTGTCTACTATATACAGCTCGTGCTTTATAGGTTAAATACTCTTATTATATAAATGGGAAAATATTAATAATAATAGACTAAATATAAAAAGATAACTCTGTGGGAAAACTTGTGACAGAGGGAGTAACTTTAATAGTTTTGTTTACATTGTGCTGGAGGTTAGTAGGCTACTTTGCGCATCTAATTTCCCATATTGGTGGTTCAATTATAATTTAGGCCGTGGGATACAGTATGTGTTGAGGGGGACCCCCTAGACTTATTGTCATAATCATCTATATTGCCAGCAGGGGGACAAAACAAAACTACGGCAAACTTAACTTACGTGGAGCGTCATGTCCTTGCACCATCACCACACCATTTCAACCCCAGATAGGAACTGTAGACTAACAGCTAGGGAAGACCCTGACAATTCCTTACCTTACCACGACAGATCGCATGACGTAACTCCCGCACGCCATTCCACACCATACCGACCTAATCATAAACCCCAAATCACTGTCCATAACCCCAATATCCTTACCTAATTCCTCTACCATCCTTAGTCCTACAGCTACCAACACCACCACCACCCAAAGCCCTCTAGCCCTAGCTAAAAGAGAGTCATCCACCCTCAGAACCCTCATAATTAATTTCAGAAGTATCATAGACAAAAGAGCCGCCTTCCACCACACCCTTATGACCTATGACCCAGACATTGTTATAAGGACAGAGACCTGGTCAAAACTGACATTAGAGACAGTGAAGTCTTCCTGGCGGACAGTCCCTATAGTACGGCATTACACAGAAAATGCAGGGAAACTGGAGACCACGGGGGAGTTTTGATAGCGACGAAGCCAGGACTAGTAACCCCAGCCGGTCAACTAAATGCGGACGCCGAAATTTTATGGGTAAAGACGCAGATACAGGGCTGCAGGTCACTTTATATAGGATATTTTTACCGGCCCCCTAGCTCTAACGTAGAATACCTGCAGCGCCTTGACGATTCTTTACCTAGAATAGATATCTCCAAAAATATATGGTTGGCTGGAGACATTAGCCTCCCAGACATTGATTGGACAAGCAACGCGACACTCTACAATCCCACCTATGAAAGCGATATAATACTACCAAATACTGACAGAAGATCCCTACACGAAAATTTAATTGACATAATCAACTCACTCACTCTCACAAACTGTACTCGAACCAACACGCACACAATCTAGCGTAATGAGAAATAACCCAAACATTAGCCACGGAGTCTCCAACATCTTAGACCTATTTCTCACAAACGCCTTTGATAACACTGACACTGGTAGTACCTGGCTTGAGCGATCATGACATGGTACTAGTTGACGCAAACATAAAACCTACCATACAGAAACAATTACCCAGAAACATTTACCTATACAACAGACCTGACATGGGTGCCATCTCCCGGGACTTAGCTGAATAGACACTTCCTTGACAACGACGCTATGGCCAATTATGTTGAAATAAATTGGACCAGACTCCACGACTGTATTAAAGACACAATGGACAAGCACATCCCCCCAAAAAACTTAACGCGTAACCAGTCCCCCAAATGGTTTAATAGACATCTGCACAGACTACACAGACACAAGGTAAAGGCATACAAAACAGTCAAACGTTAAAACAACACAGACAACTGGATTGGGAATATTACAAACATTCACAGAAAACACTACAAAGATAAATGAAACTAGCAGAAACCAAGCACACTGCCACTTTTCTCACAGACTACAAACAAAACCACAAAGTTTTAAAGCTTCTTCAAAGCTCGCAAACAAGACTCGACTGGTATAACATTATTACATAACGATTCTCTGGTCACACACCCACAGGATAAAGCACATGCACTTAATTCGCAGTTCCAGTCAGTTTTTACACAAAAACAAACAGACTTGCCGGAACTGTCACTCACCACACCCGACTATACCGCCACTGACTATACACACCGTGGAATCGAGAAACTTTTTTATCTGAGGTAGACATTGACAAAGCGACTAGACCAGACAATATACCCTGCAGGATACTTAAGGCGAATGCTGCCATCCTTGCTCCTATCCTGCAGGTTATATTCTCACAGACTATTGACACCGGAAAACTTTCCCATGACTGGCTTTTGGCGAACGTGACTCCCATTTTTAAATCCGGAGACAAAACCCTCCCAGTTAACTATAGGCCTGTTTCTTTAACCTCGGTTCCTTGCAAAATTTTAGAACACATTCTCCATAGACATATAATGGACCATTTTAACAACCAAAATATACGGACTGACTCACAGCACTGCTTTCGGCCCAAACACTCGTGCGAGACTCATGACATATCCCAGTTCCTAAATGACCCTAAAATCAAACTAGTAGACGCCATAGTCCTAGACTTTGCCAAAGCCTTCGATAAACTCTCCCACCGTAGACTGTTAGCTAAACTGGAATACTATGGAATCCGATGACCACTTATTCACTGGATTAACCCTTTCACGCATTTATGACTCAGAGGTTGCCAGATTAGCAATAAGATAGTCTTCTCACTCTTATAATTACCTCTCCAAAATTAGTTTTCTGCCTACAGCTAACTCAAAGACGACTGCAGAGGTTGAAGTAACTAAACTAAAGGTTTCTAAATACCCCTGCTGGTAACAAAGGCTTTAAAGTATCTCCAATAGGCTCTAAATCGCGTCCTATGTCGGAGAGGGTTAAGACATTCCTATGCAATCGAGAACGTGTTGTTCTCAATGGCTCCCACTCATCTTCTGTTCCTGTACCTTCGGGGGTACCCCAAGACACCGTCCTTGGCCCCCTTCTTTCTCTCGTACATCAATGACCTTCCATCATTAACTTCTACTAGACTTTTTGCAGACGATAGCTTAGTATACCGACCAATAGTTGATAGGGACGATTGCCTACGACTTAAAGACGACTTTACAACCCTTGAAGGCTGGGAAGCCAAGTGGCAGATGACTTTTAGACCAGACAAATGCCACCACATATGTTTTACCTGCTCCAAGAAACCGGTCTCCTTTGCCTATAAACTCCATAATACCAACCTTGATGCAGTCTATTCACATCAGTATTTGGGAATCCACCTCTCAAGAGACATGAGGTGGAACACACATGTGAACAGCGTCGGGGCAAAAGCCAACAAAGCCCTGGGGTTCCTGCTCAGGAACCTAAGGAGGTGCAATGCAGACATCAACATTTTAGCTTTTAACACCTTACGAGCGGCCTATGCGGTTTATTTATGTGTACCGCACAGCGGGGTGTTTTTAGCCAAAATAGGGCTGTTTACGTGATCATTTTCATGCCTAAATAAGACTCAGAACGTAAAACAAGTACCTATCCCTGAAAGGGCATAAACAGAGCTTTCGAATGACACCATAATGATCCTTGTATGATGGATAGTTTTCTTGCAATAACCGTGCAACGCGAGTGCAAAAAGCAGGTAATTCGGTACTTTCAGTACATAATTGAGTATGTAGCGAGTGAGAGAGGGAGGAGGGAGCTGAGATTTGTGTCAGTAGGTTCGCCGCGGTGGTCTGGAGCAGTCATACGCTCGCTAGTCTCCTGCCACCACTTGTCTCTCTCTCTCAGCCACATTACGTGCTGAAATTGCCACTCGAGTTATGTCGAGCGCCGCCACATAGTCCAGCTTTATTTAACTCGACTTATGTTGCTCGCCGCTAATTAAGGGTTAAAACACTAGTTCGACCACACATTGAATACTGCAACACCGTCTGGGATCCACAAACTCACAAAAACATTAATAAATTAGAAGCCATACAAAATAAGGCGGCAAGATGGATCAGACGTGATTACAGACACACTACATCGGTCACTTTGCTCAAACAAGACATTAAATTAGACACTTGCAACAAGACAAATACAGACAACAAATACTATACAAAATCACAAGCCATCTAGTAGACATAGACAAAGACACATATTTACACTCTACAAACATACGATCCACAAGAGGCAGCCACAACCGAAAATACCACACATACCAGGCAAGCACCGACATATTTGGGTAATCATTATTTCCCCGCAGCATCCAAGGGTGGAATCACCTTCCATCTCATATAGTTAACAGTCCCACTCTTGATAGTTTTAATGCTAGGATCACTAAACATTTTTCTCCTTATCCTTATCCTTCCAATTAGCCCCTTAACTCTCCCCAGATATCATGCTGCCCGTGTGCAGCCCTCTGCGGGTCCCCAAGCTAAAGCTAAAGCTAATCAAACAGACGAGCTGAAGAGGCGGTAAACTCCTGATTTTCGGCCCAAACGCCCAGTTTTATTCTTGTCGAAAACCACATTAAACGTAGGTTGTTGATGGATGCGTGGAAACTTAAAATAAGTCTTGGAGTCCGTGGTGGTACACTCACGGCGGTAAGAAGTAGACCAGGGGTTGTGCCAAAGTCCTAGCCACACATCGGCAGCAGGTTCGAACAATTTCTACCTTTGCTGGTTTAGCGAGCACGACGCCAGTGAAACTAGTGCATTGATAGTTAATAAGCTCCGCCCATACACAATTGCGTATGTAGAGGCATATGTAATGGCAACAAAATATAACACGGTAATAGTGATTATTGTATTCAGATTTATTTATGTATTGTATTTATATATTTATTTATTTGTTGTGGTTCCTTATAGTTGAAATGCTACTATTTCCATTAAATATTATCAGACTACAACGTGCATTACAACTCCTGTAATTAAGTAGACTACATTATACAATATCAAATCTGTTTACGCGTGTTTGGAAGGCATATTTAGTAATCTTGAATGGGACAATAAAGGAATAAATGTTAATGAGGAACATAGAAGGAAACCTCAAGATTCGCTGATGACAAAGTTTATCCTAACGACTCGGGGGAAGAGTTACAACAAATGATGGATGATATAAACGATGGAAGCCTTAAAATAGCGTTAACAATTAATAGAAACTCAAAAGTATGTTGAATGATCATGTGCAGCATCAAATTAAGTTAGAGGTTTATGTGCCAGATTCAGTGGAGGAATATAAAACCTAGGCCAGGTTATATAAACAAACTCCGATCACTCTAGAGAAATCAGACAAAGGATAAATATGGAATGGAGCGCATTTGGTAAGCATAATTTGAATATGAAAAGCTAGTTACCCCTTGCATTTAAGAGAAAAGTATGCAAACAATGTGTCATTCCTGTACTAATTAATGGATCATAAACTTGGAGTATAACAAAGTTGCATAAACGATCACTTTGTATTGCCAATTAAGAATAGAGAGGATTTAGTCCAGTAAATCTAGCAATCATTTAACTGGACCTAGAACAAATTGCAATAGAAGGTTTTTTTGCTTTAACTTGTTTATTAGGTCCCTCTGATGAACATATAAAAAGTCTCCAACTTTTGGACACTGGGAAAGTGGTTAATTTGCATAAATTCAAGATGGCCGCCGTCCAAAGCTTCAATTTACAGATAACTTTTTTCTGGTTGCTCCTAGACCCTATAAATGTATTACAAACAACGTTTTGGCTTTAACTTGTTTATTAGGTCCCTCTGATGAACATATAAAAAGTCTCCAACTTTTGGACACCTGGAAAGTGGTTAATTTACAGCCGAAAAACCTTACAGACAGGCTGAACTGTCTCTTTCACAAGGGGTGACACAGGCACTTTGTGCTTGTATGGGTTTTTTGACCTGTTGTCCCTCTTTTTTATAAAAAAAAAAAAAAAAAAACCATGACGTAGTATGACGTCATTCAGAGCCAATTATGTAATTCATGATAGGAGTTCGTATTCACTTGGATCATCGGTGCTTGCATCAAAGTTGCTATTTTGACAGAGTCCTTTACATTGACCACATGCACTGGAACATTCAAGCTCATTCCGTTTGCAACTACAGCGTTGAGTGTCACAGTTGCCCTTACACTGACATCTGACCAATTTCAGTAGTGAATCAGGAGCCACTGGCGAATCCATCGTCTTCGGTTCAAGCTGTCCCTTCCGCAGACACCAGCCCCATTTCTCGGGGTCCACACAGTTCCCCATCCATTCCTGGACCTGACAATAAACTCGGAACGAGTGGTATTTGGCTGCATCGGTTGTTGGGGGAAGGCTGTGAACTTCAACGGTAGTTGAACTTTTTGCCACCTTGTTGCAAAACTTTGTCTTTCGCAGTCCGTCAAGGGTGTCATTTCCTTTTCCCCCGTACAAATAAACCAAGGCCTTTTCACCAGCTGATGATATCGCGTCTTTACTTCCACTTTGGCAACAGAATGCTTCTATACATTTCAAGAAACCGTTGTCTTCCCTCACTTTCCTCAAGGCAGCCCCTTTACCAATACCATACAGTCGTGAGGTTGTGTCACATCCACAGAGTGCATGGACAACTGGCAGGACACGACAGATGCTTTCACCGAGAGCTTCTGCTACTGAGTTAATATGCCAACATTTCCCACCTTCCGTGCTCGACTTGAAGTACAAATCATTCATCCCTCGTTCCGCATAATGACACAACAGCACCAACAAGTCTGTGTCCTCACCTATCACATATGTCACGGTTTCCCTTGCATGCTCAATTCCCTTCTTCGCAATCATGACATCTGCATCTGCTGGCGCATTGACACAGTCAATTCCATTTGCCTTGAATGTTTCACACAATAAGTCAATGAAGTTTTGCTTATTGTCCGAGTTTGACAAGAAGTTTTCCTTTTTTGACCGAAGGGGCATGGTTGGAGTGAACATCACCTTTTGACCAAAGACTCCTTTTGATCGTCGATTGTGTCATGTCCTTGGTAGTAGGTCCTGATTTATAACCGTCGAATACAACCACCGGGTTGAGAAAGTTTTTGGAAACATGCTTCATGTACATGCTTGCAATGTCCTCAAATGTGTCACCCTTCTTCCATGGAATCCTTTGCAATAAGGAACCACCATCCAGAACATGGGTCACAGTCCTTTCTTCCTCAAATGATTCCAATGACGACTTGGGAACAACAGCAGCTATCTCATCTCCTAGCTGTGGTTTATTGGCTTCCCTGAGCCTCCCCCACTTATCGAACAGAGCAGTAGGGTAGCTAGACAACTCATACGCAAAGACCTCTTCAACACCTAAGTTCCTGTTATTAGCAAAGATGAGGAGCCTCTGGAAAAGGAGCTGTGGGTCGATTGGTACTTTTTCAGCACTGATTGTAACCTTTGCACCCAACGACTCGACTTGATCTTTCTTCCTAAATGAAAAGTCAAAAGCATTGCTACCTTCCATCTTCTGCACAATGTTCATACCAACCTCATACAGTAAATGAGGATTGGCCGAGGCTAGTCCTGTCACACCGTTGGCAATATTCCTGAGTTCATTTGATTCTTGAAATGGATCATAATCCTTGAAGAATGCGAGAACCTTCTCTGTGTCCTTCCTATCTCGTTCACGCCTTGCTTCAGTCATTTCTTTGTGCTGCTCAGAGGTGTGGAAATGCTTCCCTGTCAGTTCTTGCATAACTTCACTCACCTCAGCGCAGGCTGGCATAGCAAGTAACCAGCGCAGGCGTTGCGTTTCCTCCATGCCCCTACCACGTGTCAATCGTGTAAGTTGCACGATACTTTGTCCAATTGATGCAACTTCAAGATCACATGACTTGCCACTGAACGTCTCTTGCAGCAATATACGAAGGGACTGCGGAACGTACGCCACATTCTTTTCCAGCGACCGGAGTTCAGAAGGATCTGGATAGAAATCTCTACAAGTATCAATGTTCTTTATATCTGCTTTGATCAACCGTGCCGCAGCCCTGACTATCTTTCTTTGTTCTGCTTCCTCATCATCAGTCTGTGGTGAGTCTTTGAATTGTTGCAAAATCTTTGCAGCACTTTCTTTGACAGTTACAACATCGCTGCGTCCATGCACGTTACTAATAACCAGTTCATCCCCAAAATATGAAATAAGTTTCTGTTTCATGTATTTTACACTATACGCTTCAACATCAGGGCACAACTGGGACATTCTATCAACGAGATCAACCACTGTAGTCTGTTCATCATCATTGCCACTGACTAGGTCCTCGATTGAGAGTAGAAATGCTTCCTCTCGTGAGGCATCTACTTTGCGACCCTTGCGAGGAGGTTCACTGTCTGCGGAATCACGATATTTGGAGGGGATCTGCCTATGTGTCTGGAAATTTGAGCTGCACTGCTTGTGATATATTGCGTCAGCTGCTGGAAGATCGCGTGCAAAGTTAATTCGGCCTCTAACAGTGTCAGCCCACTCATCAGCCCTGGCATCACATGCAGAAAGTATTGTCCTTTGAAAGTTGAAGGTGCGTACTGGATACACTTCTTCTGAATCATGCTTTGTGTCCAAATAGATTTTTGTACCACAAAAAAAGCAGTTCTCTGTAAAACAAAAGTCTGGTGTCTGAGAACGAAGAGCAGGTTTTTCAGGACGTTTCTTCTGCTTCCCAGGAATTCTATTTGGCTTCGTATTGACATGCTTCTTTCGGCAATCAATGTGCACCGTTTGGCCCTCGGACACGGTAATTGATGGCGTTCCACGTTCAGTACTGGCCTTGTTGATAGTATCTGCTCCCTTCGCCCTCAGCTTGACTGTTTCTCCTTCGTCTAACGTGTTTGAGCAAATGCCGCAGGGATTATGCACCACCTCTTCTTCCATGGCTTCGGTAGATGTCGCACCAATCTGTTGAAACAAGATGATGGGATTAGTATAGGCCTAGGCAAAATGTAATAGACAATAATGTGCAGTAAAGGTAGGGCTTGACCTAGAACAAATTGCAATAGCTTTTTTGGCTGTAAGGTTTTTTGGCTGTAAATTAACCACTTTCCAGGTGTCCAAAAGTTGGAGACTTTTTATATGTTCATCAGAGGGACCTAATAAACAAGTTAAAGCCAAAAAACGTTGTTTGTAATACATTTATAGGGTCTAGGAGCAACCAGAAAAAAGTTATCTGTAAATTGAAGCTTTGGACGGCGGCCATCTTGAATTTATGCAAATTAACCACTTTCCCGGTGTCCAAAAGTTGGAGACTTTTTATATGTTCATCAGAGGGACCTAATAAACAAGTTAAAGCCAAAAAACCTTCTATTGCAATTTGTTCTAAGTCCAGCCCTACTTTGACTGGTCTAATAATATTAGGGATAACTTGGAGCGACAAAAAGAGCCTCTTGGATATGAGAAGAAACAAAACTAGAAGAGAATCGCATTGACAAGAGGAAATGGGCTTGTAAGGTTCATATATTTAGAAGAGATTATAGCAGATGGACAAATAATGGGCTTGTAAGGTTCATATATTTAGAAGAGATTATAGCAGATGGACAAACAATGGATCACAATAGGAATCTAGAGATAGAGTTAGATGAAGGGATAAACAGAGAACCAGATGGAGGATGAGATCGGAAACTTTGCTAAAGTAGGATGGAACAGGATAACATCTGACCAGCTAGATTAGAAACGTTTGGGAGAGTCCATCGGCTTGCAGTGGACTAACTAAGGCTGCTGATGGTGATGATTATGATAATATAATAAGGGAAATATGTAACTAAAACTAACTACTGTTAATGAAAAACGACAAATAATATAGCATTATCCTACCGTAGGTCAATTACGTGTATACAATAATCTCAGGTGACGGCAGGTAATTGAGTGTTACGAGCGCTACCCTACGTATCACCTAGCAATTTTACTGAGACAACCAGGGATTTGGAAGTAATTAGCACAGCAATATAAATATTTCTCCATACACATTAACATTTTACCGAATACAAATCACAACAAGGGACTGGCTTAAAAATCTAGCAGAGCTGATAGCAACTAAGCCCTACTTTAAGTAATTATTTTAACTAAGAATACAAATGTGTATAGTTTACACCATTATTATAGAAATTAAGGAATACATTAATCTCATTTACACATACCGGTATCACAGCAATTTTTCATGGGGTAGTGATATATGGAAATTAACCTTTAGAGTAGAGAGTGGTAACGATAGTGGTAGTTAGTAAAAATAGGACTAGGGAGAATATGAACCCTTAAATATCGCTAAACCTGCACATCCGGACATTCAAGTCCGGAGTTCCATTTGTTGTAAGTTAGCACATTATCTCGCTCTCGCTCATGGTTTCCCTACTTAATAACAAACTTATAGCAACTCGAATCCGTTCAGTGCAGAACAACAAAATTGATCCCACCCCTTAAAATTAAACGACACAATGAGAGATTAAGGGAACTGTATCTATTTTCGGTAAATAATGGAGAATAAGTGAACAGCTGATAGTGTTTTAAGATTTTGAAAGGATTCCGTAACGTAAATTCCAATAATCTACTTATGATAGCCAAGGAGAGTTCCACATGAGAAAACAAATTAAAGCTAATAGGCAGGAAAGTGAACCTAGACACAATTAAAGATGTCTTCACCCATACTATAATTGGTGAGTGGAATGAGCTCCATAATGTAGTTATAGAGAGTGGCTCAATATACACATTTTAATATACAGGTTAGACTCCTACCACAGAGAAGTTGGTCTGGAGTAGGACACGATTACTGATAAGAGGACCAGGCCGAAATGAACAGTTTTAAATTGAAGAGAGCAGAAACAACAGAGTTGAAGTTATGCATAACATATCCGTTCCATTTCTACCTATTCTATGCATTTCTTCAAGCGATATCTAAGCCCTGCAAGGGCACCGGCAAATTGCCGGTGGGAGTGGAGAGAGAGAGAGAACATTCATATTTGATCTCCTTTCCTTCACTTTCTCTTACTCTTAAGGTTGCTATATCTACTAAGATTAAGTCCTGGCCACCTCGCAGGGATCGTAAGATCTGTGTGGCCAGTGTATCTATTAAAATATATGTAAATTTCTCTCTCTATCTCTCTCTATGACTAATATTATTCACAAATGTCATGACACTGACGTATCCTAAACAAGGTCAGAAAATGGTAGTTTACATAGAAGGTAACATAGGCCTATTGCATCTCGCCATCCGCTTTTACTCATCTCTGATAAATTATACGTAAGAGTGTTAACCCTTTCAATCTGGGAGACTTCTTTTCTATTTAAATTTAGCTATATTTAGACGGTTGTATGCAGCTTTGGAAGGATTTGTGTTAGCTAGAAGGATTTAATAAGATAATTGATATCCTTTAGTCGTTAGATGTCCTTCATAATCTGAAAAAAATATCTTTTAACCCTTGTCTATCGGGGACTTAAGTCCGTATCGAAAAATTTGGACTATGTGGCGGGGCCCGACTTAAGTCCGAGTGCAATTTTGGCGCAATATTGGCTCTGAGAGCGAGACGAGTGACGGGAGGAGCATGGGTTAACTAATGACCGCTCGCCACGGCCGCCGTGGACCAACTGAGATTTACTCCACTTACATCCACCCTCACTCCCTCGCTACATACGTAATTATATAAAGAAATTACCGTATTTTAGCGATTTTGCCCTTCGGTTGCACAATCGTTGCAAGACAACCAGTGATCGTAGAAGGATGGTTCGGGTGTCATTGGAAAGCTCAATTTACGCCCTTTCACGGATACATACTTGTATTACGCTCTGGGTCTTGTTTATGCATGAAAAAGAGCACGGAAACAACCCCATTTATGGTATAAAAAAAAAACGCTGAGCGGCACAGTGAAATATACTCCACCACCCGCTCGTAAGGTAGCTATATTTAGACGGTTTTATGCAGCTTTGGAAGGATTTGTGTTAGCTATAAGGATTTAATAAGATAATTGATATCCTTTAATCGTTCGATGTCCTTCCTAATCTGAAAAAATCTTGTTTAATGGTAACTAGAATATATCAAAATGGACATAACTTGCGCCAAAAAGGTTAAATCCTAACTATAGTAGGCATTATGCAAGAGACTTGGGTATTGAACATAACACTAGTCTTCATCTTTATGCCAATTCCGTTATGTGGCTGAACAAAACTTAGTCGATTCATAACACAAACCGTATCTTAATTATACACCATTGAATAATAACTGTTTACCTACGATACATATTTTATACGTCAAATTTTCACTCGCTCCGGAACTTAATACCCTAAATATGTTTAACGTATACACACTCTTTCTAAAAGCATATAGTGAAGTGTGTGTTTCTAAACGATTTATCTACTTCTAAATGTGTTCTGCCAACTGACTGGCGATCCGGTAGTGGGTGGGGCCTGGCAGTTTAAACTACCCAGTTTCATTGTGTGTAGACTGTTCGGATGAGATATAAGTGCGTGGTGTCTAGAAAGGGGTTCATCCCCTGGTCCACAATTTACGCCGTGACTGTACCTGTAAAGTGCGCACCCCTACAGACAAATTCTACCTAAATTGATTATTGGCCTCTTAGCTTCTGTTTTGAATTGGCGCTTAGGTTACCTATTTTACCTATTTTTACCTATTTAGTATACCCTATTCATTCCCACAGATCCTTCCTAAGCTGTATATAATCTTCTAATGATAGCCAGAATAAACTGTCAAAAACAAATGATAATCCTGGAGGAGTTACTATAGCAATAATAAACCTGCTCTTTCTCTATCGCCTTTTGGCTGCTTATTTGCAGTTAACGTTTGCTTCTGGATTTGCTATTGACTTTTTAATTTTCACCATCGCCTTTGGATTTATTGTAGACTAGTTTGTCTGCTTAGTCTTACAGCAAATAGAATTTTAGAAAATGTGGGTTAACGAAAGGTGGAAGCATGAAAGACAGCCCTCCTGAATCAGAGTAATATTGTTAAAGTTTGCACTGTATTTAGTATGCAATCTCTATAAATGGAAAGTCCAACGGAGGTGTGCTCCATATTTAGCTAGTCATTAGATTCCTGGCTGTTTTCGGGGAGCATGTCTTAACATTACTGAATGGGTGAAACTGTTTTTGCGGAAAAAGACCCTTAAAGCACACCAATCAAAGAACTGATTAAATAGATTAAAATAAAAACTACATAAAATATGTGGACTGGTTGCTTTAAATTTGTTTTGCTTTGGTTTTAGGTTGTGGCTCTTTTTAAGACCTATGGTTTTGCTTTTAAAGTTTAATTTGCTTTTTAGTTTGTTTATTAACTTGCTGTTTAATTGTTTAAATTAGTTTGTCATCTTATACTTTGCATTTGGGTAGGAATTAGTTTTTTATTTTCGGAAGTTTTGCTACTGGTTGTGCTTAACATTTGGGTGTTTTTGGTTTTGTTTTAGTTACATATTTGTGTACAGATTCCTGGTTCTGGTTTTGACTTTTGTATTTCAGCTTCGCTGTTTTTGTGGCTGGGTTTTTGGTAATTTTGGTTTGTCTTTACCACTAAACATGTTTAACTGTAGCCTATACGTGGATATCTACCCCTAACATTTCTGGACATTTATGTTTTTGGTTATTGCTTTGGCATTAGACTGGGAGTTAGCTTTTGGATAATGCTATTGGTCCAGTATAAATTTTAGATTAACAAATAGTTTGGCTTTTATATATTAGATAAACAGTGTTTTAATCTGGAGTTTCTTTTGAGTTGCTTCTGTGCATATGTTGTAGTATTTGCTTCTGTGCTTCTGGCTTTAAAATGTAATATTTGCTTTGATTGCAGCTGTATCCAGGCTTTAATTTTGGAAGCTTAGAATTGCGTATGCTTCTAACTAGCCTGTGTCCATAAATATAGGCTCTGTTTAAGTCTTACATTTTAGTTTTGCATTAAACTTGTTATGGCTTCGCTAACTAAATTTGGCTAGGCTTTCCTTTCTAACTTTGGCAATGTTTGTTTTTTTTGTCTGCGCTTGTAAAATTCGTTTTGGAACTTACAATATTTAGTTTGCTTTCAACCGATCACTATGGCTTTTTGGTTTAATTCTAGTTTCGGTTTCACAGCACACTCCTCAATTGCTATGGCTTCTATAAATTTGTCATATAACATACTTCTTTCCTATATATGTCAGTAGCGGCGCAAATGGAAATATAATTACTGTGAAAAAGTTAATATTTACCTCCTGTTATCCAAAGCTGAACATTGCGGAGTAGGCCTAAATACCGTAGACTTCATAGACTTTTTTTCTTCGGCGACCATCAATCTTTTATTATAATACCGGTACCAAACCAGCGGGGGTGTGGGGGCGGCAACCTCCACCCATAATACTAGGTAAGGTTGTTAGGTTAGGCTAATATTACCCCTTATTTTCGTAGTTTACCCCGCAATTTCCCTGATTTTCATAGCCCTCCCCACTAGTAGGGGCAGTGTTTTTAGATTGTTGGATAATGGGTAAATACTAATTTCCTCCAGTCCTTAGTATAAAACAACACTGTATATTAAAGAAAACTGAGAAAAACAATAAAACAAAACGCTAAATTCGCTGTGAAACCAAAACTAGAATTTGACCAGCTTTTTTTACTAGCTTTGGATTTGCTTATAAAGTTTTGATGTGTTATTTTGCCTTTGATTTGATTTTAGTTTGTGTTTAACCCTCTCCGACATATGACACGATTTTGAGGCTATTGGGGATACTTTACAGCCTTTGTTACTATCAGGGGTATTTAGAAACCTTTAGTTTAGTTACTTCAACCTATGCAGTTGTCTTTGATTTAGCTGTGGGCAAAAAACTAATTATGGAGAGGTAATTATAAGAGTGAGAGAACTCTATTTCTTATTGCCAATCTGGCAACCTCTGAGTCATAAATGTGTGAAGGGGTTAACTTAAGGTTTATGTTTAATAGTAGGGTATTAACCCGGCAGCTGCGGGGAGACTCTTAACCCATGAAATGCGATAGGCCTCATGGAAGGCTCACCATAGGGAACGCGATAGGCCTCACAGAAGCAAGACCATAAAAAAAGCCTTCCAAAACATCCCAGGGGCTAACAAAACAAAGGAATTTGTCTCTAGGTGAGATAATTCCCCTCTAGTACTCATGCATGTGTGTCTCACCCCCCTTCCCTACCTTATTCCCCCCTCCCCCCCTCCTCCATTATCACCTATTTTCCTCTCATTTTCATAATTTATCGGTTATTTTTCTCTCCCGCGATAATGTAGCACAAATGGGTTGCATAAAAGATTGTTATATAACAGAGACACTGCCTCGCTCGCCTCAGTTACCTCAGACAGCGAGAGTGGAGGGTTGCCTGGTTCACTCTCGCCTGAGAATATGACCGGGTGGCCAATAGTTAAGTTTTTCACCACCCAAATGCTTTTCCAACTCATTTTAGCACTCTTGAAGGTTCATATATTCATCATATATGTAAAATAAAAGCATAGTGAAAACAGGAACATTTGTCAGCCAGAGTGGACAGAAGGGTGCTGAGCTGGTATGGTCATGTTGAACGAATGGGAGATGAAAGGCTTACAAAGCGAATATGTGAGTCAGGTACAAGGGGAGATAGAAGGGCAGGAAGACCCCCATTGAGATGGAGAGACTGTGTAAGAAAGGCTTTGGATGATAGAGGAATTACTATAGATCAGGCAGGGGAAGTGGTGGTGGACAGGAGTGAATGGAGAATGCTTGTGAATAATTGAGTGAACACGTGGTCATTTGGAGTAAGGGGTCGGGCGCAAGTTGGACTAGATAATAGTCCATCAGGCGCCTGGCCCGGGGAGACGATTAATATGAAGGGTGCGCCTGGAAGTGTGGTGGGAGGGCTTGTGGCTTTGGCTCCGCTGCATGTCTGCCTGCCGAGATCGGAACCTCTCCGGGTGGTCGGGGGCCGGGGGAGTGCTGGAGCGACCTTGGTGACCCTGGTCTCTGGGTCTTCTCCTGGGTGACCTGGATGTGTGTGAGTTTGTGCTTTTTATCTGTGTTTATTTGTTGTTTTATGTTTTTGTGTTTTCCCTGTTCTTGCTCTGTCTTGAGTCGGCTACCCCCAAAATGGGGATTGGGCCTGAGCATATAGATAGATAGATAGATTGAAAACATATAATGCTCTATATCGTAAATATAACAAATTCTGTCAGAATCCAAGGCTAGAAATTCACAAATAAGTACCCTTGCCCCTAAGGTATTTTCGCATTTAATAGGTTAAGAGGTTTTATTGGTCGACTGCGGGGAGACTCTTCACCCTCTCAGACATATGACGCGATTTTGAGCCTATTAGGGATACTTTAAAGCCTTTACCATCAGGGGTATTTAGAAACCTTTAGTTTAGTTACTTCAACCTCTGCAGTTGTATTTGAGTTAGCTGTGGGCAGAAAACTAATTTTGGAGAGGTAATTATAAGAGTGAGAGAACTTTATTTATTATTGCTAATCTGGCAACCTCTGTGTCATATGTGCGTGAAAGGATTAAGATCCTAGGCCTAAACAAAAAATTTAAAAGGCCGCAGTGGCACTTGAAACATTTTTTTTATTTTTTTTCCCTCCATACCTCATATCACTTCTCCACATCTGTCAAAGTCCCCCCCCCCCACTTCATTTATCAACTATTTTTCTCTTATTCCTGTAATTATCGGTTAATTTATGGTGCCTGTGACGTCTACCAGCGTTGGCAGAATCGCCAATCGTTAGCCACTAGCGCTCGCCAGAGACATCGAAATGGGCTACAGTTATCAGAGAATGTTGTTCTTTCTTTCCTAGTAATCGCATTGTCACAGACACTCCAGTGGTGGTCTTTGTTTTCGTCTGTGACAACGGGTTATATTTTATATCAACAGTAGTGATAATAGTACCAGCGTGTGAATGAGAAAGACTTTCAGAGCAAGGAGGTAGTGTTCTTGTACGGGTGCATTCCTGCCTCTCGCTCGCCATTGGACGGCGTGTCTTGCTGTGTCACGTGACACCTGCTGTCTTGTGACGTCTCGGCCCGTGATTGGCCGACCATCGCGCCTTTGCGGGCTCCTGTGTAACTTACCTCCTCCATGAGAGTCCCCAGGAGCTGTCCTCGTCAGGACAGGCTTGGCGCGCGTGCTTCTAACATCCCTTTGCATACACTCTCCCGATCACCACCTTTATCACTGTTTCTCACTCAATTCTCTCTTTCCATACTCTAACCTTTATTAACTGCACAACACTCCCCTTGGGTTCTGCATACGGTTTTCATAGCTGGCCCATTGTATTGCATGCGCCGTCCTCAGAGATATTTACATGTACTTAGAATAGGTTTGAGGGTTCTTAGTTAGTATAGGTTAAGAACTTTGTGTCTCTATTATTGATTTAGTGTTTCTGCTCTATTATTTAATGCTAGACTGGGATAAGGTAACTGTAGTCGTTGTCTCCGATGTGTGTACGGTTTGCTTATACCTACACGACTTCGACCGGTCCTGTGGTAGCCTGGGTTGTCTTTTCTGTTGCGTCCTTTGCGAGTGCAGCATTGTGTTGACTGAGGGTTTTGGCCTGTACCAGTTCCACACTTTGCTGCCTCTTTGCTTGTCTTTAGAGGGTTGCCAGGATAGAACCGGATACTTGTGATCTGGATCTATCGAGAGCCCCCTAGTCAATTAACGTAACTTAAAGGATGCAGTCTTAAGGACATCGCTAGGCTACGAGCCTGTCTTGCTCAACCCCAGTTCCTTACCTAGAGTAACCCAGCTAGACATTATTAATCAAGTAGACGCTTGTTAGTATTTAATATAAGCTCCTTGATATGCGCGCATTATTATTCACAGCATTTATTAGTCTAGGTTGTTGCTGAGCCGCACAACCATAGCAGACTGTTTCGTTGATGAGGAAGTACTTCTTTTAGTGTCGAGCATTGCTACTGTTGCGCATTCATAGTATTCTCGTGTCAGTTAACATTATATGTCCTATCTTTTAGTGTATTCGATTTACACGTGTGGTGTCCTGCCTCCTGCCTTTATATAGTTCTAAATCAGTACGAGCCTCTTATGAGCATCAGACTTTCTTCAGAAGTTTCCAGGTCTATGCTGTAGGACTATATTTCACTTTCTTTCAGATAGGAGTGAAGAGTTTATTGTTGTTTAGAGTAACTGTATTGAAGCATCTTTTTATTGTATTAAATCTTGCAGTGATTTAATTGATCTTTCCATAGATTCCTTTTTATGCATTTTAACGTAACTTGCATCTTGTTTGTTATCAGGCTATACCAGTGCAGGTTAGCCTGAAGTAGAGTATATTTATGCCCAGTTAAGGATACCCCGCTATCGCAGATTAACCCTGGAGGGTATAGGTGTTTTGTTCGCCGGCATATAAGTTCGAGGGTTTGGATCTAGCGTACTGTTGTTGCATAGTGCCCTATTACTAGTCTAATCATTGAGTGCCCTTGTTTTATTCGTAGTCCCGGTCGTAACACGCCAAAAATCCCCACCCGTTTCAAAGGTGGAGAGAGAGAGAGAGAGAGAGAGAGAGAGAGCGAGAGAGAGAGAGAGAGAGAGAGAGAGAGAGAGAGAGAGAGAGAGAGTAGTAGCCCAGCTACCTTCAGTCTCTCACCAGAGCTCGTGGAGGGAGGGTGTACTCTCGCTCCCTGTCAACTTCATGAATGAACCGCTCTGCAATATTTCATGTTTGTCACCCCCCAAACACTATTCCCACTAGTTTTATTGTTGTAACATGTTACTATCTTCATATTAAACTTAAAATGGGTGCATATGGATAAGTATTAATTATATTTATGGTAAATTAACTATTTTAGTGAGGAATGTATCTAAATACCTACACACAGGGGTATGGTGTATACTACAGGGGCTGCGCAGCCGAGAGGTTAATTATATTGTTATGCCGGGTTGTAATACAACTTAGCTTTATTATGGTCTTTACTCAAATCCAATTTTGGACTTTTAGACTCGATATATCCTCAACAGGAACACATCTAACACTTTCTTATTTACAATTAGGTACTCAATCAGGTTATAATTAACACAATAAATACACACAGATAATTATACACTCTTATTTATTTAATGACATAGAGATAGATCAATAGATTCCTTCGCTATTGTTTGGGAATAGTAAGCGAATCAATATAGTTAGACATAATACGGTTGATATGAAATCCACGAATATATCTAGACCTAAACTGTGAGTTGAAACTTAACGTAACTATTATAAGGAATAGTAAGTAAATAATTGAACACATTTATAACACACCGAGGTCTAGGAATAACATAACTATGAACATGAATTTAAGATAGTATTATTGTGGAAATATGCAATTACGTATAGACACACACACGCATAGAATAAACCCTTGATAATAATATACATGGGAGTTGAGTATCTATGAAGTATTCTTAATAAGTTTATTAAAGGTTTGATGAAATCTCTAAACAAGCATTAATAATTCGGGCCTGATCAATAAAGGAAACGCACTAAGGTTTCTTAAGTGAACGCTCGCTATCAGGTGGCGAGATGCGAATGGGTAGAGTAAATACTCCCGTGCGCAGATAAATATGACTGGGTAGGTCACTCGGGTCATTCACTATACTGAGGTGATGAAAATAGTATTTGCGGTTAGTGCGATATTATTCTTAATATTGGAAGGAATACGTTAAGATAAAAAGGAGAGTGAGTTGAATTGTTTGTACAATTAACTATGTAGTTAGATTACTATGAGAAAATTTATATTATGAACATCCAATTAATTAACTACTATGTAATAATAATCTCACGGGTCGTCGAGGAATTCAGATTTAATGATTCACATCTACTGAGGAATAACTAAAGGTTGAATATAACATAAACTGAATCAATCGATATTATGATTACAGAAGATTAAGAAAGGCGTAAATAAAATAGCGTGTACTAGTAGTTTTAATAATACTAATAGTAAAATATGGCGTACACGACAAAGTTGCACTTAGATGGAGATACCTGATAAGGTATGAAGGAGGTCTGAACTAGTTAACAGGTTCCTATATGGAATACAGAACAAATTGGTGTTGTATTAGAGTTGGTGAAATAGAAAATAGATCTATACGAAACTAGAATTCCTAGACGAGATGGATCGAAATTATCTATTTCATAATAGAATAAACAAATAAGTTATTCATAAAGTAAACAAGTTAACCCCCTCCGACATATGACGCAATTTTGAAACCTTTATTTTAGTTACTTCAACCTCTGCAGTTGTCTTTGAGTTAGCTGTGGGCAGAAAACTAATTTTGGAGAGGTAATTATATGAGTGAGAGAACTCTATTTCTTATTGCTAATCTGGCAACCTCTGCGTCATATGAGTCTGAGAGGGTTAACACACTATATAAGGCGTAACTGGGTTTTCTCGAAGAAATTATATTTAAATTAAGATTATCATCAATAATAATTCTTAAGAATGAGAGTCTGAGTTTCACTGAATATGAAATTGAGTGTAGGTTCTAGGTAAAAGTTATATTTAAGAAGGGATAGATACACGGTATACACTTCAACTTGTTACATACATAAATAGAATGGACATACACGAGGAAAATCTGAGTATTCGGCTATGTTATTAATTTAGACAAGTATGTGACTTATGCGTAGTACACCTTATAGGAGTTTTAAATAAGAGTTAACACTAGATCTTTGACACAGATCTATACAATACTTAATATGGTTTCTGAAGGATTAATACATACGCAATGTATAACGATCTTGGGCACAGATCTACATAGAAATTAGCACTTTAATATTCACATATTTTACCTTACCTTCACAACAATAATCACAACATAAGACACTCGGAGACACTTGGGGTAGGTTAGGACGGTAGTAGTTAGAGAGTAAGTCTGGCCGACGTGGAACGTAGATTCGGCTTGTCCGGACTTCAGGGGGAGCTACCTCTCACAATTGGGAATCTAGTATCCGGACGTCAGAGGGAACACAACTGGGCTCGTTGTAGTCTCGGAGGAGGGGGAGGCAGTTACCACTTCAGTTGTATGCTCAGTGCTTTTCAGCCTTGAGAACATTACCTAGGTGGAGGTGCTTAGTTTTTTCAGTTTCGGTGAGGCTATGTTAGTCATTTCTTAGACTTGACTTATAGTGACGCAATGCTAAAGGGATATAGTGAATGGTTGTGATGTAATTTGCGAAGGTAATATTTATTTTAACAATACCTTATAGTTATGATTTTGCACATAATCCTTTAAAGTATTTTATTTAATACTCATACGGCGTTCACGAAGTCTAGGAATAACATAATGGTAACTTCTGTGATTCGGTGATAATTAGGAGTTATTGGGGATGCAGTTATTAACATCGTTCTTCACTCTGTTCTTGGGGTGATGTAAATTATAGTTCTCAGAGATGGTACTGCAGTGAAGGTCCTAGTATCTCCACTTATCTGGATAGCACGCCGGTCTCTGATGTTGAACTTGCATAAGCATTTGCTCATTGTACTGAAAGTCCGGCTGCTGGTCGAATGAAGGCTGATGATAGGTGGAGATGGTTTGAAAGCTCGATGGTGATTTGCTCACATTCCCACTTTTTTGCATGGGTGATTGATCTAGCTTTCTGGTGTTTAGAGAACGGGAATGACCTGGTAGTATGGGGCACTCTGTTCAGTGTCTCTCTAAAGCATGGGAAGCTGGTATGCAATTTAATTTCTGCTGCTGGTTTCTTCTCCTCTCCTTCCTATTCACCTGTAGGCTAGCAATCCTACAGGTGTTATTTAACCCCATCACTTCATATATTTTGTCAATTTAATCTTTACTTTTGAATGTTTTTTATTTGTGATTTGTTTTCAAAGTTTTGTTGCTGGCTTTGCTTTTTTTTTTTTTGTACTTGATCATTGTTGAGGGTCCTGGCTTTACTCTTGATTTAGCCTTGAATAGATAGTATACTTTTCATTATGGCCTTGGCTTTTGCGGTTTGGATTTAAACTAGGTGCATGTGATTTTTTTTTATTTTTTTTTTATACCCTGATTTTATTTATATTAGGTTTAACTATTAGTTAGGGTGAGTTCTTTCGAGACTGGAATATCCAAATTCACACAAATACATATTAGACAATATGGATACAGATAATATCGAATATGGTTTGCAATACAGTTTATTCACGTAAGTCCTAAATACATAAAACTGAGGGCTAAAGATGCTATCATAATTCATAGGGTACAACTCGATTCAATTTCTCCCAGCACGATCGCGGATCTAGATGGAGATCAGGTATATTCAATTCAACTTGGATATGGAATCTTCTTCTGGAGAATCATACGCACTGTTCTCTTCTCGAAAGTTTTGTAGTAACTTCCCTAAAATCAGGTTCTTACTAATATTCACGATGTATCTTGACTTGAAGTTGGTTCGTGAATAATACTGGACGAGGTTATATAAGTTCCTATATTTCTTGGCACGAAATGTGGAAGCCTATGCACTGATGGGATTATTGAGTTTATTATGGGATATGGGATTGGGAGTTTGAGTTAAAGTTTGTGGACTCTAAAATACTACGGCACTGGATGAGATTATTTTCAGAGTTCATTAATGTATGAAAATCCTCTTATTTGGTATAAATTCACTAAGTCGGTAAAATAAGTATTCTATACGTATTTATCACTGAACACGTAAATTATTATTCTTGTTCTATTTATTAGGCTACTGAAACACTTGATTCGAATAACTCAAAGTTTTTGGGTTGACGGACTCTGTTTTATTTTCATCACTTGGCGGAAATATGGTAGTTGATGGATGCTTAAAATCAGTCCTATTTTGTATTTTAGTTATTCTTTGAGTTATAAAGTCATAGTAAATATGGTTATTACTAGTAAATACTTAAAAATCTTTTTCTGCAGATTAACTTAGTGGAACACTTACGAACTTTTCACTTATTTAAGAGGTATTAACCCGAAAATGGCGAGGGGGGGGGGGTATTGAACTAGCTCCCCATGAGTGAGCATATTGGCTCCATTCAGGCCTATAATAGTAATTTTACGATAAATATCGTTATTACTTATTCATATGAGCCTATTCTACCTTCACTATGAAGATAGTAACCTGTAACAACAATAAAACCAGTTAAAATATAATTTTTCTGGTCAAAATCGCGAATATAGATGGACCAGCCCATTCATGAATTATGGAGAAAATTGAGGCAACCCCTCCCTCCACGAGGCCTCAAGCCACACTGAGTCTACTCATACACACACTCGGTCATGTAATACACCCGCTAGGCACGTATGCACATCCTCCACACAGTTTGCTAATGTTAGCACAAAAATATACCAACGAATTAGGGAATAACAGGGAAAATAGGTGATCATTGTAGGGGGAGGGGAAAGGGAGGAAGGAGGGGATGTGGAGGAGTGATATGAGGTATAGGGAAAAACATTAAAAAAAAAAAAAAATTTAGTGCTACTGGGGCTGTTTAAATGTTTTTTTTAGGCCTCCCTCTTAAGAGCTTTGCCGCCGTCGCCCAGTAAAACCTCTTAAGAGCTTTGCAGCCATTTACGGGTTAAGAACTGTTTATTTGGAATCACTTTTGAACTCTAACTTCTTTGTTTCTCGTCACTAATACTGATTTGTGGTAGTTTCTATATTCTCTTTTCTTGTGAAGAGATAATTTGCACTAGTTGATGTCTTCTGATGCTCCGTGGGCCGTCCAGGTTGGCCGGTCGTGTGAAGAGAAGTTACAGTTGGGTTAATGGGCGTGGGGTCTTGAATATGGCTCTGTAACGAATAATGAAACAGTTGGGCACCATATCGGACTTACGCGAATATTTAGCCTATAGCTTTATCAAATATACTAGACTGTCCTGACCTTTATATTAACCGGTGATGAAGTTCTGTTAAGGTACTCTTGAAGTAAGGTTTTAAATATTGTCTCAAGGTTGCCGGATTAACACCATATCAGACTAACGAAAGAAAGTAGAGGTATTGCTCTTCTTGACTGTCACTAACCATTATAAGAGGTTCAAAGAACTTGGGGCGGTGTTAACCTTTTAGTCGCAAATTCTGGTGGGGTGCCACAGACAATTTGCGCCTAGGATTTATATATGCAGAGTTCCTGTGAGGGTGTCAAGCTAAACCCTTCCAACACAAAAATCTTTCTAGCCTTAGATCTGTGAGTAATGTTAGTATAATATCCAAATAGTGAAATATTGGAAGATAGGGGTGCATGTTTCTTTCAACGTTTAACTATAAAGAAATATAACCTAATGAAAGTAATTAAATTATCCTGGGTTGCCAGAAATAATAAAGTTACTTATATATAGGTCACTATTGTTGTACTAAACAATATTAAAATGTATGTGAAGGGGTGCCTACACACTTAAGATTTTAATATAAAAGTACAGACTATTGGAGGTCTCTGTCAAATGATTGGGTTGCCACAATTATCAAAGATCCTAGAATAAGATTTATTATCCACAGACAGTATAAGGACTTCGGGGTGCCGTCATCCAAAAATGTTATGAAGGGTAAAAAATAATATTTCTCCAGAGCGGAATGCCGACAATTGAGAAAGCTTAGTTACTTACTCTCCTTCAAACTTCCCTGGCCTAATGTGCACCAGTACTGGAGGGTACCCATACTGTCAAAGGATCGTAAGGGTTTGTGTTTGCACTCTTTAGTAAGACAAGAAGTCCTTGTCCTAGGGGAGGTGAATCTTAGGTACTGTATGACAATACTCTACTATCCTTGAAGAGTCATTCAAAATAATATAATGGGCAGATGTTAGGCAAATCATAGTTTTATTTGTCTTTCTAAGTTATTGTGAGAACTCAAAGGGAATAGTGATATTAGAGCTTTAACAGAGTTTCGGGGTTGTTTTTAGTTGACCTCTGCGCGTGAGAGTTCAAGGGGGCGAAGGGGGTATTGTACTTGAGGTTGCCCCACATTGTGAATGTATTATTTATTTCTATAGGAGTTTGGCACTGTTAATGTTTGATAGAGGTATATTAGAAGGTTAGCTATTCCTTCTGGAGTTATTACTAATCATTATTTTAGGTGTTGTATATAGAGAACATAGTCATGTAATACATAAATAAAGTCTGGTCGACAAGAGGGTTAGGTTGGCATTCCTGGGATTCATTGGAAGGTCGCGTGTGTCCCCTAGCCTCGCTCGCTTGTTTTTCATACCGTGTTTAGACGAGGCCTGTGGCTTTCATATTAGTCTTAGATTGTCTGACAATGTTAGGATTTCCTAGTAGACTTTAACATTGATAGTTTTGAGACTCGGCGTATACAAAATAACACTTTTATAGGAGTTATAGGATTCATATATGCGGAGATGGAATTGGCAATACTGTGGTCAACCATGTCACACGTTCTGTAGCCTCTTCGGTTGTGAAGTTGTGAATTCGCTGACAAGGGCCTACAATGGTTAGTATGGGGAATAACAATCTCGGATCATGCTAGAATTAATTAACAAAAGTACGCCTGATATTTTCTATATAAAAATATATATAAGAAACTACTTATAGGGTTAATAGGAGTCTTAGCTGGTGAACTTTGGTTGGTACCTCTGATGGTCACTTTCGTTATCTGTGGGCAAAAGTTCGTTGGCCTAGGACTCTCCAACTTAGAAAGGAAGCATATGTGGTCTGTTTGACAAATTAGAGAATTGGTAATATTTGAGAAGTGTACATATGTGTTTATTATAAAATAGATAAAAGAGTTAATCTGTGGGGGACATGGTTCTTGTATAATTAAATACATACCTAAATTAAACTTCATCATGGTAGGTATCCTAACCTTCTTAATATTAATAATCTGATGAATTACTAGAGCTGCTGCTAGGTCAACATAAAGGGTTTATATCAAGACAGAAGGAACATAAGGTGATTTGTTTACTAGTAGGATAGTTTTTTACTGAGAAGACTTATAAATATGTGTTGGAGAAAAGTGAATAAGAGTTAATCTGTGGGTAAAGACATCTATATTTAACGTCATAATGGTAGGTATATAGTAGACCGGTGTTATTGGATCGAACACGGTAGTATAACAGGAAAATATTCAGTCGTCGTTGTGGCGACTCAGGCGTCCTTGGCGTCGGTACCGTGTTATCTGTTATAAGCGTCCATGTTGGCTGTGAAGCTTTTGGTTTAGCTTACCCTCTTCTGGACGTTTTCTCTTTGTTCTTTTCCTGTTTTTCTTTTTATGGGCACCCCTGACTTATTAATTTAATTTTCTGGGTGTTCATTTTCTGGGTATTTTTGTTTTCTGTTGTCCCTGTTAGGGCTGTCTCGAGTCGGCCAACCCCAGGAAAAAAAAAAAAAAAAAGCCTGAGTACATGCATACATGCATACATTTATTTTAATATATATAGATACATACACGTTTTTAACTTGGTTTGCCATGCTCAAAAGTTTGGCTTTGAATGTTGGCTTTGCTTTGCTTTTCATATATAGCCTACTGAATTTTACCTTACCAGGAGTACATTAAAAAGCTGTATTAAATCAGGTATTAGACTAAATAACGATAATGAAAGTGTTTGGTTAGAGGTTAACGAAGGTAGTGAGACCATAGTTATTGGAGTTATGTATAGACCGCCAAATATGAGTAGAAATGACGGAACGTCATTATGGGAGGAAATTAAAATGGCATCAAGGTTTAGCAATGTGTGCATTATGGGGATTTTAATTTTCCGAATATAGATTGGCAGCATCAAATAGGAGACTCTGATTCTGAGGAGTTTATAGAGGTAGTACAAGATAGTTTTTTATTTCAATTCATAGATACGCCGACTAGAGGTAATAATATTCTCGATTTAGTTTTCAGTAACAATGAACATATGGTAAATAATGTAGAGATAGGGGACCACCTAGGAAATAGTGACCACAATTCTGTGTATTTTAATATACAATGGAAAGGTAATACCAGAGAGAATACAACATTAATACCTGACTTCAGAAAAGCCAATTATGGTGGGTTAAGAAGAGCCCTATTAGCGGACCCTATGGTCAACAAATTAAGTCGATCCAAGTGTCCAAATGAGTGTACCCCTCCTCAGGCACCTGTCATCTTAAGTCAGGAAGAGACGTCAACCTTGGTAGATCCATACGATAATTTTATCGAGTCAGTATTCAATGCACAAAATAAATAAATCTCCAAAAGAAAATTTAGATCAACACAGAACCAACCCAAATGGATGAATAATAGACTATTAGATCTTCTAGGACAAAAGAGAGGAATATATAGAAAAATTAGGAAAGGCGAAATTCACCTACTTGCTTACTATCAGAATCTATCAAGACAGGTAAAAAGGGATATTAGGAAAGAAAAAAGAAATAATGAAATTAAGGTTGCCAATGACTCAAAAAATAATCCTGAAGCTTTTTACCAACTAATTAAATCCAAGGTTAGAGATTTAATTGGTCCCCTTAAAACTTCGATAGGAAAAATTACAGAAAATTATTTAGAAATGTGCAGTACATTAAATAGTCAATTTCTTTCCGTTTTCACTAATGAAAATTTGGCACAGTTTCCAGAAGTCCGTAAGGTATATAGCGATAGTATAGAAAATAGGTTAAGTACGGTTACTATAAGTAGAAATTATGTGCTTAAGGAAATTGACAGACTGAAACTTCAAATCGCCTGGTCCTGAGGAGGTATATGCTAGAGTATTAAAAGAATGTAGGGATGAGTTAAGTTACCCATTAACATTTCTATTTAACAAGTCATTAGAGACCGGTATAGTTCCAGAAGCTTGGAAGGTTTCAAATGTAGTTCCGATCTTCAAAAAAGGTGACAAATCAATAGCATCCAATTACCGTCCCATTAGTCTTACAGCAATCATAGGAAAGCTACTAGAGTCAATTATTGCTAGTAAAATTAGAAACCACTTAGATACATTTAATTTAATAAATTCTTCTCAGCATGGATTCACTCAGGGACGTTCTTGCCTTACTAATTTGCTTAGTTTTTTCTCAGAGGTATATGAAGCAGTAGATAATGACAAGTCATATGATATAATATATTTAGATTTCAGTAAAGCTTTCGACAGAGTACCCCATGAGAGATTGATGAGAAAGGTTGAGGCGCATGGAATCGGTGGGGCGTTGTTGGGATGGATTAGGTCATGGCTAATTGGTAGGAAACAGAGTCAGCATAAATGGTACGAAGTCAGAATGGGGAGCAGTCAAAAGTAGTGTCCCCCAGGGATCTGTATTAGGTCCTCTGTTGTTTGTTATATACATAAATGACCTTGATTTAGGTATAAATAGTAGGATAAGTAAATTTGCAGAAGATACCAAAATGGAGAGAAAAATTGATTCAGAGAGAGATATAGAGTGCCTCCAAAGGGATCTAGATACCTTACACGAATGGTCAGTAAATTGGCAGATGAAGTTTAACATTGACAAATGCAAGGTATTAAAGATAGGGAAGATGCATACAAATGTTAAATATGAACTAGCTAATATGGAATTAGAATACTCGAATTGTGAGAAAGATCTAGGTGTGTTTGTTAGCAATGATTTGAAGCCTAGAAAACGGTGATAAGCGTTCGAAACAATGCAAACAGGATTATCGGGTTCATCTCTAGGAGTGTGAGTAACAGAACTGCTGATGTTATCTTAAAACTTTACTTGTCATTAGTGAGACCCCATATGGATTATGCTGTTCAATTTTGGTGTCCTTATTACAGAATGGACATAGATTCATTGGAGAGAGTACAACGTAGAATGACAAAAATGATCCATAATATTAGAAATCTTCCGTATAAAGAAAGGTTGAAGAAATTAGGCTTACATTCGTTAGAGAGACGAGAGACGCAGAGTTAGAGGGGACATGATAGAGGTATTCAAGTGGGTTAGTGGGATTAATAAAGGGGACATGAAAAATGTACTAAAGCTCAGTGATAGCGAAAGAACTCGTACAAATGGTATCAAATTAGATAAATTTTGTTTCAAGAAAGATATAGGCAAATATTGGTTTGGTAACAGAGTTGTAGATAGGTGGAATAGGCTACCAAGTGCTATAGTGGGATCAAGAACGATAGGGAGCTTTAACTCCTTGCGACATATATGATGCGATCGCGTCATATGGAACTTATAACCAAAAACTCATATGACGCGATCGCGTCATATGGACTTATCTACATGCCTCTCCAATAAGTCCATATGATGCACTAGCGTCATATGAGCTCAGTAAGTCCGGTAAGTTAGATGAAGATCTGTCGGTTGGTGGCAACCCCAGGTTCCTCCGATAATTCTAACGGCCACCAGTGTGGTTTTGACAGTTGTGTGGTGCAGTGGCAATGATACCGGGCGCCTGCCACCGTGGACTTACTGGAACATAATATGTCTGGAGGAGATAAGATACAATTAGATAGGCATATGGACCAGATGGGTTGGGTGTGAGGGTGATCTGCCAGGTGTGGCCCAGGTGTGGGGATCTGCAGATCCCCGTTTTTCTGACCGTTTCGGTGAGGTAAGTCCTAATGGTGTTTTTAAGCTGGGCTTATAATTAGGGTTGGGTGTGACTGGAATCTGCCTTGTGTAGGCCAATCGGCTTTCTGCAGACTCCCATTTTCTTATGTTCTTTGTTTTATTTAATGTTCTATTCTTCTCCTACAGAGTCCCTGGAGCTGGGGAAGTTTGGCCCTATAGAGTTACCTCGCTGGGTTCATCGCAAAACCAGCACCCGTCTTCTCTTCTGGCAAGGTTAGTAAATTAAAGGTGGAACTGTTTTACAAAGTAGCTGTAATTCAGATTAAAGGACTAGAGTAAACGGCTGTAAAATCTGGAAGATATTAGGATTGTCATTGAAAGACTCCAAAGAGATCTAGATACTTTAAAATAATGGTTAGAGAAAAAATATGTAAATAAATAACTGGCTGAGACTTTTTAAATATTGATAAATGCAAGGTACCGGTATTAAGGATAGCGAAGTTTAATACTAGATGCGGAATTATAACTAGCAAACGTAGGCTACAGCATCATTAGGTACTGTGAAAAGGAAGTTGTGCTTGTTAGGAATTATCCGAAAGCTAGAAAACGATACATGAAAGTTCGAAACTGGGCGAACAAGGTTCTGGGATTAATGTCTAAGAACTGCTAGTTATCTTAAAAGGTTACTTCGCCTTTGTGAGACCGCAATTGGACTATACTGTTTGGGTGTCCTTATTAGATAATGGATGGAGTCTGGAGGCAAGCTAACGAAGAATGACTAATGATCCACAATATAAATTTAGAGGCTGAAACCCCTTGGCTGGCGTTCATTAGAATTACGAAGAATTTGAGATAATAAGTGACTAAGTGGATGAAAGTTTCCGGTATCGATAAGGAAGATATTTAGGTATTAATGCTGAAACTGCTACAACTCTTTCAATATAAGAGTTCAGCTTTAGAGAAGATATAGGTAAGCATTGCTTTGGAAACCGTTGTAGATGTCAAATAGATTGTGTAGTATTTTGATCAGCTCAGGAACGGTAGAACATTTAAAGTGTAAATTGGATAATCGTGAAATGAGATGGGCGTGAATGGGATCTGCCTTTTATGGCCTTCTACAGATTTTAGTTATTTTCTTTTAGCTTAATTGCAAAGAAAAGTTACTCCTGACAAGATGGAAAATTGCAAGGCTTTTAAAAGTATACTAATCGGAGTTCTAACTAGCCGGGGCAAGTTTTTGGACTTAGATTTTTGTTTTAAATTATAATAATAATCAAATAAAATGCAATATATATATATAATTTAAACAAAGTTTGTATTGTAATCTATGACTTATTAGTTTTAATGACTAAAAGTTAGAAGGTAAGTTTAGTCTTAAAATAGTCTAGTGTCATTTAGGCCTACACTGATTATCCCAAATACGTTTATGCGCACTTTCAAGACTGAATGGATTAAAAACCGTCCATATATTCTCATATTTTGAGTCGAAAATTCGGAGCAATAACGCCTCGAATTTAGTTTTTACTATAATTGTATTTTCGTTAAATTAAGTCTTGCATTTCATTAAGCACCACGCACCCTACCTTCTTAATTAGCACAATTCTTTCGAATGAGTTCCTATATGCAAATTTAGGAAACTAAAATATGTAAATAATTCCAATATATAATCGCTACGCTGCATAGTCTACATAAGCCTGTTGCTGGATTACTTGCCGAATATAATTAATTGTCCGAACCGGTTATAAGTTGCGAGCAAATATAAGTATTTTGTAATAATTGAGAAATATTTGGCAAACTATTGCTTTGCTTGGGCGTGCATATGAAAGCAATCTGGTCATTGGTAAACGCAGACTTCGTACTGGGCACTAAAACTAGGAAATTAGGTTGTAGGAGTCTGAATTGCAATGCATAATTAAGGGGGTGGTTAGTTTTCTGGCCACCCTTCTCCCTGATGGTTAGCCCCATTAGTTTTGAAGTTTAATGACGTTCGCTCCATTAGTTTGTAGATTCTAAGATTTGTTGTCCCAATTATGTCAATATGAAGACCTTTCGTGACATGTTTTTTTTCCTGGCGAGCGATAGCGAGCCTGTAATCTAGAAAAAATCGGCCTTCGGCCGGGAAATGTTTCTACCGAAAACTTTACAAATATATCTGGATGATCTTTGTTTTTAAGCTTGGTCTAGTGAAGAAACTTAAAAATCCAATAAATAAAACCTCCCCCCTTAAGGGGAGGTATTTAGTTTGTTCCCTAGACCTCCATCAAGCTTAAAATTACACTCCCTTGAGTCCCTTTCAAGATAAATTTGTACATTTTACGGTAGAAAAATGTCCCGGCCGAAGGCCGATTCCTCTTAAATTACAGCCTCGCTATCGCTCGCCAGGATAAAATCGACACCTGAATTGCACGAAAGGTCTTAATATGGGGTGAAAGTTCTTAAAATCGCTAAACTAATGGGGCAAACGTTTTATAATATGAAAAGCAATGGGGCTAAACATGAGGGAGAAAGGGGTTCAAGAAAAAAATCCCTCAAGTGGAGATCTCCCCTTAATCAAAGGTGTTGGGTATACTGGTTTAGCCTGTGCACTATTCAAAGTGGCCTGTGGGAACATATTACAATTAAATAGTATAGTTTCGAACAAATGCTACCTTCATTTATATCGCTAATCAATAATATAACTGATTTTAACATTTACTAACCACTAACCTGATTAACCTTAAATGAAGTCACTAGTCGTTGGAAACTACTATGGGTTTCAGAGGCAGTGTTCTGTCGTTTTTCAGGAATAACTTATGCACAAACAGTTGATCAGTATGATTTGTTGCCACAACTTGTTTCACACTGCCCTAATTTTGTTTTAGTATTTTGCATTAATAGAAGTGGATAATTAAGCCACTTGTCCCTGTGTCATGAAGTTAGTCACACCTGAATGACTACGAAACGGACAAGGCTACCGTGGCGTACCTGTGAAACCACCAAACCATTATTGCTCCTCCATCAAACACGGTATTATAGTTATCAACCAGCACCCAACCCTATTATCGTCTTTATATTAAAGTTCTGTCACTATTAAATACAAATATAAATATATAAAAATATGTATTGTGTATATACAAAATATGTATTTTTGCATATTTGATAGTGACATAACTTTAATATAAAGACGATAATAGGGTTGGGTGGTGGCTGATAACTACAGAGTTTGATGGAGGAGCAATAATGGTTTGCTAGTTTCACAGGTAAGCCACGGTAGCCTTGTCAGTTTCCTAGTTATTCAGGTGTGACTCTAACCTCATGACACAGGGACAAGTAGCTTAATTATCCACTTTTGGAAATTCACAATATCAACAAAAAATTAGGGCACGGTGTGAAACAAGTTGTGGCAAAATATCATACTGATCAAACTGTTTGTTTAGAAGTTATTCCCGAAAAACGATGTAACCCGGCCTCTGAAACTCATATTAATCTACAAGTATAAGGTTAAAATTCCTCCCTTTAGAAAAGTCCCTTAAATTATGCCGCTTACCAGTTTACAGCAACAACTGGTCAAAATGAGTGAATTTCACCATTAATAATAGTTTACTTTCAACCAATCGCTGTATATTCTAAAGTATTAAAGACTATCATTCCTATTCAGTATTAAATACTTAAGAGATTTTTATAATGCTTTGCTATAATAGTTTAAATTGTCAATGGTAATTTATGGAATTTACATAACTATAAACTAGCCTATTAAATATAAAATTAAACTGATAAATATAACTGTAATTGTTAAATTTTCACAGCTTATTAGTTCTAATCTATATTTCATTAATTTCACAACACCAGGCTCTTCCAATGAACCAGTTTCGGTTGAATTAATGATTCATGTAATAAAGAGCATTATATAATGCAGCAATTTTAAGTTGTAGCCCAAGTACCTCCCTATGATCTGGACCTCTAGCAATAGTTTTAACACAGTAGGTTTAGTCTGCTCTTTTGAACGTTAGTGAATGTCATACAATTGTAGTGCCAATTCTAGTTGACCAGATTACTTTAATGTAGCAATGATCCGCAATCCTTAGCCTCCATAGCCCAGTGACCAAAACATGCCTACCAACCACTCTTAAGGATTATATATACCCACAGTAGTGTTTAACTTTAGTTCCGTAAATAACTATAGCTACCGGTATATAATGCATAATAACTATAGCTATATAATGCATAATAACTATAGCTATATAATGCATAATAACTATAGCTATATAATGCATAATAACTATAGCTATATAATGCATAATAACTATAGCTATATAATGCATAATAACTATAGCTATATAATGCATAATAACTATAGCTATATAATGCATAATAACTATAGCTATATAATGCATAATAACTATAGCTATATAATGCATAATAACTATAGCTACCGGTATATAATGCATAATAACTATAGCTATATAATGCATAATTACTATAGCTATATAATGCATAATAACTATAGCTATATAATGCATAATAACTATAGCTATATAATGCATAATAACTATAGCTATATAATGCATAATAACTATAGCTATATAATGCATAATAACTATAGCTATATAATGCATAATAACTATAGCTATATAATGCATAATAACTATAGCTATATAATGCATAATAACTATAGCTATATAATGCATAATAACTATAGCTATATAATGCATAATAACTATAGCTATATAATGCATAATAACTATAGCTATATAATGCATAATAACTATAGCTATATAATGCATAATAACTATAGCTATATAATGCATAATTTCGATGTAACGAGACCGCGCTGTCGTCGAAGTTATATGATAGTTGGCGGCGTAATTATTCAGGATATACAGTTCAAACCTTAAGAATATATTTGCATGTTGAAGGAATGAATGACCTTCGTGGGTGATTATCTTGCGGATTTTACTATTTTTATTTGAATTATCTTTGACTAACATTCAATCAGTTCTTAATTAAGATCCTATTACCACGGAACCTATAAGATAAGTAAAAATCGGTTTTAGGAGTCGAAATATCTCAGAAATGTTTAATCAATAGTGTAAAATTGGGTCGTATAATAGTAATATCGAACTTTTAAACAAAATATAAGTGAAGTAATGTAATTGATTGTACTTCGGTTATGACAATAGAACTACATTAATGGTTCACTTTTTGGGCGATTTTTGCATGTATTCATTATTTTTCTGGTTTCCTCCCTAGACCTCCATCAAATTTTAAAAATCATCCATTAGATCCCACTTCTAAATTATTTTGTAAATTTTTCGGTAGACAAATGTCCCGGCCGAAGGCAGATTCTTCCAACATTACAGGCTCACTATCGTTCGCCAGGGAAGAAAGTGGTCCAGAAAACCGGCCCATCCTCCCTTAAAGCTACCACGACAAATTAACATTTAGAACTTCCCAAACTGGAACCGGACAATATAGATACTAGAATGTATCAAAATCACTGTAAATAACGAAGTGAAGCCAATTAACTATTAGAAGAAAAACTAGAAAAAAACTCAATCTGGTAAAACTAAACGCTCACACCAGGCACATAGTTTGTAAATTAATGAAATGCTATTTACAGGAATGTTCCCAGTCATGCATTACTTTGGTAATGTTTAAATATTCGTATAGTCCAGTCGTGGAAGGGTGATGGAAATGTTAATGGGTTTAAATATTCGTATAGTCCAGTCGTGGAAGGGTGATGGAAATGTTAATGGGTTTTTGTCGGTGGGTATTTTGTTAACTTTACTAAATATATATTATAGGTTTGACTCCTGTAAGGAGATAAAGAAAACCTAATATTTAGTAGTGGCCCCGTAATCATTGACGAACATGCCTATTACATAAGGCATCCTCTTCAAACACTAATCCGCCGTAGTTTGAATCTACCGCGCAGAGCATTTAAAAACTGAGGAGCCTTCATCATGAGCGCACGCGACCTCACTCATGGCTTCAGTCATTATGAATTGTGTTCTCACTACGAAAAAACTTCGTAAAAAATAAAAACAAAAAGAAAATAAGAATAACTATCCAATAAGCTTTCCATCATATCGTGGATGTACTTGTGTGGATTTCTGACCAGACGCTGATTCAGGCGTCATTCCTCCTTCACTGACATATCAAGTAAACTAAAATCCTTAATACATCAACGAATGGGAAGGGGACGGTCGGGAGGGCCCCAGTCGTCAATGATTACGGGGCCACTACTAAATATTAGGTTTTCTTTATCTCCTTACAGGAGTCAAACCTATAATTTATTAGTGGCCCCTCCATCATTGACGAACATGCCTGATATCTAAGACTGGAGGGGGACATTCGTAATCATATCATAACTCTAGAAAAGCAGATAATAAAAACAACCACATAGTATTCTTACTTTTGAAAAATGTATTTAATACGGCGTAGGCCGGAAATATACAAGAAAAAGGGGTTCAGGCAGGTGCGTGCTTCAAAGAAGCCTGCCCGACAAAAATGGGTAACCCTGAAGATTCTGAACACAGATCTGTAGTTACAAAAGGCACCCCACTCAACGAGTGGTGACAAAAATAATAAGTTATAAGTTTATATGTGCACATCATAAACCCCAAAATACATGTGGAGATCAATTGCAAATGAACTCCATTGAACTAATATTACATTGCTTTCGCAGCTAAAACTACTATAACAACACCGTTGTTTTGTACTAAACCTTGTACTAGCACAATTTCTCGCAGAGAAATTTTCATATCACATTTTAACCTTAAATTGTATCACAGCTCTCATACTCCGGCGGGGTCTAGGGTGTCCTATGTCAACTGACTGCACCCCCCCCCCCCCCCCCTTCCGTGAAAGTAAACATAAGTGACTGCAGGGCCACCTAGACCCTCTGCCTTAAAGCTATACATGGTAAGGAAGGTTTGTCTAGAGCAACTGACAAGTATCTAGAGAGAAACGTATGATTAGACGCCCACAACTGTGTGGACGCAATATCTTCAACTGAAAAGTTTTTCAGGAAACGTAAAGAGGCCGCCCACTTGCGTAAATCGTGGGCCCTACCCACAACGCCGGGATTACTCTCTTTAATGACTTCTACCAGAAGAGAGGCTAATCGCCGTTTAAGTAAGCGTTTACCCGTAATCGCTACCCATAAAGCACCTTGGGGGTTTTGAGGAGCTATTCTCAAATATTTGGTTAGAGCTTGCACTGGACATAAATAATGATGCACCTTTCCCCTTTTTAACGCCGGCACCGTGAACTCAGAAAACACGTGTGCACTATGCTCATTCTTGGCTACAAACGCCGGGGAGGGTGCAATGGAAATTGAATCATTAAGTCTACCAAACCTAAGACAATTAGATGTGTTGCTCATCGCCGCCAGCTCAGACACTCTGTTTCCGGTGGCCAAAGCCAAAAGGAAAACTGCCTTCTTTAAGATTAAAGCAAAGTCTGCAGTATTTTGATACAGACGAGAATGAAGTAAAGACAAAGCTTTGTCCAGAGACCAAGTAGGCATGAGCTGACGGGGAGGTGGGCGGAGTTTAAAACACGCTCTCATAAATCCTGTTTCCTCCGCCACCGGTATGGATAGACCTGTAAGGTCGAAAAAGGGCACTCTAATCGCAGTTAAGTGATTCTTCAAAGTTACCACAGATAAACGTTTCTGCTCAAACAGATAGTTCAAGTAATTAAAAACGAATGCCACTGAGGGTACAGTTTGTTCCGTTCTAACAATCCAAGAAGTAAAAGCTTTCCAATGTGATTGATATTGTCGCTTAGTAGACTGAGTATATTGATTGAGCAATTTATTGGTCACATCCCTACCGTATGGTGCTAGCCACTTGGCCTCCTGAATGTCCATAATGCAAAAGTCAGCGAGGTCGCTAGGTTGCCAATCGTGTCTAAGTGGAAGTACCCGACCGGGAGCGATACCGGGTCCGGGCACCACATTATTAATTGCTGGTACCACACCTGCGCCGGCCACAGGGGCGCGATTAGCGAGACTAAGCCTCGATAAACTCGTAGTTTGTTCACTACGTGGCACATTAGTGACGCATCTGGCGGCGGAAACAGATAGATGGAGCTCCATCTGTTCCAGTCTGTCACTAGGGCGTCTGGCCCCCCTGCCGGCGTTATCGCCCGGCGGGTGAGGTATAGAGGGAGCTTGTGAGTCTCCTCGGACGCAAAAAGATCCACTTGTGGATGGGAGAGCTCCGCAATCATTAGGTCGAAAATGGGTTGCTTGAGCTCCCATTCTACTGTCGTGCTCTGTCTCCGGGACAGAGCGTCTGCCCAGACGTTCGCTACGCCTGGGAGATAAGATGCGTGAAGATAAATATCTAGACTGCTGGCTAGAACAAAAATCTCTTCCGACACGAGTAGCAACTTCCTTGACCTCGTTGACCCTTGTTTCTGAATACAGTGAACTGCATTCAGTGGAAGTAGTGAGAGCTGTTGTGCCTGGCACATTGGAAATTGGGCCTGACACAAGCGGATGGCTAGGTATTTTCGCTAAAGCAAAGGATGTAGCCAGAGGTCGCACATTCGTCGACATCGCGGGATATCCCGTATCAGGAGGAGTTTCCGGCGTAGGGCCCAAGAACCTATTAAGTGCATTCAATAGTAGTCCATCAATCTCTTCCGCCGGTACATACCTAGCCGATGACGAACTCCGTGGAGATTCGACAGTACCCTGAGAGTCGCCTAAAAGGTGACTGGACTCTTCAACCTCCATCTCTGAGACCAGAGATCGTTGTTCTTCATCCGTTAAGTCTGGCTTATCATGGGAAGATCCCGCCGAAGCCGGGACCTCCACATGTTGCCATGTTAAAACTGGGGTAGAAGATGGTACATCGGCATCCCGTGGACGTCAGCACTAGTTGAGTCACAAAGGGATGTGTTCTGTCCTGCCAGGACTGTGAGTATCGCCATACACCTTGGCTGTGGCTGTCCCTCGCTTGCGAGCTCGTTATACTCTCTAAAAGAGAGCCCTGTAAAGGTTTATGATAATTAAAAGCTCCCATAGCTCATTAACACATTGAAAGCAGAGCTGGTGAGCAAAATCATAAAGTATACTAATTAACCTCTGAAGTGCGCATGGGGGTAATTGGAAACGTCCCCCTGTGCTGACGTATTTGAGGTGTTTCCGTCACTAAAATATTCATTGTGCCATTAATAGCATTAATACTTATCCATATGCGCCTATTATGGGTTGATTATAAAGGTATTAACCTGAAACAACAATAAAACGAGTGAAAACAGCGTTTGGATGGTCAAAATCGGAGATATAGCCCGCGAGTTGTATAATGTATGGGTGAGGCAATCTGCTTTCCCGCCAATTTCCCCCAAGGCCACTGAGACACAGTCGATCGATACTCTCTCTCTCTCTCTTGCACTCGCTTGCTATCAGTGATGACCACACCCTCCAATCGGATTTCTAATGTTAGCACGAAAATATACCTCAGAATAAGGGAATAACAGGGAAAATAGGTGATAACTGAAGGAGAGGAGGAAAGTGGGGAAGGAGGGGAGGTAGAGGACTGAGATTTTGCATGGCCCAGGGGCCAAAAAAAAAAAAAAAAAAAAAAAAAAAAAATAAAAAAATATTTTTTTTTCGATGTCAAAAGTTGATTTTTTTTTTCTCTGACTCTTAAGAGTCTCCCCGCAGTGCGCCGGGGGAACTCTTAAGAGTCTCCCCGCAGCTCCCGGGTTAATTTAATTTATATTTAATTGTATTAAAATAAATTACTATAAATAAACACAATATTATCCTAATATAATCATAGAAAATATATATGGTTATTATTATTCAGTGATTAAATTATTTCATTAACAAATGAAAATAATATATAGGGATACCTGATCTTAACGGCGTTGAACATACAGCAATGAGAGGTTCAAGTGCCGACATGGCAGAGACTGGGGGAAAACTACCCCGCCCCCGGGAACTACCTGGTCACCTGGTGCAACACCGGTACTCCGCCCTGGAAAGATAATTTTCCGGGGATTAATGCTCATAGGGTTACACCCAAAAAATGGTACAAAATATGTGTCACAAGACCGCCGGTCAACGAACCGTAGCACTCCACCACTACTTTTCGTTTTCCTTTAGTTTCATATTAAAGATTTCAGGATATATTTACCTGTCCAGAAGATTTTTAAGCATATCTTTTGAATCTTCATAAAGATGAAGTATATCTTTATTAAAGATGAAGTCTTTCAAGTATCCTTTACACTTGAAACATTAGTAAGATTCCGGCATCTTTTTATCCCATAAAAAGTCTAAGCCTATCCTAATCTCTAATCCGGCTTCTCCCAGAAGCCCTCATAGATCGCCGTCTTGAAGGCCGTGATACCCTATTGTATCAATCAATTGTTTGGCAAATGATCGCGAATTGCTAATCAGTTAATATAACCACCCGAAGGTATAACCGCCGGGTTTTATATGCAATGTCAAACCAATTGTACCTGCCCCAGACCTTTTTTGTAAAAAGGTCGCCGGGAGAGAAAGACTAAACAAACAAACAACATTGTTCCAATTGTTTATTAAAGATTTCAGCATATCTTTTACCTGTTCGAAAGAATTAAGCATAACTTCTGAATCCTCATAAAGATGAAACATATCTTTATTAAAGATGAAGTCCTTCAAGTATCCCTTTACACTTGAAACACTAGTAAGATTCAGGCATCTTTTTATCCCATAAAAAGTCTAAGCCTATCTTAATCTCTAATCCGGCTTCTGCCAGAAGCCCTCATAGATCGCCGTCTTGACGGCCGTGATACCCTATTGTATCAATCAATTGTTTGGCAAATTATCGCGAATCGCAAATTCGTTAATATAACCACCCGAAGGTACAACCGCCGGGTTTTATATGCAATGTCAAACCACTTATACCTGCCCCAGACCTCTTTGTAAAAAAGGTCGCCGGGAGGGAAAGACCAAACAAAATAACTGTGTGGAGCCCCCCTCACCGGGAATAACACAGGAAGCCTGATCCCAGGCTTGACCACAGAAAACGCAGTTTCCGATGAGCCCTCAAGCGACCAAACTCGTCGGGGTAACTTACCTATTTTAGCCATCCTGACTAAAACTCGGTAACCAAAAACGGTGTTCTCGGAGCAACGAGAAAAAACGCCGGAAAGGTAACCCACACCAAACGAGACCTAACAGGAGGGCGTAATGCATAAAGCAATGAATAACACAGGAAGCCTGATCCCAGGCTCGACCACAGAAAAACGCAGTTTCTGATGAGCCCTCAAGCGACCAAACTCGTCGGGGTAACTTACCTATTTTAGCCATCCTGACTAAAACTCGGTAAACCAAAACGGTGTTCTCGGAGCAACGAGAAAAACGCCGGAAAGGTAACCCCCACCAAACGAGACATTTTAACACATTTTATACAAAGTGTGTGCGCAAAAATAGGGATACCTGAACAGGAGGGCGTAATGCATACAGCAAAAACCGGGGCAAAGGTAGCCATGACAGAGACTGGAGGGAAACTACTCCAGGTTCTGCATAGACCCGCCGGGACCCAGCTCTGGAAAATTTAAAATTTCCAGGAATTAATGCTCATAAGGTTAACCCACTCATGTTCGCACACAGGTGTTAAATAACCCGCCGGGTAACGAGACGTAATACTCAACGACCACAGCTCGCCACGCGGTGGGGTTTCCTAAGTAAAAGATTTCAGAATATCTTAATTTGTCCAAAAGATTTATGAATACCCTCGGACATAATATATAAAGACCATCATGGCGTTTATAAGTGATTAAGTCTTTCCGGTGGTGTTTGTTTCCATATTAAATATTGGAAAAAAAAAACTAAAAAAGACGCCGGCCCCCGAATTATCTCGTAGATAAAAAACTGGGAAGCCTGACAAATATAAGAGATCTAACTTCTGCCGAAGTATCTTTTAGATCGCCGTATGTTGAAGGCGGCGATACAAAACGTATCCCTCAAATGTCTGGTTAACTAACTGAATTGTAAATTCGTTATTCTCATCCGTGCAAGAAACACCCGCCGGGTGTGAATAATAGTTTAAAAAACGTTAACCCCAATGTGCCCTAAAGCGCCGTATGTTGAAGGAGGCGATACACAAAGCATCCCTCAATTGACTGGTCAACTAAACTGAATTTTGCAAATTCGGTCATCCCAACCTTCCAGGTTGCACCCACCGGGTGAATTAAAGTTTAAAAGTTAACCCCAATTGTTCCTATCCCCACTTCTTTGAAACAGATCGCCGGGGAGGAAATACAACTACAGCATAGTTTTATATTGGCTTTGCAAAACCGAAAAACTACAAACAACACGTGTCCGTATGAACACTGCTAGATGGGTACAGCCAACCCGCCGGGATGAAACAGGCACCCCAGAGACGCAGACCTGGGGAGCCACAGACACCCACTCGCCGGGGAAACAAGCCTGTTTTAAACCACGCGTGGCCAAAACTAGGCAACCAGCCGGGGTTATCAAGGTGAAACCGAGAAAAACCCGCCGGAAAAAACCCACCCCGTCCAGATACCATCTGAACGCAACACCGGACCGAGGCGTAGCTAAAACACAACTAACGCCGGGCCCAACATAGTCCGTGGAATTAGCCAAAACACAACTAACCCCGGACACATAAATAGTCCGTGGAATTAGCCAATACACAACTAAACCAGGATACACATGACACAGTAGTACATATTTAGAAAATAAATCAATAACACTAGTATATGTGATAAAGCTACGAGAGGCTGGCTAGGCCTAGGCAGACGGATAACAGTAACATGTCGGAATATAAACAAAAAGCACTGAATTATATCACAACAGGAACCACCGCCAACACACCACTGTAGCAAACACTTCCGGCAAAGGGAAGAACTGACTCGGGACCCAGAAAAAACTTCACTAAGTGAAGAAATATACGCTGGGAACGACAGCAAAAATACGCTACCTCATCAGAAAGATAAAAGGAAGCAATAACGCGTAATGAAAGCCGCCTGCATCACAAAGCTAGCTTAACTGTGAAAAAATTCACCTGTCCACAACAGGACCACGAGGGTACATCCGAAATAGATGCCCCAAACATACGACCCAAAATACACTGCACTGCGGGCAACCAGCCCAGGACACTCCTGCTACGCATATCCTAACCTTACTCGATACATCCCGGAGTAAACCAATGAGAAAAAACTCACTAGGGACGCAACAAATGCGGAACCCGCGGAGCGTGGGGAGACAGGTCCGGGCAGGCTGAGCGCAGAGCAGAGAAGGAGGAATGACGCCTGAATCAGCGTCTGGTCAGAAATCCACACAAGTACATCCACGATATGATGGAAAGCTTATTGGATAGTTATTCTTATTTTCTTTTTGTTTTTATTTTTTACGAAGTTTTTTCGTAGTGAGAACCCAATTCATAATGACTGAAGCCATGAGTGAGGTCGCGTGCGCTCATGATGAAGGCTCCTCAGTTTTTAAATGCTCTGCGCGGTAGATTCAAACTACGGCGGATTAGTGTTTGAAGAGGATGCCTTATGTAATAGGCATGTTCGTCAATGATGGACGGGCCACTAATAAATAGTGGCTTGTGCATATAATTAAAGTTTACAACAAAAGTTCCATTATAAACTAAACTGGAAAGTATATACTGTAATGCTGAGAAACCTTTGCCAATACCACAAGGGTGCCGAATTTAAAAAATAACTATACCCTTCTAGTGAAGCATATAATATCCTTTAGTCCTAAAATGCGGCCTCTGTAGATAGTGTAATAGACAGCAGGGTTCTCGGTGGGTAGAGTGAAGAGCCATGCAAGCAGGAAAGGTGAAAGGTGAATCAGTATCTAGGCAGTATAGAATAAGTTCCTGCGCGACTTGTTGTACAGTAGTTAGGCAACGAAGCTGAAATATTTAATTGGACACTGTTGTGCCGGGTTCTGAGAAGTTAGTTCCCTTGATACAGTCCGTAAAACAATCCACTTCTGGGTTGATGGACTTAAATATACTTGACAGGAACGTACCGAGTAGGTTCTATATACAGTAAAAATTGTATTCAAAGGTTCAATATGGTACTCAATAACAACACAAGGAAGAACATATATGAAGGTTTTATTTAATAAGCATGAGATTAGGATAATAATAAGGATCATAAAGGAAGATCCAACAATAGTAAAAAATATATATATTGTTCTTGTTTCAGAACAATGTTACTGATACTAGAATAACTCAATAGTGAGAGTCTAGTATTAAATCGTGTAAAATAAGAAAGTACACATAAATATCAACCTTCAATGCAATAATAAATGCGAGTAAAATATCTTCCGTAATACCAAGAACTTCAATGCGCTAGGCGGCTAGGTAATGATCCTAGCATTACAACTGAGAGAGTTTGAGTTATTAAATATTGCCCCAAGGTTTGGGGGAGTCACACGTACGGCTCAGGTAGAGTCTTAACGGTGACCGCGTGAAATTGCCTTTAGGTCAGGTCAGTGGGAGGTCACTAGTTGGACTGTTCTAGTGATAAATACTTTTTCTAGTTAGTGCAATTATATTCTTAGGCGAAATGCGATGTTAATTTAAATTACAGGAAAGGACTGAGATTATTATTTATAATAAACGAGAAGTATTAAAATAGCTCAAAAGGGAATTTATATCTTATCACAGAATTATATTACTTTAACATATGCTACGATAACGAACCAAGTTTAGGAATTAGTGTTTCTATATTTTTCTTAGGTAAAGCAAAGTAGTAACGTGAATTTGATAAGAGTAGAAATGGATTTTAATATATCTACTGGATGGTATTAATTACTTCAACACGTAATCTTCAATCTTCGCAACTAAGACAACACACGAAGATAAACAAAATAACTAACTGAGTTCCAATAGACTCAGACTTGAATGAACACTATAAATTAATCTTAAAAAGTTAGATCTGAACTGGTTAACAGCTATCGATCGATAGATCATACTTAGTAATTAAATTGGCGCTAATGACGAAGTTTAGCTCATTCATATTTAAAGCAATATCAGACTTTCTTCTGAACTGGTTGACAGGGCGAGGGGAATAAAATGTACAGGCACAATTAGTACATGGACGTAGGCGACGAAGTCCTACTCATTGATACTTAAAACAGGCAGTATCAGACTCGGGCCTGAACGGGTTAACAGGGCGAGGTGAATACAATACACAGGTACAATTAGTGTATGGTGGATGAAAGTGAGACGAAACACAGAGGAAAGAATTCCTAAACACTGTGTTCGAAATATCACAATATCAAGATTTACAAGCCCATAAAAGCACGTTTATAAGGTATATTTCATATGCAATTAATTAGCAAAAGGTTAGGTGAATTACACTATGCACTCGTTGGAAAATTGGGCGTAGGTCTCGGGTAAAGAGGGCATAATATTATATGATTGAATTGATTACGGAATATACTAAGACTTCAACTCGCAAAATATAATAAATCAACATACACGTAGTTAGTAAATCTGCGAGCGTGGAGGCCTGAATATTTTCTAGTCACACTGATAGGTAACGTATGCGTAAGTTATGAATTAAATATAGTCTTGAACAAGGATCAAGGAGTTAAGGCAGAATTAATACAGAATAATACAGGTTCAGAAGGATGAAGCTTATTACGCAAGTACGTGATCTAGGGCACAGATCACAATTAAATCAGGACACAGCACGGTTCACATATTTACATAATAAATACCTCGCAACAATAACCAACAATAACCAACAAAGAGAGACTCAGAAACACTTAAGTATTTGGGGAGAGGAGGGGGACGAGAGTGCTGGTCTGGCCGGCGTAGAGGGTAATAGCCAATCTTGCACGGCTGGTTACCTCCTCGAGCAGGGGTCCTAGGTCCAGGCCTGCTTACGTAATTCGAGCAGGGGTCCTAGGTCCAGGCCTGCTTACGTAATTAGAGCAGGGGTCCTAGGTCCAGGCCTATGAACTAAGCTCGAGCAGATGTCCTCGGTTCAGGACGCTGGGCAGCAGACGGGTAGCCCTTCAGTAATCCCGGAAGGTGCTACGTCAGGAGGCACTCTCGAGGGGCAGGGGGCGGAGGCTGGGGCAAACCGTATCACTGTCCCAGCTCGTATGATCCTGAAGGGGGTTAGATTAGTTGGTAGGTGATGGTTTCATACTTCCCTCAGGTTTTTCTGAGGTCCTATGTCAATTTATTCTTGCTTCAGGTGTCAATGAACTCGGGGAAAAGGGGGTATAGAGAAGAGAGGAAAAGGGATTGTTGTGAGGTACATAGACATTCTAGCCTTGGAATTCAGGTATTATCATATGGGCCTGGCTCCAAGGTAATACAATATTCATTGGGGCAACTGGAAGGTCCAGGGTTGCTGTGAAAAATAGAAAACACTTAAGGCTTATAATGCAACAACTGTCTTGCAAGTCTTCTAATTATCTTATTACATATATATAGAGGATTGTGTTTGTATCCTCGGGAGCATGAAGTTGTCAGGCACTGTTCAGGTCCATTTGTTCCTATAGTCTTTAGGTTGTTGGTGTTTATTTGCATAACTTCTGTTCATTCGTGTCCTCCATATCCAGGAGCTGAGTACACGTAGCCCATGCAGGTATTGGGCTGCGCGGGGCATGACCCGAGCAGGTGGCTAATGAGTACACGTAGCCCATGCAGGTATTGGGCTGCACGGGGCATGACCCGAGCAGGTGGCTAATGAGTACACGTAGCCCATGCAGGTATTGGGCTGCACGGGGCATGACCCGAGCAGGTGGCTAATGAGTACACGTAGCCCATGCAGGTATTGGGCTGCGCGGGGCATGACCCGAGCAGGTGGCTAATGAGTACACGTAGCCCATGCAGGTATTGGGCTGCGCGGGGCATGACCCGAGCAGGTGGCTAATGAGTACACGTAGCCCATGCAGGTATTGGGCTGCACGGGGCATGACCCGAGCAGGTGGCTAATGAGTTTGGGGGACCTCCCATACCTTGTCTGGTCATAGAAAAAGGTGGAAGCAGGGGTTTCTTTTTTTAAAAAGACCTCAGTCTACGTATTGTGAACAACCTGTTATCCTCCGGCAAATTGTGGGGTTGAGTTGAGGTTGAGTTGGGGTTGCTTGGGTATTTGTCCCGGGCTAGAGCATGGGAGAATTGGGGTGTCTGCTATTTCCTTGCCTGGATTATAGGGGTCTTGGAGTTGCAGACTGTAGCTTTCGGACACTTTGTATGTAGCCTATTAAAAGTTTAATTTTAAGAGTTAATGTAAAGCTATAGCTTACTTGAAGAAAAAATGAAGCTAATTGAAGTCTCCCACGAAGTTGAAAGAGACAAAGAGACGGCGCAAAAATGTTAGTGTATTGGAAAGTGTGGTGTTGTTTAGTGTAGTCACATTAATAGGTGGTGGTTGTGAGAGCTAGCTGGAATATTGTGTAGATGAGACACAGGGAGGCCTGGCTAATATAACTGGTTTGTAACTAGGACAAACTACTAGTGGCGATATAGTCTATAGCCTACTTTGAAGTTTCTCTCCATTACGTAATTTACGGTAAATTGTACTGATGTTAGCTAGAAACTTTTATATTCTATGTCAAAAGGTTTGTCCACTGTCCTAGATATATAAAGTGTACCACATGCAGCACTGCAATCGATAATTAATTTTGAATGGCCAGCATAAAGCTCAGAAGACTTATGCCTTAACTATAATTCTTAAAGCTCACACGTCACCGCTATCTCATAGATGCTAAACAGGTAATGAGTGTTATTTTGTCTGTAAAGGCCTCTTGGTTAATATTCTATTGCATCCTAATTTTAGGATGGCTGTTCACGTTGGTGTATACTATTAGGACCTGTGAATTTCAAATTTGTAAATGTAGAGGTTAAGAGGTGGAAAGAATAGTTCATGTAACATTAAATTATATATTAAATGGAATTTGAATAGACTAGCAAGCAACTGGCAGTTAGTCTGTAAATAATTTTAGATATTGTGTGCTCTACCTTCAGTAAATTAGTAAAATTACCCTTATTCTGGGTATCCGTGGACCATTTATAGCATGAAGGAATGTACATCTTGTTGCATACAGCATTTTAGAGGGCTTTTCCTAATCTGAATAGCCTAATGAGCCTGACTAAAGTAATAATAGTAATAATACTGAAAGGGTTAATGGTTAAGTTTAATACAATAAAAATAGTGAATACGTCCACAAGTGTAAGCTAGGTTTGATATATGAATAGTGAATACGTCCACAAGTGTAAGCTAGGTTTGATATATGAATAGTGAATACGTCCACAAGTGTAAGCTAGGTTTGATATATAAATAGTGAATACGTCCACAAGTGTAAGCTAGGTTTGATATATGAATAGTGAATATGTCCACAAGTGTAAGCTAGGTTTGATATATGAATAGTGAATATGTCCACAAGTGTAAGCTAGGTTTGATATATGAATAGTGAATATGTCCACAAGTGTAAGCTAGGTTTGATATATGAATTTATCTGTAAATTGATTTATAATACTTTTTATTTTTTTATTTACAGGTAAGGAGGATGAACTTGCTGGTATTAAGTTGGGTTTTTTCAAATTCATAATGTTCAAAACTGAACTGTTTTAAAGCTTAAAATGTTTTCCCAGTGGTCTCTTCAGTAGATAGCAAGAGTTGACGACCTTAAAATTGAAATAACTTAATTATACTAATAAACCTAGTAATTTTGTCTAACTCTTGAAAGGGAAACTAAAAGGTCCGTCCACTCTTGACTTACGTGTTACTATGTTACTATTGGGTTTGTAACTGGGCACTCGTATCGTCCCATTGCGAAGCGTATCGAACGAAACTTGCGAAAATATCAAATGGGGGAAATATGCGAAACTATCTGCGTATGTATTATATATAAATAACCATGTACAGAATATTATTGTATGCCAAAAAGAGAAACACTGGGATGACCGCTTGATAACGAAAACAAATACTTAAAACCAGCAAATTCTACACTCATTCTCTTCGTGGGACTTCGCCCTTCAATCTTCAGCCCCACTACAGCTTCAAAGGACACCAATACGAGGCTTCCTACTCCCACCAGCTACACAAGACAGTCCTCGCTCTACTACAGCACACAACAGGTCGTAATGGACTTGTCAAGGTTGGAGTCTGCATTTCCCCCCTCTATCTCTTACTACGAGCATTACTCTTCTTTCCCACTTTATTATTGCCTGTCTCTTTCTGTTAGGGTCCACAGCTAGTTAGGATGTACTAAAATGTTGCCATGAACGTCCACTAATTATTTTTCTCTTCCACAGATTCCATCGCTTCAATTATTTGCCCTGCATTTGAAGAGTTCCTGCTTGCGAGGACATGGCCAGTGGGAGGGCACATTAGGTTGCCGATTTAGTGAGGGATATGAGAGGGCACATCCTTTGCCCTATTTAGCGGGAGATATGGGAGGGAACATGTGTTGCCCGATTTAGCGGGAAGAGATATGAGGGCACATTCATTGCCTGATTTAGCAAGAGATGTATGAGAGGGTACATCTGTTGCCCGATTTAGCAGGAGAGATATGAGAGGGCACATCCATTGCCCGATTTAGTGGGAGAGCGAGAGATGGGAGGGCACATCCGTTGCCCGATTTAAAGGGAGAGATCGGGGAGGGCATATCAGTTGCCCGATTTAGTGAGAGAGAGAGAGATATGAGAGGACACATCTGTTTCCCAAGTTAGCGGGAGAGATATATGGGAGGCCACATTAGTTGCCAGATTTAGTAAGAGAGAGAGGTGGGCGAGCGAAATGGGAGGGCACATCCGTTGCCCGATTTAGTGGGGGAGAGATATGAGGTGACATCCATTGCCCGATTTAGTGGGAGAGGTATGGTAGGGCACCTCTGTTGCCCGATTTAGCGGAAGAGATATGGGAGGGCACATCCGTTGCCCGATTTAGCGGGAGAGTTATGGGATGGCACAATTGTTGCTCGATTTAGCTGGAGAGTGATTTGGGAGGCCACATTATTGCCCGATTAAGTGAGTGATTTGGGAGGGCATATCAGTTGTCCGATTTAGCGAGCGGGAGATAAGGGAGGCAACATCCGTTGCCTGATTTAGCGGGAGAGATAAGGGAGGGCACATCATTTGCCAGATTTAGCAAAAGAGGTATATGAGGGCACATCGGTTGCCAGATTTACCGGGAGAGCGAAATGGGTGGGCACATTAGTTACCCGATTTAGTGGGAGAGATCTGGGAGGGCACATCCGTTGCCCGATTTAGTGAGAGAGTGATGGGAGGGCACATCATTGCCCGATTTAGCGGGAGAGATATGGGAGGCCACATTAAATGCCCGATTTAGTAAAAGAGAGATGTGGGAGGGCACATCAGCTATGCAGTTGCCAGACTTAGGTGGGAGAGATGTGAAGGTTCCCAATGACAGTTGTGACGCCTCCCGGCATTAGCAGAATGGTTGCGTGGGGCATTGCAGCTTGCTAGCGCTCGCCAGGATGGGGGGGATGGGCTACAGTTGTCCTAGAATGATCTGCTTTATTTAATTAGTGTCGTGTTGCCACAGACAGTCTAGAAATGGTCTTTGTTTTGGTCTGTGACTGCGCCTTATATTTTATATTTGCTATAATATAAATGTTGCTTGTGTGGGAGGCGAGCGAGAGAGGGTGAGGGAGTACACCTGGCAGCGGGGTGAGCTATGACGCGGCTCGCTTGGGCGCTGACGGCGTTGGCGGCCGGGTGGTCAACTAGTCCCTTCCCTTCGCGGCATCGTGTTCTTTACCAGCTCAGAGCTTGCCTGACACGCGTATCGCCTACATCCTTTGCAATTCTGTCCCCCATACTCGCCACTTTGCATACTATTTCTCTCTCTCGACTTCTCCTTTCTCATTCTCTAATCTTTATTAAACTCAACATCCCTTCTGGTTTCAGCATAGACGTTCACCGTCGACCAGTCGTATTGTACGCGAAGCTCTCAGATATTTCCATGTATTAGGTTAAGGAGGTAATATGCTTTATTGAGGTTGTGAGAGACGGACTTTTCCGTATGTGTCCTCTCTCGGGAAGGTTGTAGACCGGTATATGTCTCCCTGGCAAGGTGTTGAGTGATTCTGCTTGGTTATCTAAAGCTAGACTAGGGGTAAGGTTACTGTGTCATTGTCTCCGATGTGTGCAGTGTTAGCTAAGCCCTGCATGACATCGACAGGTACTGTGGGAGCCTAAGTTGTCTTCGGGTGGGTTTACTTTGCGAGCACAGCGCTGTGGTGCGAGAGGGCCATAGCCTATCCCTCACAACATAGTGCTGCCTCTTTGTGTTGACTTCTGAGGGATCGCCAGGATAGAACTAGGTACTAGAGACCTAGATTTATCAAGAGAGCATCCCCGTCATATAACGTAATCTTCATTATACCACCTTCGGACAACGTTAGGCTACGAGCCGCATGCTCGCCCATTGTTGCCCTGCCTTGATACCCCAGCTAGACTTTATTAACTGAGCAGACACTGGTTAGAGATAAGCCCCATTATTATATGTATGCAGCATTATTATTCACTGCACTTTTGAGCCGAGGTTGTTCTCGAGTTGCACAAACCTAGTAGGCTGTTGCGTTGTGTCACGAAGCATTTCTTTAGTTGTCGAGCATTACTACCTTTGCGCAGTCTTTATTATTTGCCTGCCTATTATTACTATATGTTCTAGTATTTATTGTGACCCATATTCTGCATTATAATTGTTAAAGATTCTTTACGAACATCTTCCCAGCATCAGACTTATTTCAGAAGTTTCCAGTTGATGTTGCAGGACTAGCATTGCACTTTCTTTTATACAGGACTGCCAGTTATTTGAGTATCTACCGTAACGTTTATTAATCACGTTAACTATCTTTTCTTTGTGTAACCTAGTCGAGTAATCTTTTACTGTTTGAGAATAGGCTGTTTCATCGAGCGTCAGCCTAGTGTGTGTGCACCAGTTACCGAATCATAGGATACCTCGTTGTCCAGGCACGACTCAGGGCGGTAATGGTGTTTTGTTTTCCAGTGTTTAAGGCAGGGGCTGGATCTAGTGTTACCGTTGTTGCATTTTGCCATTATCTAGTCCAATGTTGAAGAGCCCTGTGTCTTTGAGAACCTGGATCGTAACAAATGGCGACCTAGCTCAGGATCTTGTGAACTAAAGAGATAATTGCAGGATTGTTGTGGTCATTTGTTTTATTGAGGAATATAGTGGGCACGTTATTTTTTTTTTGGCAAAGTAGTATAGCACTTGAGTCTTCAGACATTTTTGGCAAGTGAATAGTGCTACATAAGAGTTTGGGGTACTTCTTTTCTGAATATTGTGGTGAGAAATTTTTGTGAGCATCATGTCTTATACCGGGTCAGAGGAGAATGGAGACACAGTACGTAATGTCGAAACTGAGGAACAGCAGCATGATGAAAGGGTTAATCGGGTGAACTGTGAGGAGGATGCTAGGATATTTTTGCAATGGCCTGTTACTGCCGAGAGGTTGGAGGGTATGGATCGGTACGGTCTTCAATGCCTGGCCACAGCTATCGGTCATGCGGTTACTAGCAGCATGACCAAGGATAACTTGATAACGTGTGTACTGGGCAGGGTGACTGGTGAGCGAGATGGGTTGAGTGCTCAGAGCCCTTCGGCCATGCTTCCCCTACACTCGACTCCCAGCCATCCCAGTAGTTTGCCGACCCCGGGTACGCTTCCGCAGTTGGGTGGTGACTGGCAGGGTGGGTTGCCCCTGGGGGGACCACCGGTAATTTCAAACATTTTAGCACCTTCACCTCCTCAAGGGTTAACTCCCGAATTATTGCTTCAGCTCGAATTAGCTAAGATCCAGCAGCAAATAGAATTAGCCAAGATAGAAGACAGAAAAACTATCAGTCAGCAGTCTCAGCACATAGAGCTAGCAAAAATCCAAGCTGATTTAGAGTCGACTAGGTACTGTGCCGACATGGACGTAGAGAAGTCGCGAGTAGAGACAACGGGACAGAGACTTGGGGCTGGTAACCGTGTTCATGAGCAGTCTCTCTCGCACTTATTGAAACTGGTTCCGGTGTTTGATGAGAGTGGTGTAACAGAATTTTTCACACGCTTTGAGAAGAAGTGCCAGGAACACCAGTGGCCAGAGAATAAATGGGCAGCACTTGTATCCTCTAGATTAATAGGCAAGGGTCTTAACCTTTAACTGTCGGTGCGCAACATAAGTCGAGTTAAATAAATCTGGACTATGTGGCGGGGCTCGACATAGGTCGTGTGGCAATTTCAGCACGTAATGTTGCTGAGAGAGAGAGACAAGTGGTGGCAGGAGAGTAGCGAGCGTATGACTGCTCCAGACCACCGCGGCGAACCTACTGACACGAATCCCACCTCCTCCCTCCCTCTCTCACTCGCTATATACGGAATTGTATGGGGAAAGTGCCTAATTACATGCTTTTAGCACTCGCGTTGCACGGTTGTTGCAAGAAAACTAGCCATCATAAAAGGATCGTTATGGTGTCATTCGAAAGCTCTGTTTATGCCCTTTCAGGGATAGATACTTGTTTTACGCTCTGGGTCTTATTTAGGCATGAAAATGATCACGTAAACAGCCCTATTTTGGCTAGAAACACTCCGCTGGGCGGGGTGCCTAGGCCACTAATAAGGTGTTAAAGCCTACGATGCATTGCCTATAGAGTCTTGTATTATCTATGAGGAACTCAAGGAGGCTGTCCTGAGAGCATACGAACTACAACCAGAGACGTACAGGTTGAAGTTCCGGGGTGTTACCAAGGGTCGGGAGAGCACCTTTTTGGAGCATGCCCGGGAGCTGTCCGATGCTTTTGGGAATTGGCTGAGGTCGGAGAAAGCTACTACGTTTGACGACATTAAACAGTTGGTGCTTTTAGAGCAGTTTTTCAAATGCACGGGCGGCGACCTGACGTTAAACCTTAAAGAATAGCACCCAAAAACTCTACAGGAGGCAGCTGAGATGGCTGACCTCCGGCTATCACTAATTCGTGGGTGCGGGTCTGCCCAGCGTAGTGAGGCAGGTAACAAGGGGCGTGATGCCCCACCCCCCCCGAGTTAGTGATATACCTTATGCAAACAAGTACAAGAGCCATGATTCCAAGACTGACCACAAGACTAGCACCGTCCCATTTAAGAAGGGGCCGGGCCCTTCCCAGTACCAAGGGAAGCCCAAAGGGGAGTTGGAGTGTTATCATTGTCATAAAAAGGGGCACTTTGCAAGAGTCTGTCCTAGCAAACCACCTACAGCAGCTGTGTCTTTGGCCTGCAACATTGGTGTGTCTCCGAAGTCCTCTGAGTTTGCCCGGGGCAGTTCGTCAGAGGCTGAGGCACAGCCAATGCAGAAGCACCTGGGAGGCTCGAACCCTGCACAGGATGTTTTTTGCGACCATAGAGGGCGGGGTTGCGTGATGTGGGCGGGGCGCAAGCATGGAGTAGAGGTCTTGCGTGATACAGGTGCTTCCCAGACTCTGATGAAAAACTTGACTGGCTACCCTATGAACGCGGCTCGGGTGGTGGTGGTGCAGGGTATTAATGCAACTCGGTCATACCCGCTGGTGCGGTTGGAGTTGGAGGTGGATGGTGTGGCACGTGAATTGGATGTCGGGATTGTGGAGAAACTGCCAGTGGAGGGCGTCGACCTTCTTCTCGGCAACGACTTTGCAATGCCCGCTTCTGAGGTTCTACCCTTAGTCGTTGCCGAGAGGCCGGCCGACGTGAGTAGGGAAGAGCAAGAGTGGGTCGAGCGGTGCCAGACACATCCCATGGCGTGTGTTGTCACCCGAGCTCGGGCAGCTAAATTGTCACAGCCTAGTCCTCCGTCTTCAGACCAGCGGAGGAACGATCAACAGGAGGAGGCTAAAGCTGGAGTTGGTTTTAAGAGTTTTGACTCGGCGGCTCTCCTGGGTGATTCAGTATTAGCACCATTACTTAATTCTGGAGTAGCCCCTGGGCCTGTCATCGAGAATGACGAGGCTGGGCATGACGAGTCTCCACAACAGCAACGTTATATACATCGAGAGAAACAGAGGGAGCAGCCCAGTATCGGGGAAGGTCATGCATTGCTCCGGGAGCAGTTAGATCGCTTGGCACCCTCAGATATACGTCTGTTGCAACTAGAGGACCCTGAGCTGCAAACGTGTGCTAATGGAGCTGTAGAGCTCGACGAGGACGGCGATGCACAGCCAGGAGATTTGTTTTATTTAGAAGGCATCCTCTATAGGCGTTTTCAAGACCCTAAACGTAGTTGGCAAGAGGGGTCCGGAGTAGTGGACCAGTTGGTGGTGCCACGGGAGTGCAGGGATAGCCTACTGAGGTTGGCGCATGACATACCACTGGCAGGACATCTAGGGGTGAGAAAAACGGTGGCGGCTTTAGAAAAATTGTTTTGGTGGCCGGGGTTGAAGGGGCAGGTGGTAACCTGGATAGCAAGGTGTCATACGTGCCAGAGGGTTGGAAAACCTAACCAAACAATTCCGAGAGCCCCGTTGCACCCCATTCCTGTCAGTGGACCGCCCTTCAGTAAGGTCATCATTGATATGGTCGGACCCCTAACCCCTACTAGTGCCGGTAATAAATTTCTATTAACTATCATGGATGTGGCCACTCGTTATCCTGATGCATATCCAATGAGAAATGGCATGGCGAAAACTGTTGTCCGGAACCTGTTCTTGTATTGCTCGCGGTATGGTTACCCGCAAGAGGTGCAATCGGACCAAGGTTCTAATTTTACCTCTAATCTGTTTAAACAAACATGATTCAGCATGGCATCAGCACTGTCGTCTCTACTGCGTATCACCCGAAGAGTCGAGGGGTGTTGGAGAGGTGGCACGCCACGCTGAAAAGCATGCTTCGATGTTATTGCGCAGAGAACGGAAAGGATTGGGACCTTGGTCTGCCGTATGTTTTGTTCGCGGCAAGAGAAGTACCTGGAGAGAGTCTCGGTTTCAGTCCGAATGAGCTTGTTTTCGGGCATCAGGTGAGGGGCCCTCTCCACATGGTGAAGGAGATTTGGGAGGGTACCGCTAAGCCATGTTCTATGTAGAGATACGTCCTCGAGAACAGAGAGAGAATGCTTAGAAGTCTGGAGCTGGCCGGGCATAATTTGGTGAGTTCGCAGGCCCGTATGAAGGACAGGTACGATACTAAGGCGAAACTCCGGGAGTTCCAGGTAGGTCAAGAGGTGTTGGTCCTGTTGCCTTTGTCAGGTCATCCTCTGGCTGCCAAGTACGCTGGGCCTTATCGGGTGGTGTCAAAGATCTCCGATCTAGATTACCTCGTTGCCACTCCAGACCGGAAGAAGCGTAACCAACTATGCCACATTAATTTGTTGAAGGAGTATGTGAGGCGCCCACCTGAGTCACTAGCTGTCCCTGTGTTGACCTGCTGCGGTCATGGTGGAGAAGGAGAGGGGGGCAGCAATGATCAGGTGGATGATAACTGGGATTGTCATGTCTCGGCTGATCAGTGGGCGGGGAATTCGAGCCAATGTGCGCATGATGCTCTGGCGCACCTGCCGGAGGAACAGCAGGTGGCAGTGCAGCGCCTGTTCGATTCATACCCCACTGTATTTGCCGAGCACCCAGGCCTCACTACTCAAGCGGTGCATGACGTCGATGTAGGAGAGCACCCCCCCTTCAAGTCGATACCTTATCGGGTGCCACCCATTAAACTCCCAACGCTCAGGGATGAGCTGGAGTATATGCTGGCGAGAGGCTTGATCGAGAAGGGGGCAGTACGGTGGACTTCTGTCACTCTGCAGCCCAAACCTGATGGAAAAGTTTGGTTCTGCATTGACTTTAGGAGGTTGAACGGGTTGACCCCCACCAATGCATATCCTCTTCCCCGGGTGGATGACAGTGTGGATAAGATCGGGAAAGCAAGGTACTTGACCAAGGTAGACCTCGTCAAAGGCTACTGGCAAGTACCACTGTCTGAGCGGGCTAAAGAGGTGTGCGGGTTTGTGGTGGATGGCAGTACTTACCGTTGCAACGTGATGCCATATGGTCTGAAAAATGCACCGGCCACTTTCCAGTAGTGGTGGGCGATACCAAGGATTTTCTTTAGATACGATACCAAGTATTTTTTCACCCAGTATCGGTAGTATCGAGTACCGATACCAAGTACTCTTGTAGTCAGTATCGGTTAATATGAGTACTATACAGTATTATATTTAAAGGAGGGTAATGTGCATTTATATGTATTTCACAGATCCTTTATTATATGTATTTCAAAACGCTAACGTAAACAAAGAGCGAATGTAAAAGATTAAGAAAATAAATTGCATCTCTTAAGTAAAATTACTGATACCGGTAACTACACTGGTAAAAAGTGTTAACTATAATAAAGATAATCCGAAAACACAGCGTCACCGAGAAAACTGATGAATTAAAGTGAAAAAACGGTAAAAATCGCAAAACGGTTTTTAATTATGCTAGATTTAGCACGTTAGCAACAACAGAAGAATCTCGTCCAAAGCTACTCATTCTTGCTTCTTTTTTCTTCTCAGTTAGCTAACTTTGCTGTAATGTACAGGATTGCCAAACGCTCGATAACAGTATTTTGATATTAGGAATAACTTTTGGTATTACGAAATGTTCCATTACACTCAATTCTCAAGTACTCCTAATACTCGATACTTTACCTAAAGTATCGATACTTTCCATACCAGCCTGGTATCGAAAGTATCGATATTTTGGTATCGATACGCCCACCACTACTTTCCAGAGCTTAATGAACGACATCGTAGCAGACATCCCAAACTGTATTGTCTACCTTGAGGACGTGATCATTTATGACAACGATTTCCAAAGTCACTGTGAGCACATAGAAGCCTTATTTAGTCAACTTAGTAAAGCAGGCTTGGTGGTTAATCTGGGCAAGTGTGACTTTGTGCAAGCCACGGTGCAGTATCTGGGGTTTGTGGTTGGGTTAGGGCAGGTGAGCCCGCCCCAACAGAAGATACAGGCTATCGACTTGTTCCCCAGGCCGACCACCAAGCGGCAGATCATGAGATTTTTGGGCATGATTGGGTATTACCGCCGCTTTATAAGAGGCTATTCTACTGTGTTAGCTCCTTTGACAGATCTACTAGCCAAAGATAAAAAGTTCCGCTGGGCACCTGAGTGTGAGCAGGCGTTTAGAGTAGTTAAACACCTTTTATGCACTCGCCCTATCCTCAGGGCCCCGGACTTTGAACGACCATTTCAGTTGGCGACTGATGCCAGCGGAGTAGGGGCTGGTGCCGTACTTTTGCAGACAGACGAGGAAGGTCTTGATCATCCAGTCAGTTTCTTTTCAAAGAAATTTAATTCAGCACAGAAAAACTATTCAGTTGTTGAAAAGGAACTGCTGGCAATCGTGTTAGCGCTCAGACACTTTGAGGTCTATGTTCCTGCCTATGGGCCAGTCGTGGTAGTGTATACCGACCACCACCCGCTTAAATTCCTCAATCAATTCCACAACCGGAATAAGAGTCTGACCAGATGGTCGCTCATGTTGCAAGAGTACAACTTAGACATTCGCCATATTGCCGGTTGTTAGAATGTGATTGCGGACTGTTTGTCGCGGGTGGAGGATCCGGGGTAGGCTACCACAGTATGTTGGTATAGCCTCCTGTCTTGGCTCGCGGTGTATTTTGTGCTGGTGCTTGTTGGCTCGCGTGTGTAGCATCAGCGTAGGGTCGCAGGGCAGGAGTTGTTGGCTTTGATTAGAAGAAAATTAGGCTACATCTATAGTAGCCACCAAAAACAACATTAAAATAAAATATGAAAAATTAAATAAAAACTTTCTTTTTGATAATTAATTTTAAGATAATATTGTAGCCGAGTACTAAGTGCAGATGATTTTCCCTCAGTAGGCTGTGCTTCTTAAAGCTCGCTCTGGGAGCACAATGTTATGAATTAAAATATTATATTTGGGAAGGGTGATAAGATTTTTTTTATATATAAATGTTGTTGATTTTTTTTTGAGGAGACTGAGCTTGCATTCCATGAGTGGCAGAGTGGTTAGGAGTGGCAGATTCTAGCGACATTCTGCCTGTTCAGATATGGGCTCATGGTTGAGTGTCCCATATCTTGGGGGGGGGTTTGACGCCTCCCGGCGTTAGCAGAATGGTTGCGTGGGGCATTGCAGCTCGCTAGCGCTCGCCAGGATGGGGGGATGGGCTACAGTTGTCCTAGAATTATCTGCTTTATTTAATTAGTGTCATGTTGCCACAGACAGTCTAGAAATGGTCTTTGTTTTGGTCTGTGACCGCGCCATATATTTTATATTCTCTATAATATAAAGGTTGCTTGTGTGGGAGGCGAGCGAGAGAGGGTGAGGGAGTACACCTGGCAGCGGGGTGAGCTATGACGCGGCTCGCTTGGGCGCTGACGGCGTTGGCGGCCGGGTGGTCAACTAGTCCCTTCCCGTCGCGGCATCGTGTTCTTTACCAGCTCAGAGCTTGCCTGACACGCGTATCGCCTACATCCTTTGCAATTCTGTCCCCCATACTCGCCACTTTGCATACTATTTCTCTCTCGACTTCTCCTTTCTCATTCTCTAATCTTTATTAAACTCAACATCTCTTCTGGTTTCAGCAAAGACGTTCACCGTCGACCAGTCGTATTGTACGCGAAGCTCTCAGATATTTCCATGTATTAGGTTAAGGAGGTAATATGCTTTATTGAGGTTGTGAGAGACTGACTTTTCCGTATGTGTCCTCTCTCGGGAAGGTTGTAGACCGGTATGTCTCCCTGGCAAGGTGTTGAGTGATTCTGCTTGGTTATCTAAAGCTAGACTAGGGGTAAGGTTACTGTGTCGTTGTCTCCGATGTGTGCAGTGTTAGCTAAGCCCTGCACGACATCGACAGGTACTGTGGGAGCCTAAGTTGTCTTCGGGTGGGTTTACTTTGCGAGCACAGCGCTGTGGTGTGAGAGGGCCATAGCCTATCCCTCACAACATAGTGCTGCCTCTTTGTGTTGACTTCTGAGGGATCGCCAGGATAGAACTAGGTACTAGAGACCTAGATTTATCAAGAGAGCATCCCCGTCATATAACGTAATCTTCATTATACCACCTTCGGACAACGTTAGGCTACGAGCCGCATGCTCGCCCATTGTTGCCCTGCCTTGATACCCCAGCTAGACTTTATTAACTGAGCAGACACTGGTTAGAGATAAGCCCCATTATTATATGTATGCAGCATTATTATTCACTGCACTTTTGAGCCGAGGTTGTTGTTGAGTTGCACAACCCTAGTAGGCTGTTGCGTTGTGTCACGAATCATTTCTTTAGTTGTCGAGCATTACTACCTTTGCACAGTCTTTATTATTCGCCTGCCTATTATTACTATATGTCCTAGTATTTATTGTGACCCATATTCTGCATTATAATTGTTAAAGATTCTTTACGAACATCTTCCCAGCATCAGACTTATTTCAGAAGTTTCCAGTTGATGTTGCAGGACTAGCATTGCACTTTCTTTAATACAGGAGTGCCAGTTATTCTAGTATCTACCGTAACTTTAATTAATCACGTTAACTATCTTTTCTTTGTGTAACCTAATCGAGTAATCTTTTACTGTTTGAGAATAGGCTGTTTCATCGAGCGTCAGCCTAGTGTGTGTGCACCAGTTACCGAATCATAGGATACCTCGTTGTCCAGGCACGACTCAGGGCGGTAATGGTGTTTTGTTTTCCAGTGTTTAAGGCAGGGGCTGGATCTAGTGTTACCGTTGTTGCATTTTGCCATTATCTAGTCCAATGTTGAAGAGCCCTGTGTCTTTGAGAACCTGGATCGTAACACAGTCTGAACAGCGTATACAGACTAGAGGGACGTGGACTAGGGATGATTGTTCTCAATCATCGAACCACGTTAAAAAGAGCGAGGCTCGTGACAAAAACTTCCTGGGAGGGCCATGAAATATTTGTCGGTGCTGTGGCTGCACATTTTTTCTTGCTGTAAATGAAAACTTACCTAGCTTGCATAGGTTATGATTCAATCTTTAATTTATATTTAGTAAAGCATTAATATAATACAAATTATGTAGACTATACCTTAAAATGCTTATCTTTTTCTTGGTAGACTGTATTTTCGTAGAGATTTAGTCTCACCTTTCAGACACATAGACTTTAGGTGATGTGAATTTCAGATGCAGCCCTTGTGCGGGCTACTTTTGTAGTTAATGATCCAGCACAGTCGGCACGACCGCGAGTTTTCCATGCCAGTCCGTGTATTAACCTCTGAAGTGCGCATGGGGGTAATTGGAAACGTCCCCCTGTGCTGACGTATTTGAGGTGTTTCCGTCACTAAAATATTCATTGTGCCATTAATAGCATTAATACTTATCCATATGCGCCTATTATGGGTTGATTATAAAGGTATTAACCTGAAACAACAATAAAACGAGTGAAAACAGCGTTTGGATGGTCAAAATCGGAGATATAGCCCGCGAGTTGTATAATGTATGGGTGAGGCAATCTGCTTTCCCGCCAATTTCCCCCAAGGCCACTGAGACACAGTCGATCGATACTCTCTCTCTCTCTCTTGCACTCGCTTGCTATCAGTGATGACCACACCCTCCAATCGGATTTCTAATGTTAGCACGAAAATATACCTCAGAATAAGGGAATAACAGGGAAAATAGGTGATAACTGAAGGAGAGGAGGAAAGTGGGGAAGGAGGGGAGGTAGAGGACTGAGATTTTGCATGGCCCAGGGGCCAAAAAAAAAAAAAAAAAAAAAAAAAAAAAAAAATAACAAAATATTTTTTTTTCGATGTCAAAAGTTGATTTTTTTTTTCTCTGACTCTTAAGAGTCTCCCCGCAGTGCGCTGGGGGAACTCTTAAGAGTCTCCCCGCAGCTCCCGGGTTAAATGGTTCCATGTTATCTCAACCAGTAGACCATTTCAACCAGTAGCTCTCAACCAGTGCCAAATTAACCCAGACCAACCAAACCAGTGCCAAAATATAGTACTAACCTAACCTAACTTAACCTAACCGTATTGGTTGATTTGGTACTGGTTGAGAGCTACTGGTTGAAATGGTCTACTGGTTGAGTTGACCAGTCACCGTATTAAATGACTTTAGCCGAAGTGCGACGCAGTGTCTGATTGTAAGTGACGACCATGGTGGCCGTAAACTATATGTCATTTTGCCGTGGGCAATGAGTGTGTAAGCCTGCATAAATCGATACCCATGTATATTTAAGAGGACGGCGCAGTTCAGTCCACACGGTAAACAGCGGCCAGCGAAAAGTCTGTGCATCTGGAAGTCTTGCCCACATGATTGTGTACTCGACATAATTGTGTACTTGAAATCTGAATAAATATTAGTTTTACTTATTGTAAAATATACATTTTGTATAAACTTAATCAAAGTCAATCAGACAATTAGAGCTTTCATCCATACAATTGGAGCAAAAGTCCCGTGGCAAACTGTACAGTCCATATTTCTAAAAAACCAGAGTATAATTTGTAGAAACTAATATTAATAGTTTAGGTTAAATGGATGCGTGAGTTTTATAGCGTTGGTAAAATTATAGTATTCAAAATTAAGAACTTTCAATTCTAAAGTAAATTGGTTAAAGTATGAATATCTTCAATTTGTCCTAATCTAGCTTTCAATCATAATATGCACCGGTGATTTTTACTTTTAGCTCCTGTGCTCATTCTTATAGACCATTTGAATGTTCGCTACATTTCAATCTTTTTGGTTCCCTCGACTTCTAGCTTTTAACCTGTTGAGCCCCATCTGAAAAGTAACTTTAATTTCTTCTAATATCCCTTTGTCCCAGGCATTCATTTGTTTTTTTGTTTTTTTAAATAAGTCTTGTAATAGTTACAGCATGCAAATTATGTATGTGATATCCTAGGTTCAAATCTTGGGAGAATCATTTATTTAATTTAGGGTGTTATTGGTGTTCTGTTAAAAATATTAAGAAATGGGGTAGCCCATGGTGGTCTGTGGGCTACCAACTTTGCCCCACATCCTAAGCCTCCTAAGCTATACAAGGAAATCCAGCAATTCATCTTCGGTGGGAATATTGTCGATGTATTCCGGCAGAGGCAGTGTGGAAAAGTTAAGAATTTCCTCTGCAAACTGCTCTAGCTCACCCAGGAGAGACTGTGTCAGGTCGCTGGGGTTTGTGAGGCTGATCTGGGAATTTGTGGATGCAGGGAATTTCATTGCGGTGACCCTGATGGGAGATGCAAGGCGACGTGTTTACATTGGGACTGGGGACAATGGGGAGGGAGAGATAGGTCACCGTCAGTGCCAGAGCAAGGTGACAGAGATCTCTTAAGAGTTGCTGGTACAGGATTTGAACCTGATGGCGACAAGGAATTAGGTACGACACAACATTTCTGCTGTTTTAGTCCACTAAAGAAATGAACTTTCCATCCATGTTCGATAATAGTAGACTTAACTTTCAACCCCATTTGGATAATCAATTTCCCAATGTCGTAAACTGACGCTGAAGGTAGATTGTGGAGGGGGCTTACGGTCTTTTCACCCACGAGTCTTTTCGCCTACCAGTCTTTTCGCCCAAACAGTGAAGTCCTTTCGCCCAAACAGTGAAGTCCTTTCGCCCAAACAGTGAAGTCCGTTCGCCCAAACAATTAAGTCCATTCGCCAAAACCAAGTCCCTTCGCCCAAATAATATAGTCCGTTCGCCCACCCCGTGAGGTCCGTTCGTCCACATTTTGAAGTTTGTTAGCCCACACTCTTAATTGGCTATTAAATGCTGCAAATTATATTTTGTTTCATATTTACGGTTAAATGTTGTTGTCCATAACTGAATATTGATATAAATGTATATGTATGTCTGTATATGTATGTGCGTATGTGTACTGCATATATATATATATATATATATATATATATATATGAGTTGGGTCAGTTTAGTTAATTACCTTAACTTTTGGCGATTAAACAACTAAGTTAATTAACTTTTTACTTAACTAGTTAACTTTGAAAATTGGGTTACTTTAACTTAGTTGAAATATTTTCAAATTAATCGGTTAACTTCAACTAATTTCCGATTAACTGTTCTCTATTTCATGTTACCTACTGTGTGTGATAGGAGTCTTGGAGAACTGAAGGAGGTAGTAAATTCAACAATCACGTGTTGTGTTAATCCTATGATCGTCTTGTCGGAATACTAGACCTTTGTCCATATGTCCAGTGTCTGTCTCTTGAGAGTACAAAGGAAATCAAACAACAACAGGTCTGGTGACCCTTCTAGGCTGATTGTCCTCCAAAACACCGAGGATCAATTGTCCAAACTGGTTCAGAGTGGGTAAGGGAACATTGGAAAGGGAACTACTGCCCTGGAACTAATGTCCGTGGCAGGATTAGGAAGTTAGTAGGGGACAGATGGGTTAGTAACTGAGGGGGGGATAAATTAAAGTTATTAATTTACAAACGCAGTCAGTCGCGAGTTTGATGCAAGATATTTGTCTAGGCGAAGTTTAAATGAATCAACAGTGCTGCAGTCTATAACGTCTCGGGGAAGCCCATTCCACAAGTTGACAACTCGATTGAAGAAGAAATTCTTAGATTCGTGGGAGTTAAAAGATTTACCGATAATTTTGCAACCGTTCCCCCCCCCCCCGCGTGTAATTAGATTGGTCGATAGTGAAGTACTTACTACAGTTCATATTGTCGATGCCTTTGATGATTTTGAACACTTGAATTAAGTCGCCTCTTAATCTGCGCTGGGTTAAAGGAAATAGATTTAATTCTCTAAGACGCTCCTTGTATGGTTTGTTCTTTAGGCTAGGTATCATTTTGGTAACTCTACGTTGAACTCGTTCTAGCTTGTCTTTATCTTTTTGGTAATAAGGGCACCAGGATTGAACGCAGTATTCCAGAAGAGGGCGGACTAAGGAATTGTAAAGGGTTAGGATAACTTCTTTGGATTTATGCTCAAATGACTTGCCTATAAAGCCAATTATTTTGTTTGTTTCTTAACAACTTCTGAACATTGTTGACTCGGTTTTAGGTTACTCGATATTGTTACTCCCAGATCGGTTTCTCTGTTTACATTCTTAAGCTGAGTGCCATTCATCGAATAGTTTGCTTTCTCATTTTGATATCCGATATGTACAGTAGTACTTTACATTTATCCGCATTTGAAACTCATTTGCCAAATTTGGGCCTAACATGACAACTTATCTAGATTGTGTTGCATATCGTCAACTTGTTCTTTTGAGAGTACGCTATTTGCGATTTTTGTATCGTCAGCAAATTTTGAGATTGTACAGGTGAGAAACTCATCTATGTCGTTGATGTAAATTAGAAAGAGAATTGGTCCTAGTACCGATCCCTGGGGTACCCCGCTACTTACATTGGTCCATTTAGATGCCTTACCGTTTATGACTACTCTTTGCTTTCTGTCGCTGAGCCAACTTTCTATCCATTTCAACACACCGTCTTGTATTCCATGCGCTTTTAGTTTTAGCAGTAAACGTTTGTGGGGAACTTTGTCAAAGGCCTTTTGAAAATCAAGGTATATAATATCTACAGCTTTACTCTCATCATAGAGGTTGAGGATATTGTGGAAGAAGTCTAAGAGATTTGTTAAACAGGAACGTTTGCTAGGAAAGCCGTGTTGAGTATCTTTAAGTATGTTATTTTCCTGCAAGTGATTTACGAGTCGGTCTCTTATGACCATTTCTAGCATTTTACATACAACTGAGGTTAAGCTAATTGGATGATAGTTACTGGGTAGGGATTTGCTGCCTTTTTTAAAAATCGGTGTTACGTTAGCTAGCTTCCACTGATCAGGCATAGTTCCAGACTGCAAGGATTTATTGAATAGCAATGTCAGTGGTTTGGAGAGCTCATCCTTAGCTTCCTTTAGAACTCTAGCTGAGATTGTATCAGGTCTGGGCATTTTATTTACCTTGAGTTTATCTAAACATTTAATACTTCTCTCTCTGTAATGGTGATATTGCTTAGAACATCAGAATTATCTATCTGAATCGGCGATGCTGTAGGGATATCAATGAGGTCTGTTGTAAAAACTGATGCAAAGAAGGTATTGAGGGCATTACTCATTTGTACTTCGTCTTTGGTATATTGTTACGCTTCTGCATAGCAGCCACGTGCGGGCATGCGCGCGCGTTGGCTGCCAAGCCGTTTAGAAACCGGCTAGTGGCAGCCGGCCGGCCGGCTTTTCCTTCGTATATAATTATCCTCCGACAATGTAACTAATGTCTGGGATATTCTTATGTTTCACAGCTTGTAGCTGCCCTTATTCTTAACCAATGCATCTTAGTATATTTTATTCTCGATAGTTGATTGTTTCATTATAATATATAAGATGTAAGTCGAGTGGGAGGAGACGAGCGGGAGAGAGAGACCGGCTGGGGGACGTTGCTTCGCATGGAGAGTTCAGCTTGGGACGAGCCTGATGTTGCCATATGCATTTGATTGCAACGTTAGGCTTAGTTTCGACTCACGCCCGGGGTAGACGATTTTGACCCGGCAACTGTGTTGAGGGTTGCCAAGCCTGGGATGTATTCTGCATGCCTAGGGTGGGGTCCAGACAGATTCAAGACTCAGAGCTCACCTCACTGTCGTACCCTTCGGACCCCCTTGATATCTATCCCTCTCAACCCCACTTAGAAACTTTCTCTCTTACTTTGTATACCTTCTTTCCACTACTTCACCAATCTATTTAATTATCCCATCCCCTTGATAGACCTTATATCTATTATTGTATTAACGACGAGCTCTCAGATAACTAGATAGGATTTTGGGCCTTATGCAGAGACGTAATTGTTAATGAGACCTAGGAAGCTTTTTTGTTGTCTCATATTTGGTAGTTTCATGCTTGCTAGTGTGTTCTTGTGTCAGGTTAGCAGGGGCTTGACCGGAGGGGAGGCTTTTTGCGATCCTTTAAGTAAAGTCTGCTGGTGCGAGTCCTGTGGACCCGCACGACTTTACTAGGATACCCGTGGGAGTCTGGGGGCATTTTCTTGTCTGTGTCCCTGTGTGTCTAGTGTTGTGTTGTGTGAGGGCCCTTGCCTAGTCCACTCAGCACTGCGCTAGCACGTCTTGGTTTTGTTTTAGGGTCGCCAGGAGAGAGTCAGATACTTGCGATCCGAGTCTCTCAAGAGAGCACCCTTTCAATTAGAGTAATTTGGCGCACAGACTTGGGAACGTCCCTAGGCTAGAGCAGGTGGCTCAGCCCGGGTATCCGAAGCCTATATCCTTCCGGCTAGACCTCTGCCACCTGGCAGATTAACAGCTAGGGGTTTATTATTTCTGTATGCTTGTTATTGTGCCACAGTTTACCGTTTTTGTGAGCATTGTGAGTCAGGGTGGGGCTTAGAGACTGTCAGAGCAGGCTTGCCTGACTAAGAGTGAGAAGCACACCTGTATGTGGTTATGTTGCGAGTTGCTGCCTTTATTTAATTATACCTATTCCATTATACACTGTATGTCCTACCACTAGTATTTATTCCTGCTTATGAGTTAAGAGTTCTCTAAATCCGTAACGTACTTTCTTTGCTAAGCATCAGATCCTACAGTAGCCACATGCAGTTTAGAAACCCGCATCTTGTCTACCTGTACGATGTTTTGAGGACTGTTTGCTTTCACCTTCTTTCACGCAGGGGTGATTAGTTGTATTAATTAACGTAACGTTAAATGTACTTTCTTCTAGTTTGTTATTATATTGTTTCTGCAATTTAATTCCGTTATCTATCTTTTCCTTGAAGCTTTAAGTCAACTTAATTGTGTGATCTTTTATATAGCCTGCTTGACTATCAGCAGTCTATAGTGCGTGCACCCTGTAACCGAGTCATAGGATACCTCGTTGTCCAGGCAGGACTCTTGACGGTTTAGGGTGGTTTGTTGCCTGGGTTTATAGATAAGGGTTGGATCTAGCGTTTTCCGTTGTTGCTTGTTGCCGCATACCTAGTCCAATAGAAAGAGCCCAGTGTTTATATATCCCAGGACGTAACAAATGGCGACCTTGCATAGGATTTACTGAACAGAGGAATATAGTGGTCATTTGTTTTGAGATTCCTTATGATTAGAGGAATACAGTGGACATAGATTTTTTTTTTTTTTTTGAGCAACCAATATAACACATTAAAAGACTTTAAATAACATTAGTATATACATACTTGCATAGGAGATAAGGCACATTCTATAACCGTGATAATTACTGCAGTACACAAACATGTCTAATACATCAGAACACAGTGATGGGTCAGGTCACGATACGGGCTCGGAGGGAGAAATACCTGTGGAGTGGCTAGTCGATAGCGAGGAGGGTGCTAGAAGATTTTTAGAGGTGCCCCTTACCGCTGCCAGGGTGTTGAAGCTGAAAAAGTATGGCTTAAAGTGTGTGGCAGGTCTTCAGGGTCACCAGGGGTTAAGTGGCATAAGGAAAGATCAGCTGAGGACTTTGATATTGGGTTTAGAAGGGAGAGACCTGGGTGGAGAGGCGACTGGGGGCCCTGGTCCCCCACTCTACCCCCGTATCAAACGTCAGAGTGCCTGAATTTAGTACATACCCCCAAGTTGATGGTCAATGGCAGCGTGGAATTCAATCACAGGGACCCTCTCCATTAAATGCACCTTCCCCTCAAGGGTTGACTCCAGATTTGTTGTTTCGGCTTGAGATGGCCAAGGTTGAGGCCGCTAGAGCTCAGGTTGAGGCCGCAGAGAGAACAGCTATACGAGAGGCTGAACTGCAGGCAGAGTCTACTAGGTATCGGGCTGACAGGGAGCTGGAGAGATCTCGAGTGGAGGTAACAGGGCGAAATATTGGGGGAGGTAACAGACATCGGGACCAATCATTGTCGCACCTGCTTAAACTAGTTCCTGTGTTCGATGAGTTATGTGTGGCCGAGTTTTTTATGCGATTTGAGAAGAAATGTCAGGAACACCAGTGGCCTCAGGAAAAGTGGGCAGCATTAGTTTCATCAAGACTCCTAGGAAAGGGGCTAAAAGCGTATGATGCACTACCTTTAGAGTCCTGTGTAGTTTATGATGAGCTAAAGAAGGCTGTGCTACGGGCCTATGAGTTACAACCAGAAACTTACCGCTTGAAGTTTCGGGGTGTTACTAAGGGCAAGGATAGTACCTTCCTAGAACACGCCCGGGACTTGTCTGATGCACTACGACATTGGCTGCGTTCTGAGAGGGCAGCTACTTTTGAGGAGTTGAGTGAGCTGGTTCTCTTGGAGCAGTTCTTAAAGTGCACAGGCGGGGACTTAACATTAAATATAAAGGAAAAAAATCCTAGAACTCTCCAGGAGGCAGCAGAAATGGCTGACCGCCGACTGTCATTAATTCGAGGGTGCGAAGCAGCAGCTAGGAGTGAGTCGGGTGCAAAGGATCGTACCCCTCCCCCTCCCAAGAATTTTGATACACATAAATACACAAAACCATGTAGCACTGACAATATAACCGAACATAAACCAAATACCGTCCCGTATAAGAAGTCTAATGGTACCTCCCACTCCCAAGGGAAACCAAAGAGTAAAGAGTGCTTTGCATGTCACAAGGAGGGTCACTTTGCAAATGCTTGTCCGAACAAGCTACCAAACAAGGTTGTGTCATTGGCCCGCAGCATAGGGGTGTCGCCTAAATCTTCTGAGTTTGCCAAGGGTAGCTCGTCAGAGGTTGGGACACAGCCTGTGTTCAGGAGTCCGGAAGGCTCGAACCCTGTCCGCGACGTCTTTGGGGCTCATAGAGGGCATGGTTTTGTGAGGTGGGCTGGCGAAAGGCGAGGAGTTAAGCTATTGCGTGATACTGGGGCTTCTCAGACCTTGTTAAGGAACTTTGCTGGTAGACCGATTAACGCTGCTCGGGTGGTGGTAGTTCAGGGGATCAATGCTACGAAGTCCTACCCGCTGGTGCGGATGGAGCTAGAGGTGGGTGGTGTGGCGAAGGAGCTGGATGTAGGAATTGTAGAGAACTTGCCTGTTGGGGGCGTCGACCTCCTCCTCGGCAACGACTTTGCGGTGCCTGCTTCTAAGGTTTCACCCTTGGTCGTTGCCGAGAAGGCGGCCGACGTTAGTAGGGAGGAACAGGAGTGGGTTGAGAAGTGTAGCGTACAAACCATGGCGTGTGTTGTTACGCGTTCTCAGACATCCGGAGCCTTGCAGCCACCACCTCAGTCTATCAAACCGCGGAGGAAAGGTCACCAGAAAACGGGAAGTGTTGGTCAATTGGAGAGTTTTGAGCCGGCAGTGTTTCTTGGTGACTCATTATTGGCACCTATGTTATAGTCTGGAGAGGCCCCGGGGCCTGTCACCGCTAGTGCAGGTGCAGGGCAGGAAGAGACTCTGCGACAGCATCGTTATCTGCAGCGTGAGGAAAGGATGGCTCAGCGGGACATTGGAGGAGGAAATAAATAATTTAAGATGAACTTGGATAATCTCGCACCTGCTGATATATGTTCCTTGCAGCTGGAAGATCCTGAAGTCAGGGCGTGTGGTAATGGTGCTGTCGAACTGGAGAGCGATGGGGATGCACAGCCTGGTGATTTTTTGTTGTCCGAGGGGATCTTGTATCGGAGACATCAGGATCCCAAGAAAAAGTGGGATGGCGGGTCAGGATTAGTGGACCAGTTAGTAGTACCGAGGGTGTGCCGTGAGAGCTTATTGAGATTAGCTCATGATGTGCCTTTGGCAGGGCACCTGGGGGCACGTAAGACGGAGGCAGCTCTGAGCAAGCTTTTCTGGTGGCCTGGGTTAAAGGCGAGTGTCGTGTCATGGGTGTCACAGTGTCACACTTGTCAAGTTGTTGGGAAACCCAATCAGGTCATCCCGAGAGCCCCGTTACAACCCATCCCTGTCATTGGGCCGCCCTTCAGCAAAGTAGTTATCGATATGGTTGGCCCATTGCCCCCCACTAGTGCCGGCAATAAATTTTTACTAACTGTAATGGATGTAGCAACACGGTATCCAGATGCTTACCCCATGCGCAACGGGATGGCTAAGACTGTTGTCAAAAACCTACTTGTCTATTTCTCTCGTTATGGCTACCCTCAGGAGATCCAGTCAGATCAGGGATCCAATTTTACTTCTGCTCTGTTTAAGCAGACCATGCAGCAACATGGGATAGTGTCTGTGGTGTCATCTGCCTACCATCCCGAGAGTCGGGGTGTTTTGGAAAGGTGGCACTCGACTCTCAAGAGTATGTTGCGGTGTTATTGCATGGAAAATGGGAAGGACTGGGATCTAGGTCTCCCATACGTTTTATTTGCTGCGAGAGAAGCACCTGGGGAGAGCTTGGGATTTAGCCCGAATGAGTTGGTTTTTGGACACAGGGTCAGGGGGCCCCTCCTCATAGTCAAGGAGATCTGGGAGGGAGTCACAAAGCCATGCTCGCTTCTAAAGTATGTAGTTGAAAGCCGTGAGAGAATGCTAAACAGCTTGGAGGTAGCAGGTCGGAACCTTAAGAGTTCACAAGCTCAGATGAAGGACAGATACGACCAGAAGGTGAAGCTGAGGGAGTTTGAAGTAGATCAGGAGGTACTGATAAGACTGCCTCTGGTGGGACACCCCTTGTCTGCCAAGTATTCTGGTCCGTATCGGGTTGTAAGGAAGGTTTCTGATCTCTACTATTTAGTAGCTACTCCTGATCGTAAGAAAAAGAACCAACTTTGCCATGTAAATCTGATGAAAGAGTATGTGAGGCGCCCCTCCGAGCCTCTCACTGTCCCGGTGTTGATCTGCAGCGATCGTGGTGGAGAAGGAGGAAGGGACAGTCAAGCTGCGGGGGAGGATAATTGGGATTGTCATACTTCCGCGGATCAGTGGGCGGGGAATTCTAGACAAGTGGCTCACGAGTTGATATTGCACCTGCCTGAGCAACAGCGTGTAGCTGTGCAGCACTTGTTTGATTCAAACCCAGCTGTTTTCGCGGAGCATCCTGGCCTCACTACTCAAGCGGTGCACGATGTCGATGTTGGGGACCACCCGCCCTTTAAATCAGTGCCATACCGTGTTCCCCCTATTAAATTACCAGCACTTAGGGAAGAGCTGGATTATATGCCGAAACGTGGGCTGATTTCTGAGGGTGCAGTAAGGTGGAATTCCCCAGTCACACTGCAGCCCAAACCAGATGGCAAGGTGCGGTTTTGTATAGATTTCCGCAGGTTGAATAGTTTAACCCCCACAAATGCCTACCCTCTCCCTCGCGTGGATGACAGTGTGGATAAGATAGGAAAAGCCAAGTTCCTCACTAAGATAGATCTTGTTAAGGGTGTGACGCATGTCCACGTGTGAGCATGCTGTACAGAACGCCTAGTCATGCCCCACTCTCGCTAGGAACGTCAGGGCAGGAACTTTGGCTGTAGTCTATGTAGAGTTTCCTAACTTAGTTCATGTGAGCCGTTGTACTATAAGTATTATGAATATGTATTTTGTTTTCATCTGAGTCAACGAGTTCTATTTTTTATCATTAGTTATAAGTATTGTGTGTAAAACTTATTTGTAATGATGGGAAGAGAAACAGCCACAGTTGGGGGTCAGTGGGTGCGCCAGGCGGGAGGTGGGCCTAACTCACTAGCACTCCCCCCTCCCCCCTCCCCTCAGTGCTAGGGGAGCCTTTGTCTATCCCAGAGGAGAGAGAGAAATTACATAATGGTTGTCAGTGGGCGGTCCTTAGTAGTTCACGTTGGGCTCACTAGAGGGCCGGGTATAAAAAGGGAAGTCTAGCCATTTTTTCATCAGAACTCATTAGGCAGAGCGACTTCTCATTTCCCTTGCTAACTATATATATTCTTCTGACTGATGTGAACTTTCTCTACTACCTTACATTCTTATCTCCTCTTTTCCCTGCCTGTTTAACTTCCATGGTCCCGTTGGTGCAGAGCTAGTCAGCCAACGTATTATCGCTTGAGTTCTCACGAGATACTTGCCTATTAGATAGCCTATTTTGGAAGGGTTAACTTAGAATAGGATTGATTTATGTTTGTTGCACTTGTATATGCATTTCCCTGTGTGTTATTATTATTATTTCTGTTTTCTGCTAGTCTAGGTAATGCTAGACTGGGGTAAGGCTTTTCTGTGTTACGAGTTGTTGTTTGATGCAGTGGTTAAGCGATAAACCTGCATACTCGTTTCGGTTCAGTGAAGCCTAGATTGTCTTCGCGGCTGACTGTGTTGAGTTAATAATTTACAGTGCGTGAGGGCAAGAGCCTAACCACCCTGTATTTTATTAACAGTTTGTTTTTACTTTGTCAAGGAGCTGGGAGAAAACCAGATACAAGGGATCTGGATTTCTCAAAGTGCAATTGTTAGTTTTAACGTAATACTTTAAACAGTTGTGAGGACTTCGCTAGGCTACGAGCCGTTTTTGCTCAGTCACTGCTACCTTTTGCCCACAGTACCCCAGCTAGACTTTACTCGATTAGTAGATACCGAATAGTATTGAAGCTTTCCTTATGTATGATATTGTTTATGCACTATTGATTTCATGTGTTGCAAGCTTGGCTACTTTAGTGATTAGTGGCCCATGAGCACAATCCGAGTAGGCTATTGCCGTTGCATTTGCGGAGTACTTCTTTTTAATGTTTGCCATTTACTATTGCATATTCTTTTAATTATTCTTATGCCAATTTAAACCTTTAATAGTATTTAATTGCCAGTATTTTTGCTTATTGAATTACTGTTCAAAATCCGATACGTACTTCTTACGAGCATCCGAGAAGCATCTAACTTTTTTCAGAAGATTCCTTGCTCGATGCTTAAGGACTATTAATTAACGTAACGTAATAGTGCCGATCCGAAGTAGAGGGTGGAGGACTTCTTAAGTTCTTAGTCAAGGGTGGATTACTTCGGCTTCGGCCAACACTATTCTTTGGTGTTGTTGTTTCTTACTTCTTTATTTGATTGTTGACCAGACTAGATAATTCCTGTCTCGTTATTAGTCTGTTGTTGAACACTAGTACCGAGTTCTTGTATACCCCGTTATAGCAGATTGAACTCTGAAGGGTATTGGTGTTTTTTGTTCGGCTGGCAGTACTCAGGGGTTGGGATTGTGTGTTTCCGTTGAGGCAGCGAGCCGTATTCGAGTCCTGATTGAGAGCCCTTGTGTACCCGAGTGCCAGTTCGTAACAAATGGCGACCTTGCTTAGGATTTTGTGAACAGTATACATTTTTTCAGAGTTGTACAACATTTGTTTGTTTGTATTTTAGCGTGCATATTGAAGAATATTTTTTTTGTATGGCAATTAGTAAAGCATTTAAGAGACTCCAGTTAATTTAGTAATTAGTGCTTGCATAGGAAGTTTAACACTTTTGTCTCGAGAATTTTTTTGTGGACTTCAGTATGTCGTGCATTAGCACTGACGATGAGCGAGAGATGTCATTTGAAGGTGTGCCGTTAGTAACCAGTGAGGAGGATGCTAGAGTTTTTGTGAGTAAGCGGTACCACGTGACGGAGGAGAGGCTGACTGGGGTGGATGTTTGTGGCTTGCACCTGATAGCCAAGGTTTTGGGCATTTCCAATGTAGTATGGATGTCCAAGGGGGAGCTGATTTCCTGGGTGTTGCGTGGGCGACATGGGGTTTCGGAGGAGAGGGCGTTTGGGGGGGTTCCTCCCCAGATCCCCTCTCACTCGACTCCCACAGTGCCGTCCACTCAGTTACCGGAGGTTAGCACTCTCCCACAGAGGGATGAGAATTGGCAGATTGGAGTGCCCTCGGGTGGTGCACATGGTGGTTCCCCAGTTTTTGCCCCCCCTCCTTCAGTAGTGGCAGCTCCCTCTTCCTGCCTGTCTCCAGATATGGTATTTAGACTTGAGCTTGCTAAGATTGAGGCTAGGAAGCAGGAGATTGAGGCTAGGAAGCAGGAGAATGAGACTAGGAGGCATGAGATTGAGGTTAGGAGGCAAGAGGATTAGACCAGGAGGCAAGAGGATGAGACCAGGAGGCATGAGGCTGAGCTTAGGTACGACTCAGAGAAATATTGTGCTAAATTAGATTTAGATAAGACTCGTGCAGAGTCGACAGGGACTCGGATGGGCCGTGAGGGCCAAGTAAGAGAACAGTCCTTAGCCCACTTAGTCAAATTGGTGCCGGTATTTAGTGAAACTGAAGTCACAGAATTTTTTAATCGTTTTGAGAAGTGTAGGGAGCATAATTGGCCTGAAGAGAAGTGGGCAGCTCTAGTCTCCTCAAGACTTACGGGTAAGGGTCTGAAGGCTTATGATGCACTGCCTTTAGAGTCTTGCATTGACTACCCAGAATTGAAGAGAGCTGTCCTACGGGCATACGAGTTGCAACTGGAAACATATCGATTGAAGTTTCGGGGTGTTACAAAGACTAGGGAGGCGACCTTTCTTGAACATGCCCGGGACTTAAAAGATGCACTTAAAAACTGGACACGTTCTGAGAAACTGAGACGGCAGAACAGTTGACTGAGCTGTTTCTGCTCGAGCAGTTTTATAAGTGTACTGGTGCAGAAATGACTTTAACTATTAAAGAAAAGAACCCAAAAACTCTACAGGAGGCAGCTGAGATGGCTGACCTCCGGCTATCACTAATTCGTGGGTGCGGGTCTGCCCAGCGTAGTGAGGCAGGTAACAAGGGGCGTGACGCCCCACCCCCCCGAGTTAGTGATATACCTTATGCAAACAAGTACAAGAGCCATGATACCAAGACTGACCACAAGACTAGCACCGTCCCATTTAAGAAGGGGCCGGGCCCTTCCCAGTACCAAGGGAAGCCCAAAGGGGAGTTGGAGTGTTATCATTGTCATAAAAAGGGGCACTTTGCAAGAGTCTGTCCTAGCAAACCACCTACAGCAGATGTGTCTTTGGCCTGCAACATTGGTGTGTCTCCGAAGTCATCCGAGTTTGCCCGGGGCAGTTCGTCAGAGGCTGAGGCACAGCCAATGCAGAAGCACCTGGGAGGCTCGAACCCTGCTCAGGATGTTTTTTGCGACCATAGAGGGCGGGGTTGCGTGATGTGGGCGGGGCGCAAGCATGGAGTAGAGGTCTTGCGTGATACAGGTGCTTCCCAGACTCTGATGAAAAACTTGACTGGCTACCCTATAAACGCGGCTCGGGTGGTAGTGGTGCAGGGTATTAATGCAACTCGGTCATACCCGCTGGTGCGGTTGGAGTTGGAGGTGGATGGTGTGGCACGTGAATTGGATGTCGGGATTGTGGAGAAACTGCCAGTGGAGGGCGTCGACCTTCTTCTCGGCAACGACTTTGCAATGCCCGCTTCTGAGGTTCTACCCTTAGTCGTTGCCGAGAGGCCGGCCGACGTGAGTAGGGAAGAGCAAGAGTGGGTCGAGCGGTTCCAGACACAACCCATGGCGTGTGTTGTCACCCGAGCTCGGGCAGCTAAAGTGTCACAGCCTAGTCCTCCGTCTTCAGACCAGCGGAGGAACGATCAACAGGAGGAGGCTAAAGCTGGAGTTGGTTTTAAGAGTTTTGACTCGGCGACTCTCCTGGGTGATTCAGTATTAGCACCATTACTTAATTCTGGAGTAGCCCCTGGGCCTGTCATCAAGAGTGACGAGGCTGGGCATGACGAGTCTCCACAACAGCAACTTTATGTACATCGACAGAGACAGAGGGAGCAGCCCAGTATCGGGGAAGGTCTTGCATTGCTCCGGGAGCAGTTAGATCGCTTGGCACCCTCCGATATACGTCGGTTGCAACTAGAGGACCCTGAGCTCCAAACGTGTGCTACTGGAGCTGTAGAGCTCGACGAGGACGGCGATGCACAGCCAGGAGATTTTTTTTATTTAGAAGGCATCCTCTATAGGCGTTTTCAAGACCCTAAATGTAGTTGGCAAGAGGGGTCCGGAGTAGTGGACCAGTTGGTGGTGCCACGGGAGTGCAGGGATAGCCTACTGAGGTTGGCGCATGACATACCACTGGCAGGACATCTAGGGGTGAGAAAAACGGTGGCGGCTTTGGGGAAATTGTTTTGGTGGCCGGGGATGAAGTCTCATGTGCAGTCATGGATAAACTCATGTGATATTTGTCAACGTGTCGGGAAACCGAACCAAGTTATTCCTAAGGCTCCGTTACACCCTATTCCTGTGATTGGGCCACCCTTTAGTAAAATTATTGTTGACATGGTTGGTCCACTCCCTCCCACTAAGGCTGGAAATAATTTTTGTTAACCATAATGGATGTTGCCACTAGATACCCCGATGCATACCCTATGAAAAATGGAATGGCTAAGACGGTAGTCAGTAACTTGTTGTGGTACTTCTCAAGGTACGGGTACCCGGAGGAGATTCAGTCTGATCAGGGATCTAATTTCACCTCCAACATGTTCAAGCAAACAATGCAACAGCATGGGATACGAGCAGTAGTATCGTCACCCTGAGAGTCAAGGGGTGCTTGAGCGGTGGCATGCTACACTTAAAAGCATGCTCAGGTGTTATTGTGCTGACAACGGTATGGATTGGGATCTTGGATTGCCTTATGTGCTGTTTGCTGCTCGGGAGGTACCTGGTGAGAGCCTGGGATTTAGTCCAAACGAGCTGATTTTTGGACACCGTGTCAGGGGCCCCCTTAACATGCTGAAAGAAATTTGGGAGGGGACTGTGCAGCCTTGTCCATTATTAAAGTATGTACTTGAAAGCCGTGAGCGCATCCTTAAGAGTCTGGAGATGGCAGGTAGAAATTTGACAGAATCACAAGCTTTGATGAAGGACAGGTATGATCGCAAAGTGAGGCTCCGGAAGTTCACTGTAGGACAAGAGGTATTAATTTTGTTGCCTTTGGTTGGTAACCCCCTCTCTGCGAAGTACACTGGACCTTATAAAATTGTAGAAAAAATTTCAGACTTAGATTACCTTGTTGCCACTCCAGACAGGAGGAAAAAGAACCAGTTATGTCACGTGAACCTTATTAAAGAGTATGTGAGGCGCCCCTCTGAGCCTCTCACTGTCCCTGTGTTGGCTTTTTGCGGCCGTGGTGGAGAAGGAGAGGGGGACAGTCAAGCTTCAGAGGAGGATAGCTGGGATCAACATGTTTCAGCGGATCAGTGGGCGGGGAACTCGAGCCTTAGGGCTGACGAGGCTATAGCTCATTTGCCTGAGGCGCAGTTTGATGCTATCCGTCAGTTGTTCGGTTCATACCCCACTGTATTTGCTGAACACCCAGGCCTCACTACTCAGGCTATGCATGATGTTGACGTGGGGGACCATCTACCCTTTAAGTCAATCCCGTACCGTGTGCCCCCCATAAAACTACCAGCTCTGAGGGATGAGTTGGAGTATATGCTCGGTAGAGGGTTGATAGAGAAAGGCACAGTTAAGTGGACTTCCCCGTAACACTGCAGCCTAAGCCAGATGGCAAGGTACGCTTTTGTATTGATTTCCGTAGGTTAAACGGTTTGACTCCAACTAACCCATATCCTCTTCCTCGGGTTGATGATAGTGTTGACAAAATTGGTAATGCTCGTTTTTTTTCTAAAGTAGATTTAGTAAAAGGTTACTGGCAAGTACCTTTGTCCGAGCGTGCTAAAGAGGTATGTGGTTTTGTTGTGGACGGGAGTACCTACCGGTGCAATGTTATGCCTTACGGACTTAAGAATGCACCAGCAACGTTTCAGAACCTGATGAATGAAATTGTAAAGGACATTCCAAATTGCACCGTATATTTGGATGATGTAATCATTTATGATGATGACTTTGAGAGCCATTGTGAGCACCTTGAGACCTTGTTCCGGAAACTTAGTGAAGCAGGTCTGGTAGTAAATTTGGCAAAATGTGACTTCGTAAAAGCCACTGTGCAGTACCTTGGGTTTGTAGTGGGAAGGGGACAGGTGTGCCCTCCTCAGAACAAGGTACAGGCTATCAATAAATTTCCGCACCCAACAACCAAGAAGCTTAGGAGATTCTTGGGTATGATAGGCTACTACAGACGCTTCATAAAAGGTTACTCAACGGTGTTGGCACCTCTCACAGATTTGTTATCTAAAGACAAAAAGTTTTTGTGGGCACCTGAGTGTGAAAAGGCTTTCACTTTGGTGAAACATTTGCTATGTACTCACCCGATACTCAGGGCCCCAGACTTTAACAGGCCTTTTCAGCTGGCAACAGATGCTAGTGGTGTAGGGGCTGGTGCCGTCTTGCTACAGACAGACAATGAAGGTGTGGAACACCCAGTAAGTTTCTTTTCTAAGAAGTTCAATGCTGCACAAAAGAACTATTCTACAATAGAAAAGGAATTACTGGCGATTGTGCTGTCGCTCAGGCACTTCGAGGTGTATGTTCCAGCCTATGGCCCAGTCGTGGTTATCTACACTGATCATCACCCTTTGAGATTCCTGAATCAATTTCACAATCGTAATATGAGACTGACCAGGTGGTCTTTGATGTTGCAGGAGTATAACCTGGACATCCGTCATATTGCTGGATGTGACAATGTGATCGCGGATTGTTTATCAAGGGTGGATGATCAGTCGTAGGCTATCACAGGTGTGTGGGTTTGAGTGGAGGAAAAAAGGCTGCCCTTATAGTGCAGCCTGGAAAAACATATTAAAATATAAAAATCATATAAAAACTTTCTTTTGATATAGGTAATCGTATAAGTTTGTCATAGCCTATAGAGTTTGAGTAGTCCACGAACTATCAAACGGCTGAGCTGCTGTAAGCTCGCTCTGGGAGCATGATATTGTGTCTTTTTGCTATTGTTGGGAGGAGTTATAAAATGTGAATTTTGTTTAATAATAAGATGTGTTTTTGGTGATAAACTCAGCTTTGTTTTAGTGCCATGCGGTCGCTGGGTGTGAGGGGCTTGATGGGGTTCTGTGTTTGTCAGATTTTAGCTCAGGGTTGAGCGAGTAAAATCTTGGGGGAGGTGTGACGCATGTCCACGTGTGAGCATGCTGTACAGAACGCCTATTCATGCCCCACTCTCGCTAGGATCGTCAGGGCAGGAACTTTGGCTGTAGTCTATGTAGAGTTTCCTAACTTAGTTCATGTGAGCCGTTGTACTATAAGTATTATGAATATGTATTTTGTTTTCATCGGAGTCAACGAGTTCTATTTTTTATCATTAGTCATAAGTATTGTGTGTAAAACTTATTTGTAATGATGGGAAGAGAAACAGCCACAGTTGGGGGTCAGTGGGTGCGCCAGGTGGGAGGTGGGCCTAACTCACTAGCACTCCCCCCTCCCCTCAATGCTAGGGGAGCCTTTGTCTATCCCAGAGGAGAGAGAGAAATTACGTAATGGTTGTCAGTGGGCGGTCCTTAGTAGTTCACGTTCGGCTCACTAGAGGGCCTGGTATAAAAAGGGATGTCTAGCCATTTTTTCATCAGAACTCATTAGGCAGAGCGACTTCTCATTTCCCTTGCTAACTATATATATTCTTCTGACTGATGTGAACTTTCTCTACTACCTTACATTCTTATCTCCTCTTTTCCCTGCCTGTTTAACTTCCATGGTCCCGTTGGTGCAGAGCTAGTCAGCCAACGTATTATCGCTTGAGTTCTCACGAGATACTTGCCTATTAGATAGCCTATTTTGGAAGTTTTTTTTTTTTTTTTTTTAAAAGAGACTATGAACGGAGGAAGGAAAAACACAGATAAAACAAAAAGGTCCATGTGCCTAAAGGCCTCCTCCATTCATAAAATGTTTGTAACAACTGGATTTAAACATTTGTAGATTGTAAGTTTGTGGAAAGCAATTCGAGGGAAGTGAATTCCAAAGAGTAGTAGCTCCGGGGATAAATGAATACTGATAAGCAGAAGTTCTGCATTGTGGAGGAGAAAGTGTAAATTCATGGGCGCTCTCAGCTGCCCTAGTTCTACGGGGAAAGATGTGGAGAGGCGGCACAATTGAAGCAAGTTCCTCGGAACAATTGCTGTGAAAATATCTGTAGAATAATGCAAGGGATGCAACATTTCTTCGTATGGATAATGTAGGAAGGTCCTGTGTGATTGCAGGGTTATTGATTAATCTAATAGCTTTATTTTTAATTTTGTCCAACTGCCTCAACGCAACCACTCCACTTCCACCCCACAGAGGTGAACAGTAATCCATCTGAGAACGCACATGACTTTTATATATCACGGCCAACTGCTCGTCAGTGAAGAATTCTCGAACTCTGTACAGGAGTCCCAGTTTTTTAGAGGCATTCTTAGCAATGCTTCTAACATAATGTGTCCAGCTCAAGTTAGTAGTTAATGTTACACCGAGAATGTCAATACTAGGGGAAGTGGGAATATTTACATCATTAAAAAATATATGGGAGTCAGTGAGATTCTGTCGGTTAGAAAGTTGAATGTACTTGGTTTTCTGTGCATTAAAGGAAACTAGATTCTTTTGTCCCCATCCATTAATTCTAGAAAGGTCCTGGTTCAGAGAAATTGCAGTGTTTATTTTTGAATTTATAAGATCGGGTTGGGTGAAAGAATTGGTAAATGTGAAGGAACTGTGGAGTGTTGAGTCATCTGCGTAGGAATGTATTGGATTATGAGTGGTAGATATGAGATCATTGATATGAATGAGGAACAGAATTGGGGCCAAAACTGATCCCTGGGGAACACCAGCATTTATTGAGTGAAATTGAGAATAAAGGCCATCTACCATTACACATATTTTTCTGTTATGAAGATAAGAAGAAATTAGTGGAACTAATGATGCAAGGCCGTAGTGTGACATCTTCGACAATAAGGATTGATGCCAGACTCTATCAAATGCCTTTGATATATCCAGTGCTATTGTATGTGTTTCACCATGTTGGTCTGTAGCTTGGTTGATTTGATGCGTAAGAAGGCAAAGCATGTCTGCAGTTGATCGACATCGTCTAAAACCATATTGCCTATCACTGATTAATTTAATATTCTCAAGATGCTTAATTATGTGATTATTTAATATAATTTCAAAGACTTTACCAAGAGTGGAAGTTATAGCTATTGGTCTGTAGTTTGATGGATCTGAAGAGGCACCTTTTTTAGGAACTGGATGGATGTTTGCTTCTTTCCAGGGTACTGGGAAGCATGAGGTATGAGTACACAGACGGAAAAATTTTGCCAATACAGGAGCGAGCACCAAGGAGCAATTCTTAAGTACTATTGGAGGAATTTCATCTGGACCAGGAGCCTTATCTACCGAGAGATTCTGCAAAATAGTTTTGACATGTCTGGTGTGGATCTTAAGTGAGGGAATTTCAGGCGAATTAAAAGGGACAGGGACATCTTGATTTATTTCATCTAAGGTTGAGTTGGTGGAGAAAATATCCGCAAGAAGGTTAGCTTTACCTCGTGGGTCACTTACAAGATTGCCAGTCGGAGATTTTAATGGTGGAATGGATGAAGCAGTAGTGAAGTTGGATTTAAATGAGTTAAGAGTAGACCAAAATATTTTTTTATCATTTGGATTATTTAGAAGTTTATTTGCCTGCTTGTGGAGAAAGTTTGATTTAGTTAGGTTTAATACAGTTTTGGCATGATTTCTGATGTTTCTAAAGTAATTAAAGGCTTCATGTGTTTTTGATCTTGTGTATGCATTGTAGGCTATTGCTTTTTGTTCAGTTACTCTCAAGGTGGAGTGTGCATCATTAGAAAAGAAAGAGGTCCAGGGAATATCAATAAAGAAACTTTGAAGACCCTCCCAGTCTGCCCTATCGTAATGCCATTTAGTCACCAAAACAGGTTCAGAGTGGGAAGGTGTGGTAGGTGATAGACAGGTGGCCTGTATCAGACAGTGATCAGAAGATCCAAGCGGGGACCTCACTGTAACATCATAATTTTCTGAATTGGTTGTTAAAAATAAGTCCAGTAGGTGGGAATTATGATTAGGATTATCTGGTACACGGGTGGGTTGGTTGACTAGTTGAGTGAGATTAAATGAGTCTGCAAATAGCTCACATTCAAGACCAGCATCATCAGTCCTGGCTGAATGAGTGAGCCATTCAACATTATGGACATTAAAATCACCCAACACAGTGATTTCAGAAGAAGCATTTAAGTTGAGGACACTGAGTTGTGAGGACAGAGAATCAAAAAGACTTTGCTCTGGAGGAGTATTTGGGGAACGGTAGATGCAACATATGTATTTAAATTTACCAGCAGAAATTAATTTGTATATAGAATAATCAAAATAGGGACAATTGAAACTAGTAACCTCCTCCAGGGCAATTTCAGATTTTGCGAAGCAACATACACCTCCTTTAGGTCTGAAATTTTGGAGCAGTTGATAACCTGGAAAATTAAATCTAGACGAGTCAGATGTGGATGTTACTTGAGTCTCTGTCAAAAAAAGGAGAGTAGGGGATTCTGCTTGAAGAAATTGGTGTACAGAATTGATGTTAGAGTGAAGTCCCCTTATATTGCTAAAGAAAAAGCTGCACCGACGAGCAGCTTTGGGACGTTGCAATGCTCTTGACACAGTCGCATGATGACGACCGGGAGGGCCCTGTGTCAATGACCCAACCCTGCTGGGGGTGGATATCCGAGGGACCACCAGGTTTGCTCTTAACAATTGTACTGCCATGTTTATTAGGTAAGGTGTATGGTGTTACATGTATGATATGTAGTGGGAAGAGTAGTGTTTTATGGATAGAGGATAGCAATGTAGGGCAATGTCGTGAAGTTGGATGTGTATGTTATATAAAGAGGGTTTTCCTCATACCCCTGATGTGTGAGGCAGAAAGATATGTATCCAGATACCAAGGCCTGGGAGAGAAAATGGAATTCAGGCTATTCCCTGAGTCTCCCGAAACCTTGGCGGTAGTACTTCCCTGGGCGAGGCTGCCTACCCCTACTACCTACAAATTAACTTAGAATAGGATTGATTTATGTTTGTTGCACTTGTATATGCATTTCCCTGTGTGTTATTATTATTATTCCTGTTTTCTGCTAGTCTAGGTAATGCTAGACTGGGGTAAGGCTTTTCTGTGTTACGAGTTGTTGTTTGATGCAGTGGTTAAGCGATAAACCTGCATACTCGTTTCGGTTCAGTGAAGCCTAGATTGTCTTCGCGGCGGACTGTGTTGAGTTAATAATTTACAGTGCGTGAGGGCAAGAGCCTAACCACCCTGTATTTTATTAACAGTTTGTTTTTACTTTGTCAAGGAGCCGGGAGAAAACCAGATACAAGGGATCTGGATTTCTCAAAGTGCACTTGTTAGTTTTAACGTAATACTTTAAACAGTTGTGAGGACTTCGCTAGGCTACGAGCCGTTTTTGCTCAGTCACTGCTACCTTTTGCCCACAGTACCCCAGCTAGACTTTACTCGATTAGTAGATACCGAATAGTATTGAAGCTTTCCTTATGTATGATATTGTTTATGCACTATTGATTTCATGTGTTACAAGCTTGGCTACTTTAGTGATTAGTGGCCCACGAGCACAATCCGAGTAGGCTATTGCCGTTGCATTTGCGGAGTACTTCTTTTTAAGGTTTGCCATTTACTATTGCATATTCTTTTAATTATTCTTATGCCAATTTAAACCTTTAATAGTATTTAATTGCCAGTGTTTTTGCTTATTGAATTACTGTTCAAAATCCGATACGTACTTCTTACGAGCATCCGAGAAGCATCTAACTTTTTTCAGAAGATTCCTTGCTCGATGCTTAAGGACTATTAATTAACGTAACGTAATAGTGCCGATCCGAAGTAGAGGGTGGAGGACTTCTTAAGTTCTTGGTCAAGGGTGGATTACTTCGGCTTCGGCCAACACTATTCTTTGGTGTTGTTGTTTCTTACTTCTTTGTTTGATTGTTGACCAGACTAGATAATTCCTGTCTCGTTATTAGTCTGTTGTTGAACACTAGTACCGAGTTCTTGTATACCCCGTTATAGCAGATTGAACTCTGGAGGGTATTGGTGTTTTTTGTTCGGCTGGCAGTACTCAGGGGTTGGGATCGTGTATTTCCGTTGTGGCAGCGAGCCGTATTCGAGTCCTGATTGAGAGCCCTTGTGTACCCGAGTGCCAGTTCGTAACAAGGGTTATTGGCAAGTGCCCTTATCTGAGCGAGCGCGAGAGGTGTGTCGGTTTGTGGTGGACGGTGCCACATATCGTTGCCATGTTATGCCATACGGGCTGAAAAATGCCCCTGCAACGTTTCAGAAATTAATGAACGACATTGTAGCCGACATTCCCAACTGTACGGTGTACCTAGATGATGTCATAATATACGACGAGGATTTTAACAGTCACTATGCTCACATCGGACAGCTTTTTAATAAACTGAATGAAGCAGGTTTGGTGGTAAACCTGGGTAAGTGCGATTTTGTCAAAGCCACAGTTTTGTACCTGGGGTTCGAGATGGGGATGGGTCAGGTGTGCCCTCCACAGACAAAGATCAAAGCCATAGATCAGTTTCCCCAGCCTACGACTAAGAAACAAATCATGCGGTTTCTAGGTATGATAGGCTATTATCGTCGCTTCATCAAAGGCTATTCGACTGTACTTACACCTTTAACTGACTTATTATCTAAGGACAAGAAGTTCCGGTGGTCTCCTGAGTGTGCAGAGGCGTTTTCCTTGGTGAAACACCTGTTATGTACCCACCCCATACTCAGGGCCCCGGACTTCAGCAGACCTTTTCAGCTGGCAACTGATTCCAGTGGCGTAGGGGCTGGGGCTGGGGCTGTCTTGTTACAGACAGATGATGAAGGTATCGAACATCCAGTGAGTTTTTACAGTAAACAATTCAATAGTGCACAAAGGAATTACTCTGTAATTGAAAAAGAACTCCTGGTGATAGTGCTGGCGCTCAGGCACTTCGATGTATATGTTCCTGCTTTCGGACCATTCGTAGTGGTTTATACCGATCATCACCCTCTGAAATTCTTGAATCAGTTTCATAACCGGAATATGAGGCTGACCAGGTGGTCACTCATGTTTCAGGAGTATAATCTGGACATACGCCATATTGCCGGTTCCGATAACGTGATAGCGGATTGTCTATCAAGGGAGGATGATGTTGGTTAGACTGCCACAGGATTGAGGGTTGAGTGTGGAGGAAAATAGGCTGTCACTGTAGTTCAGCCGAAAAAAACAAATTAAAAAAGCAAAAACCTTATAAAAACTCTTTATTTTTATAACGTGTAGAATTTTGTATAAGATGTTGTAGCAGTATCTAAGTTGAATGTTTTCGCTTATTGTCGCTAAGTTAGTTGAACTTGCTCGGTGGAGCGCAACAGTCTTTATTTTTGTTATATATAGTGCCTTGTGTCGCAACAGTGTGTGGTACTATGAGAAGCTTTCTGTTAGATATGAAGAACTTAGTCAAGGGTCTTATATCTTGGGGGAGGTGTGATGCTTCTGCATAGTAGCCACGTGCGGGCATGCGCGCGCGTCGGCTGCCCAGCCGTTTAGAAACCGGCTGGTGGCAGCCGGCCGGCCGGCTTTTCCTTAGTATATATCCTACGACAATGTAACTAATATCTGGGATATTCTTATGTTGTTTCACAGCTTGTAGCTGCCTTTATAATTAACCAACGCATTTTAGTATATTTTATTCTCGATAGTTGATTGTTTCATTATAATATATAAGATGCAAGTCTAGTGAGAGTGGGAGGAGACGAGCGGGAGAGAGAGACCGGCTGGGGGACGTTGCTTCGCGCGGAGAGTCCAGCTTGGGACGAGCCTGATGTTGCCATATGCATTTGATTGCAACGTTAGGCTTAGTTTCGACTCACGCACGGGGTAGACGATTTTGACCCGGCAACTGTGTTGAGGGTTGCCAAGCCTGGGATGTATTCTGCATGCCTAGGGCGGGGTCCAGACAGATTCAAGACTCAGAGATCACCTCACTGTCGTACCCTTCGGACCCCCTTGATATCTATCCCTCTCAACCCCACTTAGAAACTTTCTCTCTTACTTTGTATACCTTCTTTCCACTACTTCACCAATCTATTTAATTATCCCATCCCCTTGATAGACCTTATATCTATTATTGTATTAACGACGAGCTCTCAGATAACTAGATAGGATTTTGGGCCTTATGCAGAGACGTAATTGTTAATGAGACCTAGGAAGCTTTTTTGTTGTCTCATATTTGGTGGTTTCATGCTTGCTAGTGTGTTCTTGTGTCAGGTTAGCAGGGGCTAGACCGGAGGGGAGGCTTTGTGCGATCCTTTAAGTAAAGTCTGCTGGTGCGAGTCGTGTGGACCCGCATGACTTTACTAGGATACCCGTGGGAGTCTGGGGGCATTTTCTTGTCTGTGTTCCTGTGTGTCTAGTGTTGTATTGTGTGAGGGCCCTTGCCTAATCCACTCAGCACTGCGCTAGCACGTCTTGCTTTTGTTTTAGGGTCGCCAGGAGAGAGTCAGATACTTGCGATCGGAGTCTCTCAAGAGAGCACCCTTTCAATTAGAGTAATTTGGCGCACAGACTTGGGAACGTCCCTAGGCTAGAGCAGGTGGCTCAGCCCGGGTATCCGAAGCCTATATCCTTCCGGCTAGACCTCTGCCACCTGGCAGATTAACAGCTAGGGGTTTATTATTTCTGTATGCTTGTTATTGTGCCACAGTTTACCGTTTTTGTGAGCATTGCTAGTCAGGGTGGGGCTTAGAGATTCTGTCCGAGCAGGCTTGCCTGACTAAGAGTGAGAAGCACACCTGTATGTGGTTATGTTGCGAGTTGCTGCCTTTATTTAATTATACCTATGTCATTATACACTGTATGTCCTACCACTAGTATTTATTCCTGCTTATGAGTTAAGAGTTCTCTAAATCCGTAATGTACTTTCTTTGCTAAGCATCAGATCCTACAGTAGCCACTTGCAGTTTAGAAACCCGCATCTTGTCTACCTGTACGATGTTTTGAGGACTGTTTGCTTTCACCTTCTTTCACGCAGGGGTGATTAGTTGTATTAATTAACGTAACGTTAAATGTACTTTCTTCTAGTTTATTAAATTGTTTCTGCAATTTACTTCCGTTATCTATCTTTTCCTTGAAGCTTTAAGTCAACTTAATTGTGTGATCTTTTATATAGCCTGCTTGACTATCAGCAGTCTATAGTGCGTGCACCCTGTAACCGAGTCATAGGATACCTCGTTGTCCAGGCAGGACTCTTGACGGTTTAGGGTGGTTTGTTGCCTGGGTTTATAGATAAGGGTTGGATCTAGCGTTTTCCGTTGTTGCTTGTTGCCGCATACCTAGTCCAATAGAAAGAGCCCAGTGTTTATATATCCCAGGATGTAACTATATTCTCCATTTTCATCGACTAACTGTCCTACAGTTGAAGTAACTACTCTCTTCTTTCTGATATAACTATAGAATTCTTTTGGGTTTGTTTTACTTTGATTCGCAACATGTAACTCCAGGGTCTTTTTACTTTGCTTAATTAACCTTTTGGCTTTCCGTCGTAGTTCTACAAATTTCACCCGTTCTTCGTCATTTTGTAAGGATTTTAATCTATCATTAGCAAACGTTTTAGCAAGCAGACAGTTTGAAATATCTTTATTCCACCATTTGGGCTTATCATTATGGCCTGTACGCCGTATTTTCGATGGTATGCAGTCTTGCACTGCTTTTAGGTAAGTGTTTGCGAATGATACCCAAGATGTATTTATGTCGTTATTGTTAATTAAAATGCTAGAGAGAGAGAGAGAGAGAGAGAGGGAGAGTAAATTGCTCCGAAATATATCTATATGAATGCATTATCAACTCTGCGAAACAGAGTGGTATCGCGCAAACAGATCCCGCCCGTATACTGTGTACCACCAGCCAGTCTGTCGTCATCCGTCGTCATCGTCGTCCGTCTGTCTGTCCGGAAACTCCTCCTAGACCGTTCGATAGATTTTCACTAAATTTCACAGGTATATCCATTTGGTCAATGCGATGGTCCGTCAAAAAGGCATTTTCCATTTAACTTAAAGGTTAAGGTAAAAGGTCAAGGTTAAAAATAAGGTCTATATTTCATATTTTTTAGTTTTTACTCAAATGTCTTCATTTTCACTATACAAGTTACTGGTAACCTTAATATCGTATTGACCAAATTTTAGGTAAATATAATATTCTAAAGGGTAAGGTCAAAGGTCAAAATAAATTTGTCACTAGTATTTCTTATACTAACTGTTAGATTTTCACTAGGCTTACCATGCATATTTGGAATACCTAGGCTAAGGTCATACAATAAACTATACAATTCCATATGAAAGGTCAAGGTGACAGGTCAAGGTCAAATAAAAGGTCAAAATGCTATTTTCTTTACTTGTCATGCAAACTTCACAAAATTTGGTGATAGTTGCACTTTAAATGAAAAGAAAAATAATACATTTGGACACACATATCATAAAGGTCAAGATAAAGGTCAAAGGTCAAGGTCAACCATTCTATTAATATATATGAAACTAACTGATGGGTTTTAATGAAATTAAGCATGCTTATTTGATTTTCCAGGGCAATGTCAATGACAAAAAAATACTCTTACATAAAGGTCCAGGTTACAGGTCAACTTTTACTATTTATTTTACTTTGTACTCAAATGTCTTCATTTTCACAATACAAGTTACTGGTAACCTTAATATCGTATTGCCCAAATCTTAGATAAATATTTTAAAGGGTAAGGTCAAAGTTCAAGGTCAAAGGTCAAAATGGGTTTTTTACTAGTATTTCTTATACTAACTGTTAGATTCTCACTAGGTTTACCATGTATATTCGTAATACCTAGGCCAAGGTCATACAAGAAACTATTCAATTCCATATGAAAGGTCAAGGTCATAGGTCAACGTTAAATAAAAGGTCAATATGCTATTTTCTTTACTTTTCATGCAAACTTCACAACATTTGGTGAGATAGTTGCACTTTAAGTGAAAAGGAAAATAATAAATGTTGAGACATATAAAGGTCAAAGGTCAAGGTCAACTATTCTATTTATATATATGAAACTAACTGATGGGTTTTAATGAAATTAGGCATGCTTTTTTGTTTTTCATGGGCAATGTCAATGCAAACAAAAATGTACTCACTTAAAGGTTAAGGTCACAGGTCAACTTTTATTTTTTGTTAAAAAAGATTACTCAAATTTTGGAAAACTGACTGTGTTATGGCTTATTACTTAAATAACATATATACAAAATTTCACATAACTATTGTAATAGTTAAGGTTTGAGGTCAGGGTCAAAACAAAAGTATTTGTCATTTACCCTAAACTCCTCCTAGACTGTTTAATGTATTGTCACCAAATGATACAGGCAAATTTAGTTGGTCAATGTGACGACCATCCAAATGTATGTATTTTATTTTAAGTCAAAGGTCACAGTATACGATCACTATTAGTAATCAGTATGTTTTTTATACGAATTACACCATATTCATAATGCTAGTTAATATGAACATTGCTGTTAAGTTAACTAAATTATGGATAAGAAATTCTAAGGTCAAAGGTCAAGGTTAAAGTTCGAAATATGATTTTTACTAGTATTTCCTATTTAATGTAAGATTCTCATTAGGCATAGCATGCATATTCGGAATGCCTAGACCAAGGTCATACAAGTATGAACATAATTCCATTTGATAGGTCAAGGTCACAGGTCAACATCAAATATAAGGTCAATAAGCTAATTTCTTTACTATTCATGTAAACTTAATAAAATTTGTTGAGACGGTTATGCTTTAAGGGAAAATTAAAATTTTAATTTTTCAGACATCATGAAGGTCAAGATGAAGGTCAAGGTCAACTATTCCTTTAATACCTCTGAAACTAACTGATAATTGTTAATGAAATTTTACACACTTATTTAATTTTTTAGGGTTATATCAAAGCAAACAAAAATAAGAGAGGGAGAGGTAGACCGAATGAGAGGTGGAAGGATGGAGTGAGGAAGTACATGAACGAAGGCGGTGCTGGTTGGGGGGTCGGGCGTCGACTGACTGGGGACAGAGGTGGATGGGGGCGGTTCGTTCGTGGCCACCCCTTCGGGGATCACGGGGTCAGGCAATAGATAGATAGAAACAAAAATATAATCCTACATAAAGGTCACGGTCACAGGCCAAGGTCATAAGTTAACCTTCATCATAAAAAATACTAAATTTTCGATAAGCTGACGACTGATATTTGCATCTTACTTAAATATCATGTTTTTCAATCATATATACTATATACAGGGTGTTCAGAAAACATGTGTACAAAATGAAATGGGTGATAGGGAACACAGAATTAAACATTTTGTAATCCATGGAGGTATGTCCATAAATGCTTCCTTGCGGTGCTACAGGGAAGATAGTGTCAACGTAATTTCCCTAAATTTTTACCCTAACTTCTTCGTGAGTAATCCGTTTACATACAAATATGGTAATTTAATGTACACAACAGTATGAACATTACTTAATTAATGTCAGTACACTGCAAAAACAAAAGTACATTTGAAACTGAAGTGAAGATTAACAATCATTAACAATCATTAAGAATCGTTTAGTAAACGAAGCAGTTTCATTTCGGCACCATGAAGTGGTTGTTTAGTAGTCGACAAGGTAATGTGCTGGTCGTCACCTACACTTTCCTCTTAGTCTTGAGGTAAACCCCATATGTGTAACATGGAGGGCTTCACGTTTGCTGAATTGGCTGATATGCACCTTGTGTATGGTTCTGCTGGAGGAAATGCCAGAAATGCTGTGAGGATGTACCAGAGGCGTTTCCCAAACAGATGCTTGCCAAACCATCAGACATTTTCCTCATTGCACAGGCGACTGCGTGAAAGGGGAACATTCACTGCCAACGCGCATGACAATGGTCGCCCTAGGTGTGTGCGAACACCAGAATTGGAAGAAGAGGTAATAAGGATGTTCACAATTCGGCCACATGCACGTATGCGAGGTGTTGGACATGCTCTCGGAGTATCTCATACTCTGGTTTGGGAGGTGTTACGTGATGAACAGCTACATCAATATCATCTACAAAGAGTCCACGCATTGCTCCCTCGAGATTATCCCGTACGTGTAGAATCCGCACAGTGGTACTTGCAGCAGACAGCGCTCCAACCTGATTTTCCCTCGAGTGTGCTGATGTCTGATGAAGCCTCCTTCGCCCGTGACGGTGTGTTCAATATGCACAATGCTCATATCTGGGCAGCAGCAAATCCACATGCTTCACACGAGCATGGACATCAGGTGCGGTTCAGCGTTAATGTTTGGGCGGGCATTATTCATGATAAGCTGATTGGTCCGTACATTCTGCCTCCACGTCTCAACGGGAACATTTATCGGATTTTCCTTGAGGAAATGCTGCCCCAACTGCTGGAAGATGTTCCTTTGGCCATCCGCAGACGAATGTGGTTTCAACACGATGGAGCACCACCACATTTTTGGCAACGTGGTACGGGAGTATTTAAATGCAACGTTTCTGAACCGATGGATTGGCCGTGGTGGTCATGTTGCCTGGCCACCAAGATCCCCTGATTTGACATCCATTGATTTCTTCCTATGGGGACACATGAAGAGCCTTGTGTATGAGACACCCGTTGAATCCGAACAAGACCTCGTTGCAAGAATTGTTGACGCCGCTGGAAGAATTGCGGAGGAGCCAGCAATCTTTGAACGTGTACGTGAATCAATGCTACGGCGCTGCCATGCATGCATACGCGTTGGTGGTCGTACCTTTGAGCAGTTTCTGTAAATTGAAATGTCATGTTGCATTGTTTTGCAGCTCTTAAACAGTTTGAAGTATTTTGTGCATGTTCTTTTCAATTTAAAGTTTTGTACTGTGTTTGCAAAGATACTGCAATTCATGAACAATTACTGTACACTACCTTTAAATTACCATGTTGGCATATCAAAGTTATTAATGTAATAAATGAATTACGTTGAAGCCCACCATACAGTATTATTTCGTTGCCTACTACTAATGGATCACTTCTTGGTACTGACATAAGACATCTTCGTTCAGTAAACAGTTCTGACTGATGATTAATGATTGTTAATCTTCTCTTCAATTCAATGTTCTTTTGTTTTTGCAGTGTACTGACATTAATAAAGTAATGTTCATACTGTTGTGTACATTAAATTACCATGTTTGTATGTAAACGGATTACTCACAGAGAAGTTCGGGTACAAAAATTAGGGAAATTACGTTGAAACTGTCTACCCTGTAGCACCGCAAGGAAGCATAATTTTATGGACATCCCTCCATGGAGTACAAAATGTTTAATTCTGTGTTCCCTATCACCCATTTAATTTTGTACACATGTTTTCTGAACGCCCTGTATATATATACAGGGTGTTTCATAAATACCTTTCATAAATTTCAGAATGAATAGACCTAGCAATAATAAATATACTTTACTATGTGACGGTTTTGGAAATTTCTCATATTTACCGGGATATTACACATTTTAGTTTAAATAGGAAAGTCTAGGGGATGAAAACGATCAGTAGATTACCTTCACCTCAATTACTTTATTTTGTCATAAATGTTTGAACATCAATGTATTTTACAGTATTGACAATAGTTGCTCGAATTTTTTCCCACCCTCGTTGATACAGGCTTGGGCTTGGCGCATAAGAGACTGTCGTACTCTTTCAAATATCCCTGGTGTGTTTCTTACTTCTCTGCATGCCTCTTGAACTCGTTGCCACAGTTGCTGACGGGTGTTGATTTGTGTAGCATACACCCTGCTCTTCAAGTGTCCCCAAAGATGAAAGTCAAGTGGAGTTAGGTCCGGTGATCTAGGTGGCCAGGCGATGGGACCACCACGGCCTATCCACTTATCAGGGTACATAACATTAAGGAAATCCCTCGTACCTCGTGCAAAGTGAGCTGGAGCCTGAACCACATTTGTCTAAGTGTTCTGAGAGGCACATCTTCAAGTAGTATGGGTAAGTCATCCTGAAGAAATCTGGTGTACACATTGCCTGTAAGTCGTTGTGGTAACATAAAAGGTCCGATTACATGGTCACCAAGAATACCTATTGTAAATACTGTAAAATACATTGATGTTCAAACATTTATGACAAAATAAAGTAATTGAGGTGATGGTAATCTACCGATTGTGTTCATCCCCTAGACTTTCCTATTTAAACTAAAATGTGTAATATCCCGGTAAATATGAGAAATTTCCAAAACCGTCACATAGTAAAGTATATTTATTATTGCTAGGTCTATTAATTCTGAAATTTATGAAAGGTATTTATGAAACACCCTGTATATATATACCGGTATATATATTATAATACTTAAGGTTAAAAGTCAAGGTCAAAGAACAAAACAAGAGTTTAATAATTTTCTTTAAACTCTTCCTAGACTGTTTAACCCTTTGTGTACCGGTGACGTCTTTTTTATTGTAGTCTAGCTATAATTAGACGATTTTGTGGAGCGTATGAAGGATCTGTGGTAGTAAAAAGGATTAATTAAGCTAGTTGAAAGCCTGCTAATTTTATTGAGGCCCTTCATAAACTAAATAAAATCATCTTAATATCCAGTATGAAATGAAACTAACAGAACTGTACTGAACGGGTTACGTATCGTCACCAAATTTTGCTGGCAAATTCGGTTGGTCAATGCAACGATTGTCCAAATTTTGTGTTTTTGTTATTCAAAGGTCAAGGTGAATGGTGAAGGTCGCAGATTATGGTCACTATTTCTTTCTTTTATATATTCTAAATTTGAATTACACCATATTCAAAATGCTACAAAATAATGTTACGCTGACCTATTTATAGACAAATATTCCAATGGTTAAGATTCAATGCGATCAATTATATATGTATACTCCCAGGCGGACATGAACAACCAACAGTCAGGACGAGTGTCTATGCTTTAATCCACTGCACACAAGTATCCTCTATAACGCCGTGGTATAGTGGATTAAAGTATGGGCACTTGTTCTGACTGTCGGTGGTTCATGTCCGGCTGTGAGTATAAAAACATTTAGTATATATGTATATATATTATATATATACCGATTTTACCTAAGAGATTCAATACAACTTGCAGAATTCTAGGTTGCAGAGTTGCGTGTGCATTTTTTATTTAGTTTTTGTAATGCGAAAACTGCATACCTACTTTATTTATTGTAGGCCTATTTGTTGTAAATCAAAGATATGTATAGCTATAGATATGCAGAAAGAAAGTATAAATATTAGGCCCAAGATTTAGATATCTTGGTATAGATACTATAGACAGTAGATCTCGTTGGGTGGAGTCGCTAGTACAATTGACCACTTGCAAGTTTCAAGCTATAAGGAAGTTGGAGCTGTAGGCATCGATATTTTGCAAAATTACCAGCTAAAATTTAGTCGTATTGCATTATATAAATACATAAAACCAATTTCATTAAACTTTCTATCCATCAGCAACCTACACTGTTATTGCATTTCTGTTTAATATCGATGTTTACTGCTCCAACTTCCTTATAGCCTGAAACTTGCAAGTGGCAAATTAAGGAGGCTTCACACGGTCAGTTTTTCCCGGCAGCTTTTTTCATTAACTCTGGTCTAGTAGCTTCCGATATAAGTATCACAAGAATCCAGCTAACTATATCAATGTTACGATAGTAGTAATGCCTATACCGATGATGAGTCTCAAAATGCTGCCAGAAATAAGGATGCCTATCAAAAGTTGTCAGTAAATGTATTCGTGTGACTCAGACCTCAGATGAGATTCTTCACACCTCACAATGAGCTGGAGCAATAGACACACACACAAACACACACAACACAATGCTAAGAAGAGGTAAAAATGGCAGAGAATGCTGATATGTACTATCTACGGGTAGTAGTTTTGAGAATAATACACCAACAACGAATCACCTTTATACAGTAGGCTACGGTATAGCATGACAAACTCATCTAGATATGAATGTGACCCTTCCATTATGAAATTACGATATAGTTATTTTATTTTTTCTAAATTCAGACGAACTTGTCCAGAGTATAAAATACCTTTCATAGGCAAAAGGAATAAAACTATGTCAGTATCTCCTTCTGTAAAGTATATCTTGACTTCTTGAGTTTGGAGAATACTAAACGATTATATAAAGTTCAGGAAAGGCCTTCTGAATTCAAAGATTATTATAATTATTTTGTTTTTCCCCACATGCTTCAAGTGACAATTAAAATAATATTGAGAAGCGTAACTAAGTAAATGTATGCCAATCAAAGCACCGGAAGTAGGATATACTTTTAGTATAATGTTGTTAATGAAAATGGACCACGTACCACACAGACCATTATTTGCCTATGTGTATGATGGAGACAAAATGCAAAGCCACCTTACAAAATTGATAGAGAATAGAGAACCAAATTCAAGGTATGTTTGAGTCAAAATGTTTGAACATGCGGAGCGTAATGCAGTTTTAGTCATAGGATGATGGAAACAAAGGTAGTGGGAGAGAGATCCAGAGTTTACTGTTAAGTGGAAAAATCTGTTCACTCTTGGCTTAGAAAGTTGGACAGAATAGGGGTGGGAATGAGTTGAAAGCACTGAACTATAAAGCGGGTGTCATCCATGGAGTGTATTAACGCCTTACGAGCGGGCCCGTCAGTAACTTCTACTACTCGCCAAGCGGGTGGTTTTACCCTAAACGACCTTGTTTCCGTGCTCTTTTTCATGCATAAACAAGAGCCAGAGCGTAATACAATTATGTATCTCTGAAAGGGCGATAATTGAGCTTTCCAATGACACCAGAACCATCCTTCTACGACCACGCGTTCTCTTGCAACGATCGTGCAACCGAAGGGCAAAATCACTAAAATACGGAAATGTCCTTACATAATTCCCTGTGTAGCGAGGCAGTGAGTGGAGGCGACGTCAGTTGTCGCGCGGGAGCCGTGCCGAACGGTCTGAGCCGACCTATGCTCCTCCCACCGCTCGTCTCTCTCTCTCTCTCTCTCTCTCTCTCTCTCTCTCTCTCTCTCTCTCTCTCTGAGCCAAATATTGCTCAAAATTGCACACCGCCTTAAGTCGGTCCCCGCCACATAGTCCTTTCTTCTCTAGATCGACTTAAGTCCGGCCCCGCTAGAAAGGGGTTAAGGGATGCCACCTACTCTCCGTAAGGAAGGAGGTATACTGTATACTGAGAAAGCTCTGAAGAATACTTATTATTGGTAGGAAGCAGAGAGTCCGCATAAATGGTATTAAGTCAGAATAGGGCGCAGTCAAAGTGGTGTCCCCCAGGGATCTATATTAGGCGCTTGTTTTTTATATACATAAATGGCCTTGATTTACTGTAGGTATAACTATTAAGGTAAGTAAATTCGCAGTCGATATAAACATTTGGAGACAAATAGATTCAAATAACAACATAGAGTGCCTTCAAAGGGATCTAGATACCTTACACGAATGGTCAGTAAATTGGCAGATTAATTTTGACATTGACAAATGCAAAGTATTAAAGATAGGGAAGATGAATATGAATGCAAACTAATAACTATACTCGTTAGAAAGACGCAGAGTTAGAGAGGATATGATAGGTGTTTAAGTGGGTTAGTGGGTTTAATAAAGGGGACATAAAACAGGTGCTGAAGCTCAGTGATAGAACTCAAACAAATGGTTTAAAACAAGATAGATTTCGTTTCTGAAAAAATATAGGCAAGTATTGGTTTGGTAACAGAGTTGTAGACATGTGGAATAGGCTACCGAGATATATGGTAGGATCAAGAACGATAGTGAGCTTCAAGATACAATTATATAGGCATATGGACGAGGTGGGTTGGGTGTGAGGGGGATCTGCCTGGAGTTGGCTAGTCGGCTCTCTGCAGACTTCCATTTTCTTATGATGACCTCTGACTGTTTTGGCAAGGTCGGTCCTCATGGTGTTAGTGAGCTGGGCCTATAATTAGGCTTTTTAATTAGGGTTGCGGATGAGAGGGATAAGATAAGAACATAAGAAAATGGGAGTCTGCAGAAAGCCGATCGGCCTACATAAGGCAGATCCCTGTCCCACCCAACCCTAATTACAAGGCCTAATTATAGGCTCAACACACTAATACCTTGAGTACCGACCTTACCAAAACGGTCAGAGATCAACACAAGATTACGGGGGTCTGTAGAGCACCGATTGGCCCACACCCGGCAGATCCCCCCTCATACCCAACCCATCTCGTCCATATACCTATCTAATTTTATTTTAAAGCTCCCTACCGTGTTTGATCCCACTATATTACTTGGTAGCCTATTCCACCTATCTACAACTCTGTTACCGAACCACTATTTGCCTGTATCTTTTCTGAAACGAAATTTATCTAATTTAAAAACATTTGTTAGAGTTCTTTCGCTATCACTGAACTTTAGTAAATTTTTCATATCCCCTTTATTAATCCCACTGACCCACTTGAACACCTACAGTATATCATATTCCCTCTAACTCTGCGTCTCTCTAACGAATGTAAGCCTTATAATTTTCTTCAACCTATTTTCATACGGAAGATTTCTAATATTATGGATAATTTTTGTCATTCTATGTTGTCCATTCTGTAATAAGGACACCAAAATTGAACAGCATAATCCATGGGGTCTCACTAATGACTAGTAAAGTTTAAAGATTGATCAGCAGTTCTGTTACTCACACTCCTAGAGATGAACCCGATAATCCTGTTTGCCTTATTACGAACGCTTTTACACTGTTTTCTAGACTTCAAATCATTGCTAACAAACACACCTAGATCTTTCTCACAGTCTGAAAACTAATTCCATATTAGCTAGTACATATTTAACATTTGTTTGCATCTTCCCTATCTTTAATACCTTGCATTTGTCAATGTTTAACTTCATCTGCCAATTTACTGACCATTCGTGTAAGGTATCTAGATCCCTTTGGAGGCACTCTATATCACTATCTGAATCAATTGTTCTCTCCATTTTGGTATCGTCTGCGAATTTACTTATCCTACTATTATACCTATATAGAGTGTATATCACCTATGTAAGGTACGTAGTACCTGTCTTGCAACACAATCCCACCCATACTCTGTGCACCTCTCCAACCCAAGAGTGAAACTTTATTTTCAGACTTTCTTCTATTCAACTGCTGAGCTATGGAACTCTCTCCCAGAATCAGTCTTTCCCTCTGCCTATGACTTAAATTGCTTCAAGCATCTGTGTGTCCAGGCATTTTGGCTCGAACGTCCCTTGATTTTTGGCCTTGTAACTCTTTCAACTCTGGGGGAGGCACTCGATACAGGCAGTTCTGCCTTTTGTCTCCCTCACTCACATAGAAAAAAAAATGCTGTACAAACTATATTTAGAACATGTACACCTGCTGTGGTCTGGGCTGGGATTACCACGTTAACCACATACATATGAATACAGACACACACACACACATATATTATCTATCCTGTCACACCATATATACGCGCCCACCTTTAATAATATATGCAAAAGTGTGTGTGCGTGTGTGTATTAGAATATAATTATGTATGTATTTGCTTGAGTTTGTTTATGTATATGTGTATATATGTATCTATGTATGTGCAGTATATGTGTATATGTGTGCGTATATGTGTATGTATGTATGCGTTATTTATGTATATATATATGTGTGTATAGTGTATACTGTTTGTGGTTCGAGCCCGGCTGAGAGTATCAGGTAGGATAAGAGAAGAGCATATATGCATGTAATGTGCATATATTTATGTATATATATGTCTGTGTGTATGTGCTGTCAATGGTTCGAGCCCGGTTGAGAATATAAGGTATATAATATATATATGTACTGTACGTGTATTTATATGGTCATATGCACATATGTATGTAAATATACGTACATATGAGCGAGAACATATTGCTCACTAGCGCAACTTCTGATTATAAATCTATGCATAAGCATTATCTATTATTAAGTGTTCGCGTATCTTCATCCTTGTATTTCCACCCTTAACAATAGAACGCCCAGCTCTTCCATATTTCGCCTTCTGTCACACACACACACACACACACACACCTACACTACCGAGGATTAACCTCCCATTGTAGTAGGCTGTACCTGACCATACGGACCATATACGGACTTGAATTGCTGCACCCTCTTTACCCTGACCATACCAAAACAGTTTCTGTATGTATGTATGTTTGTGTGCATACGTGAGCGTTTGTGTATACGGACATGTGCACACTTACTGCATGTTCTTATGTTCCTATATAGCGTCGGCTATCATCCTGATGGTTAGATCCCCACTGAGAGACTAGAAACATTTAGTGGCTCACATGTATTTGTGATATATTCTCAATATGTATGTATATGTATGTGCGCACGTACGTGTATATACGTATGTTCTGTATATGAGTAAGTAAATAAATTTGTATATGTACTGTATATCACTTACTCTCATGGTTATTTTATGATAATTTGTATTCTGCACATGCATCATTATTGTATTTATTTATTTTGTTTGTAAACTGAGCTTACCATCCTCATATCTGTACATCTCATGTTCATCCACTAAATTGTAAAATGTGTATTTTCAGCTCATGAGGCTGCCATTCTTTAATAAACCGTTTATTAATATTATTATTATTATTATCCATCTATGCAGTTTATATGTATGTATATACGGCCTATACTGTATATATATACGTACTGTATATCCTGTACCACTATTGCCGGATATTTATTATGGGTGAGTACTTCTATTACTATAGGGTCTCTACCTGGAGGGCCTGCATCTGTAGCCACTAGAACCAGCTCTCCCTCAAGCCACTAGCAGGGTAAGGGGTGAGAGGGGGAGGGAGATAGAGGAAGGTGGGACCGGGAGGGAAATAAGTGCTAGATAATTTGTATTTTTGTTTCTTCTTTTTTAAGAGACAGTTGGCAAAGCTGGCTGAGATGCAGCATATGGAGAAAAATACCAAAATCAAGCAACCAGGGTTGGCCACCATCATCTGCAACATCCGAGCAACCAATCCGGATTGCTACCATAAAAAAAGGAGCACAGCCAAACTATCCAATTACCAACATTGCGCCCAGAGAGATGGAGAAGAAACGACAGTCCCTATAACAATGTGCGAGAAGGAGGAGGGACTATTCCATTCTACCAAAACACAGGCGGCCATTTTGCATCTCCACAAAAACACAGGACGGCCATCTTGCATCGAACAGCTTTGCACTTCAATTGCAACCCCTGCACCAGCCCAAACTTCACCATATTCCACCCACAAGACCAACCCAAGGGCTTGCACCAGCAGGAACAAGGAAAACTCGGTCTGCCACCGAATTTAACCCAAAAAACGACTAAATGAGCCACACGTGGACAGAGCTGTTCAGGACGCTTCAACACTTCTCTCATATCGTACTGAGCCTAGATAACACCAACTCCAGTCAAACTGCAACCACATCAATGATTCCAAGGCGTGCACCTGAGAAAAATACCTAGCAATAGCTACAATACCTAATTCTCCAAAACAACGAAGCAACAAAAACATGCCAGACTTAGGGAAAATGCACACCACTTCAAACCCTAATAACTACAGATACGCAGCAGTCCCCATCACCAACCCAGTTTCACTAGATGCGCAACTAATGGATCCCCCTGGAATGCAAGCTGCAACTAGTGCATCTTGCCCCACAACAGAAAATAAAATCATGAAACCTGTCGTGCCCTTGATGCCCTGGAGGCCCGTATCCATGACAACTCAGAAAGAAGAAACACTACTCATGCTGACCAACCAAGAAGCAAGCATTCAGCCTGCTGGCTTAAAACCAATATTTGGATCCTTATCCAGTAATCCTAAGGTAGAAAGGATAGTTACGATTTCTGAAGCTTGTCGTAATACTCAATTTAGGCATCTGACGCCAACCAACTTCGAGTTAGAGGTCGATGACAGCCGAACTAGCCAGGATTTATCTCCAGCTAGGAAATTGATTGATTTTGACATATTAGAAGTAACTGATGAGTTAAAGACTTATTGCGACCCGTCCAGGCCTGTAATATCTCTTAACAAACATAGTGTTGAAAGAGTGAATCTGCCCTAAACCCCCTAAGCCTTAAGGCAAGAATTGTTAATAAGGACAACCTGAGACTTGTTGAATTATCTCATTCTTACCCTACTTTGTCTACTGTCTCTGAAGTTAGGTCAGTGTTTGATAGTTCTCGAGTTCCCACTAAGAAAACTAACCTTCCTCCTACTCCTGGAAAGACGTTGGTCATTCCTTTAGTAGGGGAACATTTAGATATATCGCCCAAGTTCAGCGTGAGCAGGTATACGAGGACCTGCCGTAAGCCAAGAAGGAGGAGTGATATAGCCAAACGGTTGTTGTGTCTGTAAGGGCCTGAACCTAGTGTGAAAGGAACGTATGTGCCATGAAGGATCCTGAGAGTGAAGTTAAGCCCATATAGTCCGGGCACTATCTGCCCTCTATGCAACGTTAAACCAGTGCTCAAGCTCGGTCTCTCAGTGCTTTTGTTTTCCTTTTTTTTTTTTTTTTTTCTATGTGCAGGGAGGAGACAAAACTCAGGTTACCTGTAACGAGTGTCTCCCCCAAAAGTTAAGAGAGTGACAGGGCCAAATTCAAGGGACGTTGGAGTCAAAATACCTGGACACACAAAGTTAAAGTCTAAGTAATAGGATGAAAGCGAGAATGGTTGAGGGAAAGAGTTCCAGAGTTCACTTGTTGAGTACAAGAAAGGTTGAGAAAATTTGCCAATTCTTGGGTTGGATACCTGGACCGAATAGGAGTTGGACTGTGTTGTTAGGCGGGTGCCTCGCAATCGCTGCAAGGGAGGGGGTATACAGTTATACACTGTGAGAGCTCTAAAGAACACTGATTGTTGTAATAGCGATAGAAGACTGAAAGAGATGCCAAGATTCTCCTAAGTGCAACATAATTATTGAAGTTGGCTTTACCTCTTACCTTTCGTGTTTGCTTTCGATATCTCGTTTGTTGGGAAACAATATACCCCTATTTTGCACCGGGAATCTTTCTACCATGATCAACATTTGTTCTCAAGAGACGGTGTCCACCTAAACTCGGTAGGAGCTGCCTGGTTTGGTAGTCTGCTGAATGATGCCGTCAAGAACCTTCATTAAAAAAACGGGGCCAACAGTCATCAAAATGGGAGGACAACTTAAATCTCAGAAGAAATACAAAGCCAAGACAAGCAAAATCATCAAATACATGTGGCGAGCATCAATTGATATCAAGAACCACATCTCTAAAGGTCTTCTACGTGAACGCTCGAAGTATACGCAATACATTTCAGAACTAGAGGAACTAGTGTTTACAGAAAATATTGATGTAATCGGCATAACAGAAACTTGGCTAAATACAGAAGATAGAGACTTTGTAGGAGAGTTTTCACTTCCCAGCTATGTAATGTTTGAGAAAAGCAGAGTTAATAAAAATGGAGGCGGCGTTATATTGTTCATCAAAGACAGTCTTAGCCCAATTCTCTTGTCAAAACCTAAAATAGTAAATATTGATTCATCTTATGTGCTAACAAAAAAACAATATAGGAACAAAAATAACCCTAGCATTAATATACAGGCCCCCAGCCCAATCAGTGCAAACCGACTAAGAAATTTACAAGCAAATTGCAGAAATAAGTAACATACACGATACAATAATTGTTGGTGACTTTAATTTACCAGTGACCAAGTGGGCCAACACTCTTACTTCACACTCCGGGCATGATCTGTATGCCAACCTACAAAAAAGATCCCTTCATTAATTTGTTCAATCTCCAACCCGCGGTAAAAAAAATCTTGACCTTGTACTTGCAACAAAAGAAGACTTGATCATAACGTGACTGTTGGTGATGAATTCTGCAATACTGACCACCGTACGATCACTTTCAGTATAAAATTTAATAGCAATAAACTCAATACCAGCAATGAGAAAGTTCCAAATTTCAAGCGAGCAAATTTCCATAAACTCAGATTTTTTTTTAAAGAAGCCAATTGGAGTTTTCTAAACAATAATGAGATAAACCAATCATGGAAAATGTTCACAGAAATTTACACGAACGCAGTATGCGAATGCATGCCATAAAAAAACAGAAGATCTGCACATAATAGCAAACCTAAATGGTGGAATAGAGAAATAACTGAATGTCTACTCGCTAAAAAGAATGCTCATGAGAGATAACAAACCTCCGATAACGATGAAAATAGACAGGCCTTCAGAGATCTACGACGTAAATCCAAAAGGTTAATAAATTAAACAAAGAAAAAACACTTTGGAGAGAAAAAAAGCGAGGTGGGCCCCCATAATTGAGCTGTTATATGTCTAATATATAAACTAATCAACCAGTAAGTAGGTGTGTACAAATGTCAGCCGATTTGTTCCAGCCCTTCTCGAGTTACACGAGCTAGAGGTGTGATTTCTGACCTAATGACAGTGAGCAGACTATAGTAGTAATATACTCATCTAACATAAGGATAGAGAGGTAGCCTATAATATCCAGTATGCTTTGGTCTACCTCTATGTACAGTTTGCCACATACATTTATAATACACTCGCTGATTTTAAGGGAGCCCACCTCGCTTTTTTTCTCTTTCTCTCCCTCTCTTTTGGCTTGTATCCATTCGGCCCCATTCAGCCTACTGTCTTAAGACGTTTACCTCCATCCAGATGTCAATATTTTCCTGGCGAGCGGTAGCGAGCCAGCATATATATATTTTTGTTTTGACAGCATTCTAAATTTGTACATTTTTCGATGGAAAAATTTCTCCGGCAAAGCCGGATTTCTCCATACAATGTTGGGTCGCTATCGTTCGCCAGGAAGAATTCGACACCTGGATGGGGATAAATGTCTTAAAACAGTTGGATGAATGGGGTCGAATGGATACAAGCCAGGGAAAGCGAGAAAAGGAGATAAAGATAAAAAAAAACTGGTGATCCCCCTTATGAATGTAAATCAAATTGGTATGAATGAATGATACCTATTATATCAAGCAGTGTAGTTATATAATAGCGCTAATAAGTCATGTCCTTGCCGTGTGCTGTATTAACCTCTCACGCTCATATGACGCAGAGGTTGCCAGATTAGCAATAAGAAAGAGTTCTCTCACTCTTATAATTACCTCTCCAAAAAAAAAATTCTGCCCACAGCTAACTCAAAGACAACTGCAGAGGTTGAAGTAACTAAACTAAAGGTTTCTAAATATCCCTGATGGTAATAAAGGCTTTAAAGTATCCCCAATAGGCTCAAAATCGCGTCATATGTCGGAGAGGGTTAATGTCTGTCAGATGTTGAATAGGGTGGCTAAGTGTTGGAACATGTTTCTATATTTCACTCGATATGAAGAAATGAAGCTTAGATATTGCTGATACCAATTATAGTTAAAAACATACTTGGTTCCGAGTATTCACTTATTAGCGCGACTGTACCTCATTCGATCCCTAATAGGTCCTTTTTACAGCGGATAATGGTCGCTTGATGAAAGGAGCACAATCTATGTTCATTCATTTCACTCCAACACCAAACACCACCCAATGAAAGTATTGAAAGCAAGTGATCCACCGGCATTTGAACCTGGGTATTACCACACACAAATTGTAAACACTCTAACCATCACACCATCCAGACAATGCAGTATAATATTATCCATCGTAAGCGATAGGGGTTAACGGGGGTCACCTGCTTTTTTATCCTTCTCTCCTTTTCTCTCTGTCTCTGGCTTGTATCCATTCGGCCCCATCAGCCAACTGTTTTAAGACTGTTATCCCCATCCTGGTGTCGATATCTTCCTGGCGAGCGATAGCGACCCAGCATTGTATGGAGAAATCCGGCTTCGCCAGAGTAATTTTTCTATCGAAAATGTACAAATTTAGCTTGCTCTCAAAACAAAAAATGTATATGCTGGCTCGCTACCGCTCACCAGAAAAATATTGACACCTGGATGGGGGTAAACGTCTTAAAACAGTAGGCTGAATGGGGCCGAATTGATAAAAGCCAAAGAGAGAGGGAGAGAAATAGATAAAAAGCGAGGTGGGCTCCCTTAAGCACGGGAGACTGCAACATGGCTACTGTAAGAGGGAGGTGGATATATAACCCTGCCCATAAAGGCTTAGGTTGGCTTATCAAGGCCGTGTTCCCAGAAACCGGGTTTTAGTCTCTCATGAACAACATCACCACCAACACCACCACCATGCTTCTCTCTGTGCTGCCGATGGGGTATGTACAGTCGCGCTAATAAGTCATCTCCCAGCTGTCATTACGTTAAGCTTGCTTTGTGCTGTATTAATGTCTGTCAGATGTTGAATAGGGTGGGTAAGTGTAGGAACATGTTGGTATATCTCCCTCAAAGAGAAGAATTAATGTATAAATATTGCTGATACTAATTATTGATCAAAACATAATTGGTGCCGCCGAGACATCAATTATTTGTACGATTGTACAGTTACCAACAGCAATTTGTACCCACTCCGTAATGCAGTGTTGCCAATTTAGCTACTCTCCCGCTAGATCTAGAGGTACTTACGTCGATCTAGAGACAAATTTTTACATCTATCAACATGAATCATACGTATTCTGGAGATTTGAACCATGTTAGTAGTATTCTAGAGACTGTGGCATTACTCTAGCGATTTTTGTCTTTTATTTATTGGTAACCCTGCCGTAATGTATTGAAGTTATATAGTATATAATATAGTATTGAAGTAAAATAGTATGTTTGACTTAACACGAAATGAAATACTTTCTCATTGTAGGTTTCCCTTCTTAATATATATATAGGAAATGGTTAATTATCCATTATCATGCCGTGGTGTAGTTGATTAAAGCATGGACATTCGTCCTGACTGTCGGTGGTTCGAGTCCGGCTAGGAGTATAAACAGTTTTAGTACGGTAGCTCATGTGTATTTATGAGATATACTTGATTATATACTGTATATATATATATATATATATATATATATATATATATATATATATATATATATATATATATATATATATATATAATGCCAAAATATAGTTTGGAGTACAGCTTTATTTCACTTATTCACTAAGTACATATTATTGAATCAGAATGGTTAACATGAGAACATAAGTGGTACAACTTAATCAAATATCTTCTAGCACGATCGCGGATCTGGATGGAGATCAGATATGCTCAATGCGGCTTAAATTGAATTTCCTTTCAATAGGATCAAATCAAGTCTCTTTTCGAAAGATTGTATAAACACTTAATCGGTTACCTTAATGTTCACTTTACCCTTAACTTGAGTATAATCAGCTACTAGTATTTGACGAGGTTAAGATAAGTCACTATATTTCTTTTCTATGAATATATAATCTTGTACACTGGTATACGTAGCAAGATTGAATTCAGGTTTTGTGGACTCTAAAATAGTTTCACTGGTCGGGATTATTTCAGAGTTCGTTGAGGTGAAAATCCGCCTTATTTGGATTGAATTCCTTAATTATGTTAGAGAGGTGTACTAAACAAATTTAGCACTAGTACACGAATAGAAGGAATCTGTTTCTATAGATTCTCGTTGATGAACACTGATGATTTATTTCAAAATAAAGAGTTTAAGGAACTCAAACTTTTTGAACTTAACTTATTTATGCCTCGTCACTGGCATCGACTTAGTTACCTTTTCTTCAATCTTTCTTTTCTTAGAGATGTAGAACACTAGCTGCTTGAAGTCTTCTGAATCTCCGTAGGCCGTCCAGGTTGGCTGGTCGTGTGAAGTAATGTTACAGATAATATGAGTTAATGGGTGTGGGGTCTTAAATATGGCTCCGTAACTTGTAATTAAACAGTTGGGCACCATATCGGACTAACGCGAGTATTTGAGCCTATAGCTTTATCATTTATACTCGTCTATCCTGACTGTTTCACCAGTTAAGAATACGCAGCATGCCGTACAACCATTTATTGCAGTAGGTTTCGACATGGAAGAATACAAACTTATCAACATACAGTTTTCCTATGTTAACATTCATTTGCAAAACTTCATAAATTAATAAGTGAACAATTGTTATATATTAAAGGAAATCCACAAAAAGTAAAAAGTTTAATTACTATTGTATCATTGATAAATAATCGAAACATAAAATTGATATTCTAATATATGGAAATTTGAGAGTGGCTCTATTCTCCAAAAGTAAGTCTTGAAAATGAACAATAAAAATGCTAGTAAAATTCTACGCTGACCATATCTGGGAAATAATGTAATTCATGTAAATTCCAAGTCGGCGCTACGGTGAAGGGAAACATAAGTCAAACTACTTCAATGATTTCAGAAAGATTTACCGACTCGCGTAATCCAAACATGAAGCTTTACTCCCTGCTAACCCATCCCTCGAACACTAAACAGCATTACAGTCAACTGAACAATTCTTATACACACATATAGACACATTGATCATATTAAGATGTACAGTCGTGATGAATTATTGAACACCTAATAAAACAAAACAAAAATTGAGCACTAACTAAAGAATCTCAGCCACTAAACAACATTGCAGTAAACTGAACAATTCTTATACACACAGACACATTCATCATAATAAAATGTACAGTCGTAATCATGAATTATTGAACACCTATTGATCAAATAAAACCAAACAAAATTGGGCACTAACTAAAGAATCTCAGCCATCTGAATGTTGTAGCTCCTAAAAGCTTATCAAAATGGTTCGTCAGTGCATGAAAAGTTTGCCTCCAAATCCCAGTAAACAATTCCGGATCACGATCGTACATAAGTAATGCATAAACACTATCCTTGAATACATTAATAAACCATAACTTTATACTTACAATAATGCCTCATATAACTGGTGAAATAATAAGGGGCAGTCAAACAATTCCCGTCCACGAACGTAAATCCGTAATATATAACCCTATGCTTGAATTCAATAATAAATCACAAAGTTAACACTTACAACGATGCCTCATAGAACTGGTGAAATAATTAGTGACAGGGTTCAACACAACTTGTGAACCCGCGTCCAAAAGTCGACCCACAGTTGACTCATGGAGCAGAAACATTCTCAACCAACGGCTGCCCAGGAAGGACTGATCCTGGGAATTAAATGATAAGAATTTTGTGATCTAGTACCCAGAATTCCAAGACATACCCACAATCCTCTACCAACAACAAAAGCGAAACACTAGGTAACCAATATGTAAAGAAATGTAAATATTCGAATACATAAGCAAACTAAATTATACCACAATATATAAATTTGTATACCAACACATTACAGAATAATGATAAATCTAGAGTATACATACAAAATATACAATAGCATAACAATACAACTTCAAGAATATTGCAAATATCTCAAAACTTAGAACAGACTAAATTACACAACACAATGACACATACAGGAAATGTAGAAAGCATATTTGCAATACACTGGCCTTTGTATTAACTGGTGATGAAATTCTGTTAAGGTACTCTTGGAATGGGGTCTTCAATATCGTGCCTCAGTTATGACGGAATACCACGATATCGGACGAACGCAAGAAGAGTTTAGTACTTCTCTTCTTGACTGTCTCTAACCATTTTAAGAGGTTCAAGGAACTCAGGGCGGTGTTTTAACCTTTTAAGTGCAAAGTCTAATGGGATGCCACAGACGAAATGCACCTAGGACTTATATTTGCAGAGTCCCCATGAGGCTGTCTCGCTAAGCCCTTATAACACAAAAGATCGTGGGATGCCAAGATCTGTGAGAAGTGGTAGTGTAACTTTCACTAGTAAAGTGTTGAGGGGTAGGGATGCCTGAGTCCCTCAACTTTTACTAAGGAAAGTGTAACTTAGAAGAAGGTGACTATGTTAAATACTGGGATGCCAGTGCTAACAAAGTTTCTCTAATAAGACACTTGTGAACTTTCAATAGTAAAAGTATTGAGGAGTAGGGATGCCTGAGTTCCTCAACTTTCAACTAGGGAAAGCGTAACCTAGAGAAGGTGACTATGTTAATCACTGGGATGCCAGTAATAACAAAGTTTCTTTTATAGGACACAGTTACCATACCTACAATATCAAGAGTAGAAGTGGAGGGATGCCTATACACTTCGACATTTGATATTGGAGATACAGCCTATTAGAGGTCTATGTTAACTGATGGGATGCCGCAATTAACAAAGATCCCTTAATAGGATTTCTTTACTCACAGACAGTGTAAGGACTTCGGGGTGCCGTACATCCAACTGAATGGAGGGGTAATCTTGAGGTTTCTCAACTTGGGATGCCAGTGATCGAGAAGCCTCAAAATTGCTTAACTTCCTTCAGATTTCCCTGACATAGTATTCACAATTACTGAGGGGTACCCGTCCCCCTTTTGAGGAGAGCAAGGGCGTGAGCGAGCACTCTCTTTTAGGACAGGAAGTCCTTCTTGTCCTAGGGGGAGGTTGACTTCTTGTACTTTACTTAATAACTCTACTATACTTGAAGATCTTACAAAGGTGGTATTGTATGTAGATGGTACTCAAGCCAAGGCTTATTTGTATTTACAGGTTACAGGTGGGGTCATGGGGTTGTGGAGATAATTTCACTTTTGTTCAAGGTTTGAGGATGTTTTGGCTTGAACTTGGAGCGTGAAAATTCAGGAGTGAAGGAGTTACGAGAAAATAAGGTTTCTCAGGCTTATGATATTATTCTGCAGACAAGAGCCTGTCACCTTTAATATTGAGAACAGGGGTAGATGAGTATTTTAGGTTATCTTATTATGTATAACACTGATAATTTCTGAGCTTCTATATAATTATACGAGATGGAAATATACACGGTTATATGGATCCCGGTCGGTTGGTATTTCGGTGAGTTTGTGTTGGTAGTCCTGGGGTCAAGAGATTAGCCGGGAGGCAGGAAGGTTTGGTTGGTGATATCTTCGACTGGTAGTAATTAATATAAAAGTAGGAAACAAGGGAATGTGGTTTGTTTACTAGGAGAATCGCTTAGTGATGATAAGGTATGAAAAATGTGTGTTGGAGAAAAAGGGTATATAAGAGTTAATCTGTCTGTAGGACATGGTTCTTGCACAATTTAATACATACATATTTTAGCATAAACAAATGGCAGGTATATGAGCCTTTTTAATATTATTAATCAGGTGGCTTATTATGGCCTAGTAGGATATGGTGGATGGGACTCGCTAGCCTTGGTCAGCAACTCATCTAGGGGAGACTACCTTATACAAATCCGGGTGGATGGGACTCGTCATCCTTGGTTGGCAACCTGTTTAGGGGTGTAAACCTGATACAAATCCGTACTGCTTACCTAAGGGTAAGGCAGGTTAGTGGATGGATTAGCCGAACACCACTGTAGAAAAATAGTGCTAACAAGATACACAGAGGGCCTCGGAGTCGGACGGATCCTAAATTGAGTGGTCAATCCTGTAAGTCCTTCACTAAACTGGCTCGGGTTGTCCCTCTCACAGTGAATAGGTCCGCTTGTATGGCCACCCTCGTAAGGGGATTAAGGCGTCCAGCAATAGATAGATAGATAGGATATGGTTCTTAACTCGGTAAACACATACATAAATTAAACCTCATAATGTTAGGTATCATAACCTTAATATTAATAATCTGGTGACTTATTAGAGCTGCTGGTAGTAGGTCGACATCAAGGGTTTATATCAAGACACGAAGGAAGATAATGTAATTTGTTTACTAGTAGGTTATTTAATACTGAGAAGATGTATAAATATGTGTGTTGGAGAAAAGTGAATAAAAGATTTAATCTGTGGTTAACGCTATCTATATTTTAACATCATAATGGTAGGTATATGAGCCTTCTTAATATTAGTAATCTGGTGGTCTACTATGGCTTGTGTTGTGTTAGTAGATCGAACACGGTAGGGGAACAGGGAAACATTCCGTTGTTGTTGTGGCGCCTCGGGCGTCCTTGGCGTCGCTACCGTGTTGGCTGTCTAGGCATCGATGTTGGCTGCGAGGCTTTTGGTTTAGTTATCCTCTTCTCGACGTTTTCTCTCTCTTTTTTTCTCTTCCCGTTTTTCTTGTTATGGGCATCCCTGACTTATTCCTTCTTCTGGATATTTTAATATACATACAGACAACATCCTAAACAACAAAAACAAATTTAAGAGGATCACCCGCAACTCGACTGAGCACATGGAGCGAAGAGCCAACACCACCATCATCTCTGCTATTAATGCCAGAGCTGGAGGAATCCATCTCAAGAAACTCGTAGGAGAATTTTCCCCTGAATATACCTACGGTACCATCAATACACACAAACCAGGCAACCCCCTCTGCCCCATCATCTCCCAAATTCTCACTGCCACATACCAGGTCGCCAAGACCTTAAACAACCTCCTCACTCCTTACGTACCATGCCAATACAGCCTTTCCTCATCTAACGACTTCCTAGAAATACTTAGAGATGCCCCCCACCCCACCCCCACCCCAACTGAGGACCACATCATCGCCTCCCTCTCGATGTAGAGATCCTGTTCACCAACGTACCTGTTGACAGGACCATAGGCTTCATCTTTTGCCGAGTATACCACTGCCCCGACACCATACCGCTGGACATCCCGGAGACGGCCCTGAGAACGCTGCTGGAGCTGTGCACATCTGCCCTTGTGGAATCATGTACCAGTAGATTGACGGCTAACTCCTTCATGGGAACTAACGAAGAAGAGCTCCTGGCTGCCCACCGCACCTTAGTCTACTGCAGGTACAGTTGGTCAAAGTTCCAGCTGACCCACCCTCGCTCTGGGGCTCGCAGAAATAGCTGGCAATACTGGTGTAGTGGTGCAGGGATACCACTTGCCATTAATGTGTTACCTGTGTCTGTCCTGTATATTACTGCAAATTAGACTATGTAATGTTCACGTTGTGAAGACTAAATGCTCCTTCATTAAGCAGCAACCAATAAAACAGAAATATGTATTCTTATAAAATTGAGTAAAGTATGTTGTGGCAGCCAGCAGGTTTTATATGCATTGCCAATCAGTGGATATAATAACTTGAATATTTAAGCAAATCTACGAACTTTGGGTGAATGTTCGGGATCATACATAGCGATGTATGCATTTGTATTTGAGATAGGCTTACTTTCACTTGTTTAGTATGTGTTCTAACAATGATATAGCCGAAATCAGATCTACCAATCCCAAATCTTTGTAAGACACACCTCCTTCCTACACCAGTATTGCCAGATAATTCTGCGAGCCCCAGAGCGAGGGTGGGTCAGCTGGAACTTTGACCAACTGTACATGGGCCGGGTGTCAAAGGTAAGCTCACCTTAGGTGTGGCTGGTAAGCAGACACTCAATAGTCGCTCCTTGTTAATCATGTTTAAGACTGACAAGGAAGAGGCTCAAGAGTGACTATTTAGAGAGCCAGGGGTGGTCTCTTGCACAGACTGGATGTTCCCAGTTGTCTCGTTGCCAAGCAAAGGCAATCGAGTCACACTGGCAACAATTCCAGAACATACAGGCCCAGACTCGGCAACCGTGCTCTCCCAGCAGGCGTTGTAACCGACGCGAGTTGACACCGAGTTATGATCAAGACAGCAAGCGTTGTAACTGACATGAATTGACCCTCGGCTGGTAACTGAGTCGTGCTTCAGCACTTGGCTATCCCGGCTAGCATTGTAACTGACTCGGGGTAACACCGAAAGAGTCGGGCAGCAAGCATTGTAACTTACGTGACCTTGTCCCCAGTATGAACTGTAACCATCCTTTCTCACTTTGGGATTTCCGTCCTTTCTTACCTTAGGACTTTCTGTGAGGCAACCAAATATTGCTTTTAAGCCAGCAGGCTGAATGCTTGATGATGGTTAGTTAAAATAGGACTTCAGAGGCTATCAACTCTATCAGATTATTAAGCCAGAAGACTGTAAGTCATGAAGAACATCAGGACTGGAGCCTCTCTGCAACAGCTCCAGTCCCTGGTTGCCGATGGTTGATGGGGTAGAGCCTCCTCTGTCTGGGTTGTCGCGGTTGAAGCATCTCCGGGTAGCAAGGGCACTGCTGGTTTAGGTCGATTTAGTGTGGGCTCTGGTTAGGTTTTCAGGGTGGATACAGTTGTTGCACCTGATTGTTTGGGTTGCCATACTATTTGTGCATCTTTAGAAGTCTGAGTTATGGTCTGGTTGTCATGGGAATCAATTCTAAGGGACATCGTAGTGGCGGCTGCGTCCACGTGTTTTGGTGTCTCCTTCTCTTGCTTGTTTTGGGTAAGGATCGAGGATTGCGGGAACGTTTGATGTTGTTTGCTGGTGCGCACCTTCAGGATTGTGTTGTGGGTGAAGTTGATGGGTCATCGAGCGTACGGAATGGTTATGAGAGTTTGGGCATCATTCCAGGTGTCGAGATTTTGTCCGCCATTGCTCGATGATTTGGCTTCCCCTATTTGTTTCCACCTTACTCCGTTTTCTGCTACGGTTGTCCAGAGAGAGCGGGAAATGGAGGGATCACTCTGCTATTCGTGTTGGTCCTTCATGGTGGCAATACGCACCAAAGGTTTATGCAAGTTTGGGACTGATATTGCATTCCTAGGCTGCATATCAGCAAGTATAACTCCAAGCAACACAACAAGAATAACAATGTCATTTTGAATGTATATTATTAGTAACATGTTATGTAAAAGTTACATTGTAAAGTTGTATTAATACTGGACATTTTGACAAAATACGTAGTTAGGGTATACTTATGACACCTCGGGATATTCTGCCCCAGCCTGTTTGACGTTGGCAACTCCCGAATCTCACAACAACAATGGTGGGAGTGGAGGAGGCTTGCCTTTGAACCTCCTCGTAATGACGACTATTTCAAGATGATCTGGTCTTTACAGTAGCCTTTAGTTATGTCTATTGAACTTTTTCATGCTTACTGAGTTTGTGGATAATGTTGATTTGATTATTATGAATAAATAGGTGCCCTCGATACCGGGTATCTTAACCCGGGAAAGACGAGCGTCCTAATAAGAGGTTTGGTGGGCAAAGGCGAAGGTCCTCTTAGGAGCCATGGCATTAAAACAAAAAATCAAAATACCCCACTGGCACTCAAAACAAAGCAATATGTGATTAGGTGAATTTCCATCACACGGGTGAGGCAGTTAGAGATCCTTGCAATGCAGAGACTTCTATTGCAAATGCTGCTCTGAGCTCGGAGAGGGAGGATATTTGTCGCCCGGGCTCTCGCCTCATAATACGTCTTTTTCACCCCTCAAATGATATTTCCACTTCTTTTATTGCTCTCAAATATTAATATGCTAATATTAAATGTAATATAGGCACACATGGATAAGTAATAATGATATTTATGGTAAATATGATGATTTTCGTCAGAATTGAACCAAATACCTTCGCATGGCGGGACCTTTAAAAAACGTAGGCTCCGCCTTTCCCAGGTTAAATCCTTGTGTCATATCTCGCTGAACAAAGCCACAGTTTTTTCAAACGGAAAACTTAACAGAACTCTTAGCTATTGTTTCAGCTTACTTATTATTACAGTACAGTACAACTTGGGTTACGAAAATTATCATACATGTTAAAGCCAATGTTCGCTCTTGGCTACCATGAGAACAAAGATTCATTAACCCAATGAATGCAACCAGACTCTTAAGAGGTTCTACTGGGCGAATGTGGCCAAACTCTTAAGATCCAAGGCCTAAAAAAAAACTGTCAAAAATCCCAGTGGCACTCAAAACAAAGCAATTTGTGATTAGGTGAGATAATTCCCCTTCATTACTTGCTACCTCTCCTACACATGTGTCCCAATCCCCCCTTCCCCACCTCCCTCCCCCATTTTTCCCCCCTCTTCAATTATCTGGTATTTTCCCTATTATTCACGATATTTATCGAGTATTTTCGTGCGAGGACGGGTGGGCGAAAAGGAGGAGGGTGGAGGAGTGTATCTCCAACCCTCTCCTTGTCTCTCAGTACCATCCGAGACACCAGAGAGGGAGGGTGTCTTACTCTCGCCGGTCAAGGTCAGATTATGACCATGGGGCTAAAATATACGAGTTTCACCAGCCAATTGCTGTTACCACTTGTTTTATTGCTTTCCAATGTTCTTATGTTCATATTAAAAGTAAAATAGGCACATATGGATGAGTATTAATTATATATATGATAAATTATCGATTTTCGTCAGGAATTAACTAAATACCTTCGCATGGCAGGCACTTTCAAATACAATAGCTGCGCAGCTTATGAGTTAATCTGTATTTTATTAATTTCATCACAACACCAAACACCCCAATGAATTCAATTAAAGTATATATGTGATCCACCGGGATTCGAACCCGGGTTATCACACACAGATTTTTGCCACCTTAACCATTACACCACCAGGACTGTTAAAGGTTTATGCACACGCCTACGACTTATTATCCATTCTCGAATACTGGATATTAATCTAATCATGTTCATATTCCCAACCGCTCTATGGTAGGCCCAATGTTTAAGTGAGAGGAAGGAATATTCATGGGGCACAGTTCATATAGACCGGCCTCGCTACGAAATATCAGCTCGCATGGCGGGCACTTTCAAATACCATAGCTGCGCATCTTATGAGTTAAGTATGTTCACCTCGCATAAAATGCTTCAAAACAATTGCCTTGATCACCCAGGGGTCGGCGAAAGAGTAGGAGTAGTGTTTGGTTTGTCAGCTACAGTATCGTAAGAATGACTTCAATAATTTATTTCTAATGATATATGCATTTTAAGGCTATAATTCATGCAAGACATTATGCTCCATTTTATTTACAGAATTTACCCTGGAATTTTGTCAGTAGAGTTTTGAATTACCCTTTATAAATAACATGCTTTTGTGTATTTAATCTACTAGTAGTATACTTATATATTAACTGGATTAACAGTGTTGTAGCAGTGTTGGTTGTGGCAGTGATGGGGTCGACACCAACATTGGCACAGGCAACAACAACACCGGGCTCTCAAGGGGGTAAGTTTATTATATTATATTTTATATATTTTCACTCCAACATCAAACACCTCCCAATTAAATTAATGAAAGCATGTGATCCACCCGGGATTCGAACCTGGGTTACCACACTCAGATTTTAAACACTTTAACCATTACACCATCAAGCCAGTTATAAGTACGGTACAGCACATGACTATGATTAATATCCATTTATCGAATACTGAACATTATTCTAATCATGTAGTAACTATACTCAACTGCACCATTTGTGAAGCTTCGATACACAATACACACACACACAAACACACACACACACACATATATATATATATATATATATATATGTGTGTGTGATATAGTCCTATGTGGCAGATACAATGGTGTACCTGACCCATAATACCATGTAACATGAGTTATCTATGTATTATCATTTCATCAGTCTTATGTGGATGTAACTGGGACCCATAGTAACACAAGCTGTTTATATTTGGTCAGCTGTTTGTGAAGGGTACGAGGGAGTGTCTGGAGTGTGTGACCTTGTGGGCTGTGACACCCTGCAGCATGAAGTACAGTCCCTCACAATACCAGAATACATCGCGCGTCACGGCCCTTCCTGCGGCTATGATTTGTGAGTCCTTTATTACTGTGTTGGTGGTGTAATGGGTTAGGTGCTTATGTTCTGGGTGTGGTGTCCCGAGTTCGAATCCCGGGAGCGCCATATGCTTTCATTAGTTTATTCAAGTACATTGGGGTTTGTATTTGATATTAATGTTAAAAAACGGGGTGTTACTTATTACGAGGAACAAAACGACCAGTGGGACGGCGAACAACATGTGTATTTTCATAGCAGACGTTTCGACATTTGGATGTTATCATCAGTTATCTATAAATGAAATGTAAAAACACATACTTAAAAAGGGTTGTCTTATATAATTTATACACTTAGTATATTTTAGTTTAATATGAAAGGTCAACGGAAATATAGGACATTTCAATTACTCAACACTTATATGAAAAAGGGGACTTCACTCAGGGAATACCAAAATACAAGTAATAACAGAATATATGAAAATTACATTTCATTACACATAAAAACAAAACAAAAACACAACTAGACTCGGGGAGTATCAGAAGCGACGATTATAGTATATGAAGGGGAAAGGCTGACACGGTGTTATTTAAGACAGGTTTATTGGCTTTAATAAAGAGAGTTTCAAGAATCCTTAGGTTTTCTTTAGTTCAACTATCAAGAATGTTAAAATGATCTGAAGTTGGAATAACGTTACACACGTTACAGTGATCCCTTACTGAGGGACCTCTATGCTCATCAACACGGACTTTGTAAGTGCGTACAGTGCTACCCCCATACCCTGCCTGGCAGCTAGGGCAAGTAAAACAATACACGACTGATGAGCGCAAGTCACGGCATACAGTCCTTGAAATGAAAAAAAAATCGAATCTTAACACTCTCCGTCTCATATGACGCTAGAGCGTCATATGGCGGTTTGGCCAAAATACTCATTATGACGCAAGAGCGTCATATGAACTTATCTTAATATCTCTCTAATAAGTTATATGACGCTCTAGCTTCATATTGAGCTCAGTAAATTAGGTAAGTTTAGATAAAAATCTGTCGAATGGTGGCAACCCCACGTTCCTCCGACTTCTAACGGTCCCTCAGTGAGATTTTAACAGTTGTGGGGATAATACCGTGTCGTCCGCCTCGTCGGTAAGTTAACTATTTCTGTCTGGGGGGGTTAAAAGAGTTACAGTGAATTAACCTGAATTCTATTTGAGGATAACATTTTGTGAAATTATTTGATAAGGATTCTTATATCTTATTTGATACCTCTGCTAAATGCGGTATCTTTAAATAAAGTAGGTGTGCAGTTTTCGCATTACCAAAAAAAAAAAAAAATACATACGCAACTCTGCGAGCTATAATTCTGCAAGTAGTATTCAATCTCTTAGGTAAAATCGGTTTATATACAGTATACACTATATATACTGTATATATAAGTATATATATATATATATATATATATATATATATATATATATATATATATATTCACAAATACACATAGGCTACTAAATGATTTTATACTCACAGCCGGACTTGAACCACCGACAGTCAGAACAAGTGCCCATACTTTAATCCACTATACCACGGCGTGATAGAGTATACTTGTGTGCAGTGGATTAAAGCATGGACACTTGTCCTGACTGTTGGTGGTTCATGTCCGCCAGGGAGGTATATACTGTATACATAATTACATTTATGATCACATTGAAGCTTAACCATCGGAATATGTATTTATAATAAGGTCAGCGTGACACTATTTTGTAGTATTTTGAATATTTTGTGATTCAAATTTAAAATATATATAAGAAAGAAATAGTGACCATAATCTGTGACCTTCACCATTCACCTTGACCTTTGAATAACAAAAACACAAAATTTGGACAATCGTTGAATTTGCCAGCAAAATTTGGTGACGATACGTAACCCGTTCAGCACAATTCTGTCGGTTTCATTTCATACTGGATACTAAGACAATTTTATTTAGTTTACAAAGGGCCTCCATAAAATTAGCAGGCTTTCAACTATCTTAACCCTTTTCACTACCACAGATCCTTCATAAGCTCCACAAATTCGTCTAATTATAGCTAGAATACAATAAAAAAGACGTCACGGGTACACAAAGGGTTAACAGTCTAGGAAGAGTTTAAAGAAAATTATCAACACTCTTCATTTGTTCTTTGACCTTGTCCTTTAACCTTAAGAATTATAATATATATACTGTATATACTGTATGATTGAAATATATGTTATTTAAGTAAATTGTAACTAACAGTCGTCAGCTTATCGATAATTGAGTTTTTTATGATGAACGATAACTTTGCCTGTGACCTTGACCTTTTTGTAGAGTTATATTTTTGTTTGCTTTGATGTAACCCTAGAAAATCAAATAAGTGTGTCATATTTCATTAACCCTTGTCGGACGGAATAATTTGTTACTTTTACGTCCTGTGTGGCGGGCAGATTTACCCTAAACGAGCATCATTCCATGCTCTTTTTCATGCATAAACAAGAGCCAGAGCGTAATACAATTATGTATCCGTGAAAGGGCGATAATAGAGCTTTCCAATGACACCTGAATCATCCTTGTATGACAACGGGTTCGCTTGCAACTATGTTGCAACGCGAGTACAAAAACCCTAAAATACAGTAATTTCCCGAGATTTTACCCTATCTAGCGAGACGAGGTATATGTACACATGTTGTGGTGAGATCAGTGGCGGGACTAGGTCCACGCTGAATGGCCTGCGGTCCTCCCACCCCGTGGACTCTCTCTCATAATGCCGATTATGTGCGCAACATCCCTTGCTACTCAAGTCGTCAGCCGCTCTTTGGGCCTAGGTTCTCTAAGCCAACTTAAGTCGTCAGCCGCTCTTTGAGGGTTAAAGATCATCAGTTAGTTTCAGAGGTATTAAAGGAATAGTTTACCTTGACCTTTGACCTTCATCTTGACCTTCATGATGTCTGAAAATTTAACATTTTAATTTTCCCTTAGAGCACAACTGTCTCAACTAATTTTGTGAAGTTTACATGAATAGTAAAGAAATGAGCATATTGATCTATATTTGACATTGACCTGTGACCTTGACCTATCAAATGGAATTATGTTTATTCTTGTATGACCTTGCTCTAGGCATTCCGAATATGCATGATATGCCTAATGAGAATCTTACATTAAATAAGAAATACTAGTAAAAAACATATATCAACCTTTAACATTGACCTTTGACCTTGACCTTTGACCTTAGAATTTCTTATCAAGGATTTGGTTAGCTTAACAGCAATGTTCGTATTAACTAGCATTATGAATATGGTGTAATTCATATACAAACTTATTGATTACAAATAGTGATCATATACTGTGACCTTGACCTTTGACTAAAAGTAAAATACATATATTTGAATGGTCGTCGCATTGACCAACTGAATTTGCCTGTATAATGTTATGACCATACATTAAACAGTCAAGGAGGAGTTTATGGAAAATGACAAATACTCTTATTTTGACCTTGACCTCTGACCTTAACTATTACAATATTTATGTGAAATATTATATATATGTTATTTAAGTATTAAGCCATAACACAGCCAGTTTTCTAAAATTTGAATAATATTTTGTAATAAATAATAAAAGTTAACCTTTGACCTTGACCTGTGACCTTTATGTAAAAGTACATTTTTGTTTGCATTGACATTGCCCATGAAAATCAAGTAAGCATGTCTAATATCATTAAAACCCATCAGTTAGTTTCATATATATTAATAGAATAGTTGACCTTGACCTTTGACCTTTATCTTCACCTATATATGTCTCAACATTTATTATTTTCCTTTGCACTTGAAGTTCAGCGATCTCACCAAATGTTGTGAAGTTTGCATGAAAAGTAAAGAAAATAGCATATTGACCTTTTATTTGACCTTGACCTGTGATCTTGACCTTTCATATGGAATAGAATAGTTTGTTGTATGACCTTGGCCTAGGTATTCAGAATATACATGGTAAGCCTAGTGAGAATCTAACAGTTAGTTTAAGAAATACTAGTAAAAATACTATTTTGACCTTTGACCTTGAACTTTGACCTTATCCTTTAGAATATTTATCTAAAATTTGTGCAATACGATATCAAGGTTACCAGTAACTTGTGTAGTGACAATGAAGACATTTGAATACAAACTAAAAATAAATAGTTTAAGTTGACCTTTTACCTTGACCTGTGACCTTGACCTTTATGTAAGAGCAAAAAAAAAATCATTGACATTGCCCAGGAAAATCAAATAAACATGACTAATTATATTAAAACCCATCAGTTAGTTTCATATATATTTATAGAATAGTTGACCTTGATGTTTGACCTTGACCTTGAGCTTCATGATAAGTCTCAAAATTGATTATTTTCCCTTTAATTTAAAGTGCAACTATATCGCCAAATTTTGTGAAGTTTGCATGAAAAGTAATGAAATTAGCATATTGACCTTTTATTTGACCTTGACCTGTGACCTTAACCTTTCATATGGACTTGTATAGTTTCTTGTATGACCTTGTCCTAAGTATTCCGAATATACATGGCAAGTCTAGTGAGAATCTAACAGTTAATATAAGAAATTCTAGTAAAACAAATATTTTGACCTTTGGCCTTACCCTTCAGAATATTTATCTAAAATTTGGTCAATAAGATATCGAGGTTACCAGTAACTTGTATAGTGTAAATGAAGAAATTTGAGTAAAAACTAAGACACATGAAATATTTACCTTATTTTTAACTTTGACCATTGACCTTAACCTTTAAGTTAAATCGAAAATTTCTTTTCGACTGACCTTCGCATTGACTAAATGAATATACCTGTGAAATTTGGTGAAAATCCATCAAACAGTCTAGGAGGAGTTTCCGGACGGACAACGACGGATGACGACAGACAAGCTGACTGATGGTGCACAGTATACGGGTGGGATCTGTTTGGGCGATACCACTCTGCTTCGCAGAGTTGATAATTTACTTCTTTACTTACTGTTGGGACTTTAAGCTTTGGCTGAAATATATTTTTTAAAAATTTATGTACAAGAGATTCAAACAAATCAATACTGTAGCCATTATTTAAAAAAATATTTCCTTAGGAACACGATTTCTTGGTGAAAGAATATGAATGAAGAGGTTAATGAATAAGCTCTGTAGAGAAGAGTCTTGACTGCATTAATTTGAAAATGGTGTGGCAATAACTGAAAAAAAACGGTACCTAGGCCTGAAAAAGTTGGCTTCCGAGCAAGTTAAAATATGAGTTTACCGTTACATTTTTGGATAATCAAGTCTAAGAAGGGCAATTTTAACTAATTTTCTGTTTCCAAGGTTCTGTTCCGATATTTGGTGCCTGTAACACTGCAACCTCTAAATTAGCCAAATTGTTGTTCCTATTTTGAGTCCTTTCACCACTAACGAATTCACAATTAAAAATACATTTGGTTTAACTGAGTATTTGTCAACATGTGAGACATGTGAAGCTCGTTTTAGCTGCAACCAACCCCTGCCATCTTGCCTTCGCAGGATGCATGAGGCTTAGTTTCTCACTCACAGCTCGTAGCAGCCCCATCTCTGAAGCTGCCTCGCTCCAGTGTTCACTGTCTCAGCTCCTAGACTCGGACCCTCACTCTCAGAACGCCACCTATTGAGCAATGAACTCAATTCAATTAACTCACTAGGCATTGCCCCTCTATAGCATATTTTGAATATGGGAATATTCATACCGTGCTATTTAATCAGGGAACAATGAGGGTATTTATTTGGCATTTCGGTGGTAATGCACTGATACTAGGTACAGCACAAATTCCATCCCAATAATATCTTTTCATTGACATATCGGGATTGGAACCCAGGTCCATTGGATTACCAGTCCAGTGGCAAGACCACTCCACCACAAATACCCTATGGTCATATCAAAACCACTAAATATATTACAGGATTTCACTCCCTTCATAGGCCTTAAAATGCCTCCAAAAGTAGCCCCCAGCTGTAGAAGCTCGTTTCGCTCGCCCACCCCACCCCGCCTTTTCAGGGGCCCCGCTTAACCCCAGTGCCTAGGGCTCCAGAAATTATATAAACCCGCCCCTGGCTGGAACTTCTTTTTCATTTGCCTGGCTTCCCCCACTGTTTCTATTTGAGCCTCATCTACACAGAGAGTAATACAGCTAAGTCTCACAAACACCTCCTCCTCCTATTCATTTCAATTCACTTAACAAGCACACCACACTTTACTTCGAACACCACTCAGAACACGGTATACCCATATGTGAAGGTGACCATTACACCACTCAGAACACAGTATACCCATGTGTGAAGGCGCCTATTACGCTGCTCACCATATATATTGATCATGATCCAAACTGTTATGAAGGAAAACGGCTGCTGACCAAAATAGTTGCTCCGCCAATACAGATAAGTCATGTGATCGCTTGGCTGTGTCCATGTTAAGGGAGCCCACCTCGCTGTTTTCTCTTTCTCTCCCTCTTTCTTTGGCTAGTATCCATTCGGCCCCATGCAGCCTACTGTTTTAAGATGTTTAACCCCATCCAGGTGCTTCCGTTAATGAGGTGTCACGAGAGTGGTGCTTCCGTTAATGTGTATGAGTTATTGTTTCTCATAATATTTTGAGGATTTTTCGCATTGGAATCGGGAACTAGATCGAAGGTAGATAATGTTAGATAGTTGAATTCAATTATATCCGAGATCTTAAAGCTGTCGGAGTACAATTGCCCGTAAAAATGGCTCGAAAAATGGTTCGTGTGACTCCGGTTTTAGTTCCGAAATAATCTAACTATCTAACATAATCTACCTTCGATATAATTTCTGATTCCAATGCGTAAGAAACTTAAAATAGTAAGAGAACAAACTTGTTCATCTAAAATTGCCGGACAATGCGCTCGTGTAATACCACCTATAATTATATACTATTACTGTTCTTAGGGTCTTTTATAAATCATCCAGTATTTCATTATTTTAATTGAGGTAACTCCTCAACAGAATCGAATTGTCTTTCATTGGTAGCACGTCCTTGCTTTTATCTAAGGATAAAAGATTGCTTTATTGATCATGGAGATACTCAAACCTCTTTTATCTAAGGATAAAAGATTGCGTTATTGATCATGGAGATACTCAAACCTCTTTTATCTAAGGATAAAAGATTGCGTTATTGATTATGGAGATACTCAATACTCTTAGCCTCAGCAATGCCTTATTCCTCGACTGTAAATCGTCAAGGGGAGATGGGTCACCCCTTTCTTCCTCGTGTTTAGCCTACTTAGTTTTGATTTTAAGACGCTCGTCCCATTAGTTTGGCGATGTTAACGCTTTTAGATCCATTTTGTTGTCAATTTTAAGACCTTTCGTGCCATTTAGGTGTCGATTATTTCCTGGCGAGCGATAGTGAGCCTGTAATTATAATAGGAATCGGCCTTCGGCCAGGACATTTTTCCACCGAAAAATATGCAAATTTATCTTGAGGGGGGTCTAGGGGATGTTTTTTTTTTTTTAAGTTTGATGGAGGTCTAGGGATGAAACTAAAAAATATATGAATAAATGAATTAATAGACCAACAAAAACAACCACTAACCCCTTAAATATTGTAATAGAGTAACTGAATATCAAACCACAAACCACTGATCGATGCAAATAAATGGTATAGCCTGCCATTGAGAAAAACTAATTAGGCTAAGTCAAAATCTCAAAATATTGCCAAAATATCTAGCAATTTTTTAAAATGTGTGACAATGCAGCTAATCATATTTAACCGATTGAGTGAATTAGAAAATTCAAAAATTGCATGAATAGTTCAGTCACTTTTAATTTGTCAAGATTTAACCCCTCTTTGGTGGGGCCCGACTTAAGGCGGTCTAGAGAACCATGGACAAAAGAGCGGGGCCCGCCTTAAGTCGGTTGCGATGTTGAGCACATAATTTGCTCTGAGAGAGAGTCCGAGCGGTGGGAGGAGCGTAGGTTGGCTCTGACCGTTCGGCACGGCTCCCGCGCTGTAACTGGCCCCACCTCCACACACATCCACACCCACTACCTCGCTAGACAGGGAATTATGTAAGGAAATTACCGTATTTTAGGGATTTTTCCTTCGTGTTGCACGATCGTTGCAAGAGAACCCGTGGTCGTAGAAGGATGGTTCTGGTGTCATTGGAAACCTCAATTAATGCCCTTTCACGGATACATAATTGTATTACGCTCTGGCTCTTTTTTATGCATGGAAAAGCGCATGGAATGAAGCTCATTTAGGGTAAATATGCCCGCTGGGCAGGTAGTAGAAGGTATTAACCTAGCCGCTCATGGAGTGTTAAGCATAGACCACAAGGTACAAATAATAATATTATATGTTTATTAATTTAGTGTATATCTTACAGGTCCGGCAACAAGCTAGTGTGTTGTCCTAACGACATCGCCGAGCTAGGTGAGCTGCAACTCTTACTTCTTTTTAGATCCCCATATGTCCTTATAATAATATACTGTAACTACCGTCAGCAGATATTATTTAGCTTGGCCAGGTTAACCTTCTATTAAATGGGTAAGAGGTATCCACACCAGGATTCGAACCCACTCACTCCAGGTATATTTGGGAGAGTCGGGCACCGTAACCACTCGGCCATGAGCGGATATATGGAAAGCAACCTTAGTTCTTATTTGAAGAACCAGATTTTTAGTCTGGTGGAGGACTATGCCTTCGAACACGTGGTGAGTTTATTAGACTTCGATCATGACTATTTTTAATCATCCTGGACGATTAAAAATCGTATATCACTTAACCGAGTTGGCGGGGTGGGGGGGGGGGGGGCGTAAAAATAGTCATGGTCGAAGTCTAATAAACTCACCACGTGTTCGAAGGCATAGTCCTCCACGAGACGAAAAACATGGTTCTTCAAATAAGAACTAAGGTTGCTTTCCTTATATCCGCTCATGGCCGAGTGGTTACGGTGCCCGACTCTCCCAAATATACCTGGAGTGAGTGGGTTCGAATCCTGGTGAGGATACCTCTTACCCAACCTGTCGTACTTAATCGTACATAATTGATACTTCTATTAGATGACTCCAATTTGTATGTTATTCTAGCCACCTCCAAACTAATTTCTTCAACTTAGTAAAAGTTCCGTAATGTTGAGTGAAATCCTAAAGGTTCCCCAACGATAAGACTCGGAAGCCCCAGGACATATTGGGCTGCCAAAGCCAAGATGGATAAAGGAGGAGGTAGAGGATGTGGTAGAATACAATAAAGAGGAAGAGGAGCCCAGAGCCACCCCAGCACCTGTACCACTTATGAACCTTAAGCTTGAGACATTGTGACACTTAAATTGACAGCCAAAGCATTCCCCAACTCTCTCAAGGAAGATGGACTTGACCTTTGTCCACCCAGCCTGGCGCCACCAGATTCCCAAAGCTTACTGATCAATTAGGATCAAGAGATAAATTGGGAGTACTACACAATTCGATGACTTGCCCAGCCTAGTCTGTTAAGAAGATTTCTTAATCTGGGAGAGGGCTACATAAACCCCAGCCTGGCTCATAAAACAATACAAGACCTGAACCAAGCTTCCTACTGTTCAGATATGAACCGAGGTTACTGCCATTCAGCCAACACCCTTCCCCCTCACCTTCTACAAGAGCAGTTACCCCACTCTAGCCAAAAGCGTTCTGCTGTTGAAACTGATTCAGTGGACGGAATTAACTGGTGACTTATGAGGATACTTACCAGAAAGGAAATTAACAAACAAAGGGCTGACAACCCTGATCCCAAGAAATGAATACTGACTACCTCTTGCTTGCCGCAGCCACGGATAGAGTCAACCTTGTTGTCCAAAAGTGTTGCGTTAAAGGAGCTACAGTACGTGATCAACAAAAGTCACAGTGAGGAAGACTACTTCGAACAGCTAGGCTGGGAATATAGAGACAAGCTTCCCCACACTCTCAAAAATTGAAAGGAAGACTTCCCAACAAAGTAGTTTAATACTAAAGTAGCAGTATTCCCCCGTTGCTCCTGAAAATGCTTTGATAAAAGTCCCTTGCCTCTGCAATATATCCCCTTGTTCCTGAAGTAGTAGTATTCCCCTTTTGTGCCTAAGGAAGCCTAGCAACGAACCCTTTCTCTCTAATTAATCTCTTTATTCCTGAAGTAGCAGTATTCCCCCTTTATTTCCTGAAGAAGTCTAGAGACAAGCTCCCTGTTTCTCAAATTAATCCCCTTGTTCCTGAAGTAGCAACATTCCCACTTTGTTCTTGATGAAGCCTAGAGACGAGTCCCTACCCCTCTAATTTATCCCCTTGTTTCGGAAGTTGCAGAATTTTCCCCTCGTTCCTGAAAAAGCCTAGAGACGACCTCCTTGCCTCACTAATTAACCCCCTTGTTCCTGAAGTATCAGTACCCCCCCTTTGTTCCTGAAGAAGCCTAGTCATCTCTAGCCATGCTTCATGTGATTCACACGCTATGCAGGTAACCTAGACACTCAATGTGGACCTCTCAGGACTCCAAGTTGACCAGCCCGCCACCCCACATGAGCAAGAATCGACTGAGGCTACCTGTCCCATTAATCTACCTGGCCTAGATGCGTGGCCTACCCTGCTCACCTTCCCACCAACTCCTCCAGCCGGCTGACCCTCCCCCGATACCTAAGCGATCCCACCAGGTCCCCCACGCCAACCAATACCCAACGGACCAGCGGGACTAACGGCAATGTTATTAATAGGTTGCATATGTTATTGTGTGAAACTGTGAAAAGGAACATCTTGAGATGGTTCGGCCATGTGGAACGTATGGGAAGCGAGAGAATGACTAAGAGAGTGTACGAGAGTGAGCTGGAAGAACAGAGAGGGAGAGGTAGACCGAGAGAGAGGTGGAAGGATGGAGTTAAGAAGTATATATGTGAAAGCGGTGCTGGATGGGAGGGGCGTCGACTGACTGAGGTGCATGGGGGCGTTTCGTTCGTGACCATCCCTTCGGGGATCACGGCCTCCGGCCATAGATAGATAGATAGATAGATAGATATTATTGTCTTTTAGTATATTGTATTTGGGAGTTGTGCCAAGGTCCGTTTTGCATATCTATATATATCATGTTCGAAAGATATGACCAGTCTTCCATATTTTGTATATACTTATTATGTTTGGGAGTTATGACCAGGCTCCAGGCTGCCATATTGCATATCTACATGCTGTATTTGGGAGCTCAACCAGGCTACCCTTTAGTGTATTTAGTGTATTTGGGAGTTGTGTCCGGACTACCCTTTGTTGTAATAATATGTATTGTGTTGAGGAGTCGTGCCAAGACCACCCTTTAGCGTAATTCTACATAGCATAGTATTTGGGAGTTGTGCCAGGACAGCCCTCTATTGTAGTTATATATACAGTATATTACGTTTAAGGGAGCACACCTCGCTTTTTTTTCTCTTTCTCTCCCTTTCTCTTTGGCTTGTATCCATTCGGCCCCATTCAGCCTTCTGTTTTAAGACATTTACACCCATCCAGGTGTCAATATTTTCCTGGCGAGCGGTAGTGAGCCAGCACATATATAGTTTTGCTTTGACAGCAAGCTAAATTTTTAAATTTTTCGATAGAAAAAAAATTCCGGCGAAGCCAGATTCCTTCATACAATGCTGGCTAGCTATCGCTCGCCAGGAAGATATCGACACCTGGATGGGGATAAACGTCTTAAAACAGTTGGCTGAATGGGGCCGAATGGATACAAGCCAGGGAAAGAGATAAACGGAGATAAAGATAAAAAAGTGACGGTGACTCCTCATAAGAGTTGTATCAATACTCCACTATGTTGTGTATAATACAGTATATGGCGTAGGGACTTGTATAGAGGCTGCCCGCTATTGTATTTTTTTTTAATGTTTTAAAAAAAAAAAAAAAGAAAAAAAAAAAAAAAGGTCCCACCCCTTTCCCATTCCTAAGTAAGCCATTTTAGATTTACAGAAGAGTGACCATTACTTGCATTACTGCATGTCCACAAACATTTCAGTAATGTAAGCATGTTTCCTTCTTTTTTTTTTTTTTTTTTTTTAATTAAGGTGACAGTTACAAAGTGGTGTACAATCTATCTTATTCTAGTTACATTGTAGTTTATCTTATTGTACCAGTACCTCCCTACAATCAACCTAGTTGTTCCCCTATTCGTCCCTCCGCCACGACCATTTCAAAGTCCAAGTCTCTCACTCTTGTCCTCTGTAGCGGGGAGGACCTTGTACCCCTGAGACATAGGAGTGCAGACCTGAGAAGAGAGAAAGAGAGCCGGCATCTCATCCAAGTTATGACTTGGCTTCTATGCTGGCGCTTTTTCTCCGATATTTGTTCAGCTAATCTGGCATAGAAGACACTTGCAGAAGGTCCCATACCTCCCGACGATGAGAAGACCAGAGGAGTAAAGCTTCCTTGATCCCTGCTCAAAATTCTTTCTTCATAAGCGCGTTTTTTCTCACATTCGTTTCTCAAGTATGCCGCCTTGTGTCCTCGCTCACGATATGTTTGTGCTCTTGGGTTGAAGATTCTGATGTCGAAAAAAGCCTGTTGTCCCCTCGTCCAAAAACCTCGAGCACTTACGTCCACTCTTGCTTCATTTGAAGTATTTGCAGTATTGTGGGCCAAGCGCTGTCCGTCCATAGGCAGAAGTTCCGGTTCGATTCTGACATCATGGCACACCTCGTCCAGCATTTGTGCAGTGATGTCTCGTACTTCATCATGCCGGATACAGATGAATCCTCCTTTCTTACAGGTCATACAGTGGTCTGGGTTGTTTATTTCACCGCATGCACATTTCAGCGGCAGGTTCGAAACTGGCCACCCATACCTCAAGGCTACGGCATCATTGAATTCTTGTTTATTTAAGCTGAAGCCTTTCTCCTTTATTGGTAATGATGTGAGCCAATTTGAAGCCCCCGTGTCTTGTGCCATCTCAACTCTCATTTTCAGTTCTTCCCTACATCTGGTCTTAATTTGTTCTAGGCTATGTTTCTGTGTCTCTTCTCTGCTCTTTGTAATTTCCTGTCTTGCATTTCGTTGTTCCTCTTCGTCCACCTCATCATTTTCATTTTGCTCCCGTATTTTTTCTGTCAGAGACGTAGTAAGTTTAAGGGAATTTTGGTACTCATGTGGTGTCGCCTCCACTGGGTTTATGATCCCCATACCTCCGAACCTTGGCGGAAGAGCTAATAGATCTCTTAGCTCTTGCGTGACGCCTTCCATCTCTGTTAAGGCCGGTATGAATGTTCCTCTGATTGCTTCTTCCAGCGGTTGGAGCATCTGTCTAATGCCAGGTACTGTTCTCATAAGAAAGGTCCATCTGTGCTTAACACCATATGTGAAGGCAGTATATGCAGCATGTGGTTCAGATTTCTCAATGTCTGCCAGGGTTTTCACTTCCTTTACCCACTCCGCTACCTTTTTTCGCACATAGTCTCTCTTGCATTCTTCTGTGCCTATTACTGCTCTCAAATGGCGTTGACCCTCCTTTGTAATCTTCACTCCTGTCCCATCAAAAGTCCGCACCGCTTCTTCATACTTGTTTTTTTTCACTATTAGTACAGATTTACTAGCATTCGGATGGTACCCAATGACTTCGCCTACCGATTGTACTCTCCGCCACCATTCTTTGAGATCCCCTATTTTTCCTGCACCTGTGAGGTCATCTGCATACGCCACTTGTTTCACTCGGGTTACCTCATGTTTTATTTTCTGCTGCAGAATTGATAGTGCCAGTGCATACATTGCCATTGCCACTGGATCTCCTTGCGTTGTTCCTTCATTTGATTTGAGAATTTTAATTTCTTCCTTCTTTGTGCTTCCAACTATATACAGGTTAGCTGTCTCCTTATAAGTATTTTCGATGTACTTTGCGATGCTCGGGCATTTGATCTTGATGTTGTGAATAGCTGCCTCCCTATTAATGGTGTTAAAGGCATTTGTTGCATCCACTAGCAGTACCGCTTCACAATCTTCCTCATGATACACCTTCCCCATTGCATGTATTGCTGCTTCTCGTCCGGCTTGCTGTCCTGCACATACTTGTAAGTTGCCCACTGCTCTTTGTACATCTTTTCCAAATACGGACATGATTGCTTTTCCTATAATCCTTCTACTGGTCTAACTCCTGGATTCTTATTTAAAGGTATCAGGTGACATGCTGTCAGAGCTTCTATGTTCACGCATGGTGATGATGCAAGTTTCTTTGCCAGCATTGCTATTGTTTCACAAAGGTCACCCGCGGCTGAACCAAACTTGTTTTGACTTAGGAAGATCCTCCAAGTCTTAGTATCTACTCCTGATGGACCTCCTCCTCCCTGTGTTTTCAGCGCCTTTCTCCATATGAGGTCTCCAGTTATATTCTCATATATCACCGGGTCTGGAGGAACATATTCCCCGTCTAGTTTGGCCTCATCACTTGCTGGTTTTGCTTCTGGGTGTTTCTCCTTCAGCTGGTCCAAGATGCGTCGATTCACTTCGTGCACCCCACTTGAGGCTTCCCCAGTGACCATTCTGACTGCCTGTGCCACTTTACCAATCCTCATGCTATTTCCCACTGATCGTGCCATATCATCTGGCTTCCTCTTTCTTCGTTGTTTTGTTTTCAGTCTTTGCTAGATTGCTCGTACTTGGCTAAGAATGTTGTCTAACTCCCCATTTTTCCACCACTCCATTCTCTGTTTCAGCGCTTTAATGTTCTCATTCAGTTTTCCCTTTGGTCTTTTTCTTTGAAGGAACAACTGAGGAATGAAAGAAGCTATCTTGATTGCCACGTGCGCCAAAGGGGCATCCTGAACATACTTTAGGATCATACGTCTGAGTTCCCCCAGCATGTCTTTTGCGGCTTCACAAATCGGTAGTTCAAACTTATTATGTTGCCATTGTATCACTTCTGTATAGATTTCATTCACTAATGTTGTGAGTCCGTCACCAGAATGTCCCATCCATTCTCCACCATTCATGTTTACGTTACGAGGTCGTTCGTTCTGTTCACGATTTTCGATTATTTCTCTCTCATTATCTTCGTTTAGGCCTACACTATTTTCATTATTTTGTTCCACACCTCTGTTGTCTTGCGAATTTATTGATTCCTGCATTTGCTTCTGCGGGCTGCAGTTGTTGATTGTTATTTTCTGCATTTTCTCTAACAGGGTTTGCTTGTACATCTCCATTAACTACATTGTCTGTTTCACGATTCATTTGTACTGCATCTCTCACTGCGTTTTGTCTGTCATCAGGATTATTCCTCGACTGGGACCGAGTTAATATCATCTTGTCTTATTATCATAATTTCCTACCTATTCCCTAATACTGAGTCTATCTATCATTTCTTCCTAAGGGACGAGCCTCTGCCCGAGAAAGGTGAAAATGTAACATCCTATGAGTAGCGTTAGAGATAGAAAGAGTAAGATAAGTTATTTAACTCACCTAGTATGATGCAAGGCTACAGAAGATTAGGCTATATTACAAGACAGTGAGTGCAAAAGAAAATAGAAAAATAAAGTAAAATAAAAATAGTGTTTAAAAATACGCACAAAGAATAAACACGGGAAAAAAATATATATATATACCGTATATTATATATATATATATATAATAATTATATATATATATATATATAAAATACAAAACGATTATTGTAGTGAGAAAGGAAATACACTAATTAAGAGAGTAAAATGATTAAAAAGACAAGTGTCACAATAGTGCTAAGGATTAAAGAAGGATGTTAGAAATCTACTATTAGTTTGAGAAAAAGGTCCTGGTTATCAGTATGCACATAATATATCAGCGAATTATACCTTATTTTAAATAGTATACTTAGTTACTAGTTCGTTAGAGATAACTCTCACATGAAATATACCACTTCAAGTCTGATTTCCTGACTCGGCCATAAATCATATATAACCCTACCTAATATAATCGGCCTGTTTCCTCAAAGCTAAATGACTCTATACAAAGCTAAAGAAACCTTGGCAATTTGAGCCGCTTTACATTCTAAATATGCCTAACTTTAAATGGAAACCAGCCAATTATGTCCTAAGATTTAATTATTTTCAAGACAAAAATATGTACAAAATATTACATCATGTTACTCATGTAATAGTAGCATGAGGGACATTGAGGAAAGTGGAAGGAAGAGGGAAGGAGGGAAGAGGGAAGGAGAGGAGAGGGAAGTGTGGGTAAGGATGGGGGGGGGGGGGGGTGAGGAGGGAGGGTTGAATACTTGTTGTCACTGTGTTTCTCTCTCTCTGTGTTTCTCTCTCTCTATTATACAGTAGCTACTACTACTCTTACATAAACACACATTTATTTTTAAGCTGCATTGCATCAAAAACTACCACTGACATTTTGTTTTCAATACAAATCTCCCCCATGGATTTAGATAAGAACCATACTTAAATACACTTTTGTTTTGCCTTTAGACTGTCCGGTATCATATTACTTTAGGCGAGGGGAGGAGAGGTAGAGAGAGAGAGGGGGGGGGGGGGGGGGGTGCTGTCCGCTATTGTATTCACACATTGAGTTAAGGGGAGACTGGCCGTTTGTTTGGTCTATTAATTCATTTATTCGTATATTGTTTTAGTTTCCTCCCTAGACCTCCATCAAGCTTAGAAAAACACCGCCTAGACCCCCTTTCAAGATAAATGTGTACATTTTTTCGGTAGAAAACTGTCCCGGCCCAAGGCCGGTTCCTCTTAAAATTGCAGGCTCGCTATCACTCGCCAGGAAATAATAGACACGAAATTGCACGAAAGGTATTAAAATTGACAACGAAATGGGGCAAAGGTGTTAAAGTCGCCAAACTAATGGGCCGAACGTCTTATAATCTCAAAACTATTGGGGCTATACATTAGGGGGAAGGGGGTCCAGCAAAACGGTCTGCCTCCCCTTAATAATCTTTGCCGTGATCACCTGTATGTTCTGCTCTGTTGATTGTCTGTTTTTATCTTTCTCTCCTTTTCTTGCTTTCCTTGGTTTGTATCCATTCGGCCCCATTCAGCCAACTGTTTTAAGACGTTTATCCCCATCCAGGTGTCGATTTCTTCCTGATGAACGATAGCGAGCCAGCATTGTTTGAAGAAATCCGGCTTTGCCGGAGAAATTTTTCTATAGAAAAATGTATACATTTAAATTGCTGTCAAAACAAAAATATATATATGCTGGCTTGCTACCGCTCGCCAGGAAAATATTGACACCTTTATAACCAACCCAGAACCTTTATAACCAACCCAGAACCTTTATAACCAACCCAGAACCATTATAACCAACCCAGAACCTTTATAACCAACCCAGAACCATTATAACCAACACAGAACCTTTATAACCAACCCAGAACCTTTATAACCAACCCAGAACCATTATAACCAACCCAGAACCTTTATAACCAACCCAGAACCATTATAACCAACACAGAACCTTTATAACCAACCCAGAACCTTTATAACCAACCCAGAACCTTTATAACCAACCCAGAACCTTTATAACCAACCCAGAACCTTTATAACCAACCCAGACCCTTTATAACCAACCCAGAACCTTTATAACCAACCCAGAACCATTATAACCAACCCAGAACCTTTATAACCAACCCAGAACCTTTATAACCAACCCAGAACCATTATAACCAACACAGAACCTTTATAACCAACCCAGAACCATTATAACCAACACAGAACCTTTATAACCAACCCAGAACCTTTATAACCAACCCAGAACCTTTATAACCAACCCAGAACCATTATAACCAACACAGAACCTTTATAACCAACCCAGAACCTTTATAACCAACCCAGAACCATTATAACCAACCCAGAACCTTTATAACCAACCCAGAACCTTTATAACCAACCCAGAACCATTATAACCAACACAGAACCTTTATAACCAACCCAGAACCTTTATAACCAACCCAGAACCTTTATAACCAACCCAGAACCTTTATAACCAACCCAGACCCTTTATAACCAACCCAGAACCATTATAACCAACCCAGAACCTTTATAACCAACCCAGAACCATTATAACCAACCCAGAACCTTTATAACCAACCCAGAACCATTATAACCAACCCAGAACCATTATAACCAACCCAGAACCTTTATAACCAACCCAGAACCTTTATAACCAACCCAGAACCTTTATAACCAACCCAGAACCTTTATAACCAACCCAGAACCATTATAACCAACCCAGAACCTTTATAACCAACCCAGAACCATTATAACCAACCCAGAACCTTTATAACCAACCCAGAACCATTATAACCAACCCAGACCCTTTATAACCAACCCAGACCCTTTATAACCAACCTAGAACTTATATAACCAACCCAGAACCATTATAACCAACCCAGAACCTTTATAACCAACCCAGAACCTTTATAACCAACCCAGAACCTTTATAACCAACCCAGACCCTTTATAACCAACCTAGAACTTATATAACCAACCCCGAACCATTATAACCAATCCAGAACCTTTATAACCAATCTAGAACCTTTATAACCAACCCAGAACCTTTATAACCAACCCAGACCCTTTATAACCAACCTAGAACTTATATAACCAACCCCGAACCTTTATAACCAACCCAGACCCTCTATAACCAACCCAGAACCTTTATAACCAACCCAGAACCATTATAACCAACTCAGACCCTTTATAACCAACCCAGAACCTTTATAACCAACCCAGAACCTTTATAATCAACCCAGAACTTATATAACCAACCTAGACCCTTTATAACCAACCCAGAACCATTATAACCAACCCAGAACCTTTATAACCAACCCAGAACCAACTCAGACCCTTTATAACCAACCCAGAACCTTTATAACCAACCCAGAACCATTATAACCAACCAAGACCCTTTATAACCAACCCAGAACCATTATAACCAACCCAGAACCTTTATAACCAACCCAGAACCGTTATAACCAACCCAGACCCTTTATAACCAACCCAGAACCATTATAACCAACCCAGAGCCTTTATAACCAACCCAGAACCATTATAACCAACCCAGAACCTTTATAACCAACCCAGAACCATTATAACCAACTCAGACCCTTTATAACCAACCCAGAACCATTATAACCAACCCAGACCCTTTATAACCAACCCAGAACCATTATAACCAACCCAGAGCCTTTATAACCAACCCCGAACCATTATAACCAACGCAGACCCTTTATAACCAACCCAGAACCTTTATAATCAACCCAGAACTTATATAACCAACCTAGACCCTTTATAACCAACCCAGAACCATTATAACCAACCCAGAACCTTTATAACCAACCCAGAACTATTATAACCAACTCATACCCTTTACAACCAACCCAGAACCTTTATAACCAACCCAGAACCTTTATAATCAACCCAGAACCTTTATAACCAACCCTGAACCTTTATAACCAACCCAGAACCTTTATAACCAACCCAGAACCTTTATAACCAACCCAGAACCATTATAACCAACCCAGAACCTTTATAACCAACCCAGAACCTTTATAACCAACCCAGAACCTTTATAATCATCTCATAACCTTTATAACCAGGTCAGAATGTACATAGCCAACACAAAACAATTATAGCTAAGTGAGAACCTATATATTCCACAGCGGCCAAGACTTGTGGACAGAGTACGTTGAGGGAGCACCAGGAAGGAGGGGTCGCTGATCCTGCGGCCTGGCCATGGTTGGCGATTGTGTACCATGAATCTGATTCTAAAGGCAACTATATAACACCCATTGTTTGTTTTTTGTTTTTGTTTTTGTTTTTTTTAATTGGAAGAGACAAAAGGCAGGTTTCCTGTAACGAGTATCTCCCCCAAAGCCAAAAGAGTGACATAGTCAAACTCAAGGGACTTTGTGATGAAAATGCCTGGAAAAACTAAGATTAAGCAGTCTAAGTCATAGGATGAAGGAAATATGAATAGAAGAAAGCCTGATTAAAAAAATCCATTCTTGGGTTGGAGTGCTGGGCAGAATAGGAGTGGGCCTGTATTACAAGGCGGGTGCCTCACACTCGCCGCAAGGGAGGAGGTATGCACTGAGGGCACTTTGAAGAACACTGATTGTTGTAATAGCGATAGAGGAGTGAAAGAGATGCAATATTGGGATGTGTAGAAAGAGATTGTAGGGAACTAGTAAGAGGAAGCGAGTTGATGAGGCGAAATGCTGCTGACTCTACTCTTTCGAGAAATGCGATATGGGTGGAATCTCCCCACACATGCGAGCAATACTCAATACATGGGTGCACTGTGACCGTATACAAAGCAAGAAGCTGTGCGGGGGTTAAGAATCCACGGAGACGGTTGAGCACACCTAACCGGCGGGAAGCTGTTTAAGAAAGTGTGGCAATTTGATAATTCCAAGAAAGATCGGATGAAAAAGATACACCAAGAAAAGTTGAGATTTCATGGGTTGATTTGTGTATTTTTGAAAAGTAATTGATGGTCTGGTGGAAGATTGCGGCGGGTAGGTAGAGGGAGAAATTGGGTCTTGAAAGCATTGAAAGTAACAAGATTTTCTCTGCCCCAATCAAAAATAATTGATAGATCAGAAGATAGGCGTGCCATGGCCCGTGAGTTTTAGCGTAATAGCATGCTCGGTTGTTGTGAGAAGAAAGTTGAATAGTGTAAGGTAGAGTCACCAGCATATGAGTGGATAGGACTAGAGGTACAGTTGAATAGGTCAATAAAGAATATAGAAAGAGAACTGGAGACAGAACAGAACCTTGGGGAACACCGGAGGTGAGAGGGTGAGGAAGTGAGGGATTACCGTCCACAACTGCAGCTATGGAGTGGTCAGAAAGAAATTTGAGAGAATGGCACAGATAGAGGGATAGAAACCGAAGGAGAGTAGTTTGGAAATTATAGATTTGTGCCAGACTGTATCGAAGGCTTTCGATATGTCTACCGCAATAGATACAGTTTCATCAAAGCCACGAAAGGAGGATGTCCAAGAATTAGTAAAATAAGCCAGAAGATCAACCATACTGGAGGTTTGAAGTAGATTGTGGGAAGGCAAATGCTTAAGAAATGTTTAATTAAGAATAATTTAAAAATGTTTATAGATGCAAGAAATAAGAGCAATTGGACTATAGTTAGAGGGTTGAGAGCAGTCACCCTTAAGCCCAGAGAGGGCAGAAAGTACATCCTAAGAAGATATTATGATATTGGGCATATGTATGTGAGAGGGGATTTTACTCTTTATGGAGAAAAACAAAATATCCACATAATATGCATAGTTGATTTACTGTCACCAAATTTCATAATTATATGTTCATCAAGAATAATTGTAGTTTTTAAATAGTTTGAATTGGTTGTTGATTATTTGATTTACCTTACTATTAATCTACACTGATCATTTGATACACCTTTCTCTCCTTATATTGAAAGATGTATCACTACCATTATACTATTCCCTATATGGTCAATATTATTGGACGTTTTAATTACCCTATCCATGCCTTCTTTAAATCCACTAATTTTGTGATGTCAAATATAGGGTAGATCTTTAATATGTGAACCTTTAATTGTATAGGCAAGGAAAACATGGCATAACATATGATGCCAGTGGGATAGTCATTGGACGCTGAAAGACAAATAATGATTATAATGTGATTACTGTAAGCAATTATGTATTTAATGAGGGTATGGAAAGGATAATGTATTGTCTATAATAACCTTCCCTTTAAGGGGAGATCTCCACTTGAGGGATTTTTTTCTAGACCCCTTTCTCCCTCATGTTTAGCCCCATTGCTTTTGATATTATAAAACATTTGCCCCATTAGTTTAGCGATTTTAAGAACTTTCACCCCATATTAAGACCTTTCGTGCAATTCAGGTGTCAATGTTATCCTGGCGAGCGATAGCGAGCCTGTAATTTAAGAGGAACCGGCCTTCGGCCGGGACATTTTTCTACCGAAAAATGTACAAATTTATCTTGAAAGGGTCTCAAGGGGGTGTAATTTTAAGCTTGATGGAGGTCTAGGGAACAAACTAAATACCTCCCCTTAAAGGCATAGTGATAGTGAGAAACCCATCGAATGGCAGGATATAAATGTATAACCAATCATAAATGGTTGATCACTATCAATATACACAACTATAATATGTTATTTACCTTTATCATGATTTGGATTTATATTAAGTGGGGTCACCGACTTTTTTTTATCTCTCTCTCTCCTTCCCTCTATTTCCCTGGCTTGTATCCATTCGGCCCCATTCAGCCAACTGGTTTAAGACGTTTATACCCATCCAGGTGTCGATTTCTTCCTGGCGAGCGATAGCGGGCCAGCAATGTATGGAGAAATCCGGCTTCGGCGGAGACATTTTTCTATCGAAAATGTACAAATTTAGCTTGCTGTCAAAACAAAACCATATATATGCTGGCTCGCTACCGTTCGCCAGGAAAATATTGAAACGTTATAAAACAGTAGGCTGAATGGGGCCGAATGGATACAAGCCAGAGAGAGAGAGAGGGAGATAAAGATAAAACAAGCGAAGTGGGCTCCCTTAAGTGACGTGTGCCCTATCCTTGTTCCCCAACAGCCTGCAATGGTGTCCTGGTGAGCAACAGACACGTACTGATCGCGGCCCACTGTGTCACACCAAAGTTAGTAATCCCGTAAATTGGCCACTTGCGAGTTTCAGGCTATAAGGAAGTTGGAGCCATAAGCATCGATATTAAACGGATATACAATAATAACGTAGGCTTGTAATGGATAAAACGTATGTTTAATCGAGTTTTATGTGTATATATAAGGACTACAACCGCAATTTAGGTGATGATTATGTTAACTATCGATGTCTACAGCTCCAACTTCCTTATAGATCGAAACTCACAAGTGGTCAATTGGGAGAGATTACCTTTGAATGTTTCGATATAGCTGTTATCATTAAAGTAGAGGAATTAATCACTACCATTACACCTTCAAGTACTTATTTACGATAATGGACATTTTAGATATAATGTTCTGGGTGTGGTATCCCGAGTTCGAATCCAGGGAGGACCATATGCTTTCATTAGTTTATTCATGTGCATTGGGGTTTGTACTAGATGGTTAATGTTAAGAACGGGGTGTTACTTGTATTATCATCTTTACAGTGATTAATGTTAAGAACGGGGTGTTACTTATATTATCATCTTTACAGTGATTAATGTTAAGAACGGGGTGTTACTTATATTATCATCTTTACAGTGATTAATGTTAAGAACGGGGTGTTACTTATATTATCATCTTTACAGTCATTAATGTTAAGAACGGGGTGTTACTTATATTATCATCTTTACAGTCATTAATGTTAAGAACGGGGTGTTACTTATATTATCATCTTTACAGTGATTAATGTTAAGAACGGGGTGTTACTTATATTATCATCTTTACAGTCATGGGAGTTTACAGTGGAGAATTATTGGTACAGCTAAAGTTATTATATTAAGGAGGGTCCACAGGATGTTTTTCTCTTTCTATCATTTTCTCTCTTTCTCTGGCTTGTATCCATTCGGCCCCATTCAACCAACTGTTTTAAGACGTTTATCCCCATCCAGGTGTCGATCTCTTTTTGGCGAGCGAAAGCGAGCCAGCATTGTATGGAAAAATCCGGCTTCGCCGGAGGCATTTTTCTATCAAAAAAATTACAAATTTAGCTTGCTGTCAAAACAAAAATATATATATGCTGGCTCGCGGAATTTACTGACACCGGGATTGGGCTAAACGTCTTAAAACGTAGGCTGCATGGGGACGAATGGATACAAGCCAAAGCGAGAGGGAGAGAAAGAGAAAAAAATCGAGGTGGGTTCCCAATTAAGCTTCCACTATATAGTGACATCTTGTGAGTTATTATGATATTATGATTAATTATTAGTGCAATTTATGTTAAGCCAACAAATACGCCCACCCAGAACCCCTTCTAGCTAAGTGTGTACATTTTTGGACAGACAAATTACACCTGACGTTCTTCTTGACTTACAGTGTGCTGGCTTAATAATACAGAAGGGTTGATAGCCTCTGAAGTCCTATTTTATCTAACCAACTAACTATTTTCTTACAGTTTGTGAACAAAATTAATTTATATAACTTATCCATATGATAAATATTGTGTGATTTATGTAACAATTCGATCATTGTTTTTACAGTTTCTGAATGTAACACATATTGTATATGGTTTATAATGTTCCCTCCACCAACCGACTTTACTCCTAAACTCAATTAATGATATCCAAAAATACATGTGGCAGTCCAGGGATTCGAACCTAGGATGCTCACACCGAAATTCTTATGATGAAAGTGTTCCGTAATGGATGCCAATTTATTGGAGCTTTCATCTTTGTGTTCATATTATAAATCTTAGTATATGTAACAGTTAAGCTACAGTCCATGACTGTTCTTTTATATAATCACACACTCATACATATTATAATGTATAATATTTGCAGCACGGAGCACACAGTAGTGGTGGGTCAGTATAAGTCGTACAACTTGACAGGCGTCCAGAACCTCACCTCATCAGTCACCATTACACTTGATCGTTGGAGATACAAGTTCCCTGATGTGCGTCTCCTTGTACTTATGGTCCTTGACACTCCGGCCAACCTCGTACCAAGTGAGTCCATCAGTTATCTTTATAAACATCTACAGTATATCCAGGCTACCGGGTGTACACTGTTTATCCAGGCTACCGGGTGTACACTGTTTATCCAGGCTACCGGGTGTACACTGTTTATTTCATGTGGTGCAATTTATATTACACAGTCTTTTGTTTGTGTATTTTGTGAATCTTGTCAATTCTGCCACCACTCCACTCAAATACCCAATAATTGTAGTTAATGAGAATAGTAAATCATAAACCAGCCAACTATTTATTAACAGGAACAGGTCTGTCTTCATAGAGGAACGATGAGTAAAATAGTAACATAGAATACAAGTCTTGAATATAAGCAATGCTCTTAGTACATGAACAGGTTAACCCACTGAGCATGAGGCAATATAATATAAATGTTCACTCCAGGACCGGCAGGTTGTCATAAACAAAATATTCCAGAAAACACCTGGAATGAGTTAGAAATGAAGGAAAAAACACAAACAAACGATCCCCTAGGACATTAAGGGGTCGTACGAGGCGCCCAAAATTCGGAATTAACATGGGGAAATGGGTAGGCAAAAACATGCAAAAACACGTTTTTGCGCGCTCACGCACACGCATCTGGACTTTGAGGGTTTTCAACCACTGGCATTGTTGCATGGGATACTTACGAAGTTCCCATACAAATCTGAGCTCTCTAGGTGCCATACGACCTGATTAATTAACTGCGATGCACCCTATGCGGCGCTAGGGTTTAGCGTTACATACATTGCCGACGCATCACATGCGTCGATGGTACTCGAGGGTAGAAAGAGATGATAGCATCGAGTTCTGCGTGCGTCCTAGGGGTAGCACCTCTGCGTGCGTCCTAGGGGTAGCACCTCTGTCGTGGAGCATTATATTATAACTAATTGACCTTAGATATTTCTCTTTATTAGATACTGCGCATCTAGCTTGTCTGCAGTGTTACCATAGTTAAGGAAACTTCCGCATTATGAGAGGGCGTTAGATTAATGAGGGAACGTTTTTGAGAATGAGTTAATATGGGTAAAATACTTGTTAATTATTTATAATAAAATAGATATATAATAGCAAGAGATAAAGAAGTAAATATACTTAAACAACATATATATTACTTATATATAATTCAATTATAACTTCAAGCAACACAACAAGAATAAAAATGTCACTTATAATTTATATTATTAGTTACATGTTATGTAGATGCTAAATTGTAAAGTTGTATTAAAACTGGACAGTTTGACGAAACACGTAGTTAGGGTATAATTATGACATCCTGTACATTCTGTCCCAGCCTTTTTGACGTTGGCAACTCCCGGAGACGCAACAACAATGGCAAGAGTAGAGGAGGTTTGTCTATGAACCTTCTCATAATGATGACACTTTCATGATAATCTACCATTTACAGTAGCCTTTAGATATGTCTATTGAACTCTGAAATGCTTACAGAGTCTGTGGATAACGTTGAATTGATTATTTATAGCATTTGTAATACAAGGTAGGGATTTTTATGATCCTTAGCGATCGTGCTGCCACCTTTCGTGAGCGCGGATCACCACTATCAGAACTGTGACATCGTAGTTTCCCATATTTTTCTATAATCCTTTGTTGCGTCAGTCAGGTGGTCATTTTGATTTTTGGGTTTGAAGGTCAAATGACAAAGCACTGAGGATAATACCAATATATTTCACCTAGTGTTTCAAAGTGCAGCAAAAAAAACTACCTGTACTTAATGACCTGTGGTGTAATGGTTAGAGCGCTGGGTCACAACTAAGATGAAACTTATTAATTCCCAGAAAGGCGGAGACAATTTGGCAGTCTCTTAAAACTTCATGACTTAGTTCATCTAGCAGTAAATACAAACTTTGGTAAGCGAACATTTGTGACATCCCATCTGGGATGCAGAAGTAAAGTGATTAAAAGCATTTATGATATCCTGTGGAAGGAAAAATATTCATCCATCCGTCCGTTTGTGCTTGAACTCCTCCAAGACTTACTCTTGGATGTTCTTGGTTTGTTTATATACACATTCGTATGGTCCCTGTGAGATTCACGAAGATAAGGACTTCGTTCTTACTCATGGATTAAAGTGAGACATAAAGGTCAAACTTTAATTAAAGACATAGTTTATTTGTACATTATTGCTATTCATTCAAATTTAACCAAATAGCTATTATATATTCTATTAACCTATAAACAGATAAATTATTTCAAAGATCAAAGTCAAAGGTCAAACTTATGTCAAATCCAGATACATTATAGTTGTTCGTAAACTGATGGCAAGATTATCTTCAAACAAGACAGAAATATCCAATATGTTATCATAAAGGTCAAGAAAATATATATTCAAATATTACTGAAGTCATGATCATGTGCCAAGGAAAACATTTAAGGAAAGAAAATAAACAGGCCTACTGGATTTATAGGGTATTTAACTCTTTCACTGCGGCTGCTGTATGGAATGTCCTGGAATTATTTACCCATTAGAGCCTCTGGAGATGAGCGTGAGTGATCAGAAAGCCATCTCGACAAGATGACTTGAAGAACATATTTAGCTTATCTAATAGTATGGCAACCTTCTATGGGTACATCAAATTTATATGAGAACTTCACCTTCATGAACTAATACTGAATTAGAAAGTCACCGGCAGTATGCGGTTTTCTTTTTAAAATGCCAAAAGTGTACTTTTACTGTGTTAGTCATATTTTGGTATTGTATTCCCCCAGATAAGGTATGGCCAGTGTGTGTAACATCAGAACCCGATTCTCACCTTGGCTACACTCTCGATGGTCTCCGGTCGGGGGAGAGCAGGCCGGGATTCATCCCTAAATGGGAAAACCTTTATGTATATAGAGGTGAGTATATAAAATATAAATATATTAAATACATACATAAAGACACACATGCCAAATCACTAACCCATTACACACAGATACACATATGCACACACAAATGCAGACCAACTACACACACACAGAAAAAGAAACACTCAAAGCCACCACAGACATATACATCCACACACGGATCAGGTTAGTCCAGGGGTCGAACGATCCATGTGCTAAACGCCAAGGCAAAGTTGAGGGTTCAAGTGCCCCAGAATCTGAAAGGTATTTCTGTCATCCTGCTCTACAAAGATTGTAGTGTGGTCCCTCCATAGCCAAGCTGCTTAGCTATCTCAACTATCAGTTCCACCAGGGCATCTGCGTATATACTATGGTACACACACACGTACAATGTGTGCAAATATATATATATATTCCCCATTTTTTTTTCTATTTTTTTTTTATTCTGTTTTTATACTGGGGGTGGCTGACTCGAGACAGAGCCCGAATAGGGACAACACAACACAAAAAGAAAAACAATGAACACACAAAAACAAAAACACAAATTCACACACATTTAGGTCACCCAGGAGAAGACCCAGAGACCAGGGATCACCAAGGTCACTCCAGCACTCCCCCGGCCCCCAACCTCCCGGAGAAGTTCGGTCTCAGCAGGCAGACATGCAGCAAAGCCCTACCGCCACAAGTCCATCCTCCACACTTCCAGGCACACCCTTCATATATACTGGCTCCCCGGGCCAGGCGCCTGATGGACAATTCTCTAGTCCTTTCTCCAAAATGACCGCGTTTTCACTCATCTATTCACAAGCATTCTCCATTCATTACTGTTTATTACCACTCCCCTAGCCTGATCTATAGTCATTCCTCTATCTTTCAAAGCTTCTCCTACACAGTCTCTCCATCTCAATGGGGGTCTTCCTACCCTTCTATCTCCCCTTGTATCTGATACACACATTCTCTTTGTAAGCCTTACATCTTCCATTCATTCAACATGACCATACCAGCTCAGCACCCTGCTGTCCACTCTGGCCGACAAATGTTCCTGCTGCCCCACTCTCCTACGTATCTCTTCATTCCTCAATCTGTCTCTACGAGTCACTCCACACATACTCCTCAAGCAGCTCATCTCCATCACATCTAGCTTTCTTCTCTCCTTTGCCTTCAGAGCCCATGTCTCAGCCCCATACATCACTGATGGTACAACAATCCCTTGATACATTGCACTTTTAACTTTCATTCCGAGATTTCTCGTCTTCCACATACTTCCCATTGCTCCGAAAACTTTCCTTCCTTCACATACTCTCTGTTTTACCTCCATTTCCATAACTCCATTCCTGCTTATCGTTCCGCCTAGATATTAAAAACCTTCTGCTTGTTCCAATATTCCTGCATCCAGCCTCACATCTAGATTCACCCTATGATCACCCACATTACACACCGTCACTTTACTTTTATTGAGGTTCACCTTCAGATTCCTCCTTCCACAAACCACACCAAACTCTTTGACTACCTGCTGCAGTTTCTCTTCAGAATCCGCCACCAACGCTGTGTCATCAGCGAACAGCAACTGATTCAACTCCCAATCTCTACCATTCTTTCCAACTAAACCCAAACCTCTGCCCATAGTTCTCATTTTCACCTCCATCACCACACCATCCATAAACATATTAAACAGCCATGGTGACATTACACAACCCTGACACAGACCTATATTCACCTCAAACCATTCACCTAACTCATTTCCTACTCTAACACACGCTCTGCTCTCTTCATAAAAACTCTTAACTGCTCTTAACCTTTAAACGGCAAACCTATGGTATTTGAAAGTGATACAATCCCGACGAAAATTGTCATTATCCGATAAATATCGTTATTACTTATTCATATGCGCCTATTTTAATATGAAGATATTAACACGTAACAGCAATAAAACAAGTGGGAATAGTATTTCGGGGGTGAAAAAGACGATGTATTGCCGACCGGTTCATTCATGAGAGGAGAGCCAGCGCGGCACACACCCTCCCTCTCTCACTTATCGATCGACAATGATGTCACGATCTTTACATGCGTCCCACACGATCTTGGAACTGGGTGGGGGATATTGGCGCGGAAAATAAACCGATAGACAGGGGAATAAGAGGAAAATAGGTGATAATTGAAGGGTGGTAGGTATGGAGGGGAATTATCTCACTTAATCACATATTCCTTTGTTTTGAGTGCCACTGGGGTATTTTAAAATGTTTTTTTAGGCCTTGGATCTTAAGAGTCCCATCGCCTTCGCCCAGTAAATCCTCTTAAGAGTCTCGGCCCCATTCCCGGGTTAATACATTTCCTCCAATTTCATAAATCCTTAGCACCTTCCACATTGCTTCTCGATCCACACGATCATACGCTCTTTCCAAATCCATAAAAGCCCAATATATCTCCTTATGCTTCTCTAAATATTTCTCTCATAGCTGTCTTACTGCAAAAATCTGATCCACACACCCTCTTCCCCTCCTAAAACTGCACTGCTCTTCTATTGCAACTTCCATACCCTTTATTATCCTCTCTATCAACACCCTGCCATACAGCTTTCCAACCACTGATAATAAACTAATACCTCTATAACTTGAACACTCCTGCCGATCTCCCTTCCCCTTGTACAACGGCATAATACATGCACGCCTCCAGTCTATTGGTACCATTGACACAACACAGCACACATTGAATAGTCTCACCAGGCAATCTATTATCACATCTCCCTTCTTAATACACTCCACAGCAATACCATCTAGACCTTCTGCTTTTCCCGCTCTCATTTGTCTCACTGCTTATTTCACCTCATCTTTCTCAAGCCTTGCATTCATTCTCTGCCACCTGGGTGGCCTGCATGGGTACATTTAGTAAAAACTACAAATACTCAGCATATCTGTTTCACACTTCAACTCCTTCCAATAGTAATTCTCCATTTGCATCTTTCACCGACTCATCTTTCATTTGTCCTTCTTTCCTTACTCTATTTACCTCTTTCCAGAACATCTTCTTACGTTCCTCAAAAATTCTCACTCAGCCTTTGACCCTACCTTTCGTTTGCATCATTCTTCGCTTCTCTAATTTTCCGTTCCTTATACTGTATATACTGTATAGCATACACATAATGGTTGTAAATAAATATATATATATATATATATATATGTAGGCAATACCTCAAATATACAACTTAAAATATACCTTCATCTGAAGCTCTGGACCATATCACACGCAATAGAGAGCTTGGTCCATAAACGCTACTATAGAAGTCAATTTAAGTCATTAGTTAATACATTTGTTTTAGTACTGAATCAAGGTAAATGAGGAAATGCATTTGCACTTTTAATTTGTTTAATAGATACTGTGCCATTGCATTGTACCCTACTGCAGAGTGTTTTTGGGTGATATGGCGCAGGACTTTCGAGCAATTTTTAACTTTAACTGCAGTTTTGAGTTAATTTTAGCATCTACGAATAATCTGAAAACCTTGTTTCATATAACCTTAAGCTACAGTAGTAATCATTCATATTACATGAATGTGGTTCTTTGTATAATGTCTTAATTATATAATTTTCTGCACAACTTTCAACCAGTCTGAACGTTATTATATTTAAAAATACTATGTGTAAATTAAGTGCTAGGCTTGATACATAAGATATTTGGTTGATTTTGTTAATTAGCCTTGTTACTTCTATTTATATTAAATGTGTATGAAGGAGACAAAAGGCAGGCTGCCTGTAATGAGTGTCTCCCTCAAAGCCAAAAACGTGACAGAGAGCCAAACTCAAGGGACGTTGGGGTCAAAAGGCCCGGACACACGAATTTAAAGCAGTTCAAATCATAGGATGAAAGAAATATAGATTGAGGGAGAGAGTTCCAGAGTATACTTGTTCAGTAGGAGAAGGACTGAGAAAATGTGCTAATTCTTGGTTTGGAGAGCTGGACAGAATAGTAGGGGAACTGCGTTGAAAGGCGGGTACCTCGCACTCACCGTAAGGGAAGGGATATGCGCTGAAAGAGTTCTGAAGAACACTGATTGTTGTTTTAGCTAGAAGAGCGTAAGGGATGCAACATTTTGGTGTGTCAAGATTGTAGGGAACTACTGTAGTAATGGAAATTGAGTAGATGAGGTGAAATGCTTTTTAATCTACTCTTTCGAGAAGTGCGGTATGAGTGGAATCACCCTACACATGCGAACAATACTTGATACATAAATGCATCACGCCCCTACACAGAGCAAGAAGCTGTGCGGGGGTGAAGAACCCACAGAAACGGTTGAGCACACCTAACTTCTGGAAAGCCATTTTTGCAAGATTGGTAATATCATATAATAATCTTTCCAAGAAAGGTCGTATGAAAAAGATACACCAAGACTATTGAGAGAAGATGAAAGGTTGATTTGTGTACAGTACTGTTGAAGAGTATTTGATAGTCTTGTGGAAGCTTGCGATGGGTAGATAGAAGGAGAAAGTATGTCTGGGAGGCAATGAAAGTAACTATATTTTCTCTAATGATAATGTTGGACAGGTTGGGAGAGAGGTATCCTAACCAGGATTCAAACTTCCTCACTTCAGGTATATTAGGGAGATTTTGGCACCTAAATCACTTAGCAATGAGCGGACAAAAGGGAAGCAACCTTAGTTCTTATTTGAGGAACCAGGTTATAGTCTCGTGGAGGACTACAGTATATGCCTTCATACACTTGGTGAGTTTAATAGACTTCAACTGTGATTATTTTACACATTCCCCCCGCCAACTTGGCTACGTGATATGATTTTAATCATCCTGGTACTATCATAGAACCTCTCTGAATGACAAATATCTAATGGTAATGTCGAACAGGCTGGGAGAGAGGTATCCTGACAAGGATTCGAAACCACTCACTCTAGGTATATTAGGGAGAGTTGGGCACCATAACCAACTCTCCCTAATATACCTGGAGTGAGTGGGTTCGGGTCCTGGTCAGGATACTTCCCTCCCAAGAATTTATCTTCCTCAATCAGAAATCATTAATAGATCCGAGAGTAGGGGTGCTATGGCCTTTTCACGTTACTTTTGGAGTGATTGCATGCTGGATTGTTGCGAAAAACTGGTTGTATAGTGTAAGGTAGAGTCATCAGCATATGAGTGGATAGGACTAGAAGTACAGTTGAGGAAATCATTAATGAATATTAGAAAGAGAACTGAAGATAGGATAGAACCCTGAGAAACACCAGAGTTGATAGGTTGAGGAAGTGAGAGATGGCCATCCACAACTTCAGCTATGGAACGATCCGAAAGGAAATTCGAGCACAGATAGAGGGATAGAAACTAAGGTGGGTAGTTTGGAAACTTGAGATTTGTGCCAGACACTATCGAAGGCTTTCGATATGTCTAGTGCAATAGAAGAAGTCTCACCGAAATCCCGAAGGGAGGATTGCCAAGAGTTAGTAACATTAGCAAGGAGATCACCAGTAGTGCGGCACTCAAGGAAACCATACTGGCGATCTTGAAGTAGATTATGGGAAGATAAAATGCTTAAGACATTTTGAATTATGAATAGTAGATAAAGCTTTAGAGATGCAAGCAATGAGATCAATTGGATGATAGTTGGAGGGTTGAGAGTAGTCACCATTCTTTGGGACAGGTTGAATGAGAGCAAACTTGTATTTGTATTTATGATACAACGCGGTTCAACCATACAGATTACGCAATAGAATGTAATTATATTCATTATATCCAATCCATAACATTTAGAAAGCATAATAATCAACTGGTAACTTATTTTCAGATGCCTACGAATTGCGACAGAAACAGGCCTTCTTATTCAACTGCTCGACGGTCTGTGAAAAGCCCCTGTTCCCTGACTTCTCTTGCCCACCCTACTACAACGCTTCCTATGGGGACTTGAACCCAGGTTGTATCGGTGGTTTGAACAACAACGATTGCACAGGCATATTTAAAGATTATAGAGCTAGCGCTCCTTTTGTGGTGCAGAGCTCTATTACCAGCAGGTTCTATGTGGCTGGTATGAAGTACGGTTGTCCGAGGTATGTTAGCGATACCAAAGGGGCCATGATCCCCGTCACTCCCGTCGCTAAGGATATTTTGGCAATCTTAAGAGATTAATTGGTATATACAGTACTGTTTATATGTATGTATATATATATATATATTTATATACATATATATTGGTATATATATATATATATATTTATATACATATATATTTATATATACAGTATATATATATACTGTATATATAGTACTGTCAAATCATTGTATATTCTATACTTACAGTATACCTATATAGAAACACAATTGTGTGTCAAACCTGAAGTAACCATGAAGTCTCTCATTGTGTTGTGTTTGTATATGGGAAGCTACCCCTTAACCCCTTCTGTACCGGCGACGTCCTTTGTACTTTATTATGGCCACTTCTAATCGATTATATTCAGTTTAGGAGTGATCTATAGCAAAGGCTTCAAATTAGATCAAATAATCCTTTTAGCTACCACAGATCCTTTCTAAGCTGCATAAAATCATGTAACAATAGCTAGAATAGCATATATCAGACGTCGTCGGTACAGAGATGGTTAAACGGTTGTATAATAGCCATGATAACCCACTCACGGTCAGCTCAGCCAAATCATCTCTTGTTCTACCCGGCTACAAGCAGATATGTATTGACTTTGATGCCGCGAACATTATCAGCCAAAATCCTCCGCATTCCAACTTCATCATAGTGCACTATATATTACTTCATCATAGTGCACTATATATTACTTCATCATAGTGCACTATATATTACGTCATCATAGTGCACTATATATTACTTCATCATAGTGCACTATATATTACGTCATCATAGTGCACTATATATTACTTCATCATAGTGCACTATAGCACTATATACTTCATCATAGTGCACTATATATTACGTCATCATAGTGCACTATATATTACGTCATCATAGTGCACTATATATTACGTCATCATAGTGCACTATATATTACGTCATCATAGTGCACTATATATTTGTAGTTCTCTACATTCTATTGTATAATCTCAGCTTCAGTAAATCCCAAAAACTCAAAGACTTGCGTTTCCTTAGCCACTTATTCTTAAGGAGGGTAACCGTTTTTGTTTTCTTTCTCTCCTTTTCTCTCTTTCCCTGGCTTGTATCCATTCGGCCACATTCAGCCAACTGTTTTAAGACGTTTATTCCCTTCCAGGTATCGATTTCTTCCTGGCGAGCGATAGCGAGCCAGCAATGTATGGAGCAATCCGGCCTCTCCCGAGTAACCCTTCGATTCCCACAGATCCTTCCTAATCTAAAACAAAATCACCTAATTGGAGTCAGACAAAAGGGAGAAGGCAGACTATCTCAAGTAACCCTTCGATTACCACAGATACGTCCTAATCTAAAACAAAAATGGCCTAATGGTAGCCAGAATTAAAGGGAGAAGGTATACCCTGTTCCAAATAGGTAGACCAGAAGGTATACCCTGTTCCAAATAGGTAGACCAGAAGGTATACCCTGTACCAAATAGGTAGACCAGAAGGTATACCCTGTACCAAATAGGTAGACCAGAAGGTATACCCTGTGCCAAATAGGTAGACCAGAAGGTATACCCTGTACCAAATAGGTAGACCAGAAGGTATACCCTGTGCCAAATAGGTAGACCAGAAGGTATACCCTGTACCAAATAGGTAGACCAGAAGGTATACCCTGTTCCAAATAGGTAGACCAGAAGGTATACCCTGTACCAAATAGGTAGACCAGAAGGTATACCCTGTTCCAAATAGGTAGACCAGAAGGTATACCCTGTACCAAATAGGTAGACCAGAAGGTATACCCTGTACCAAATAGGTAGACCAGAAGGTATACCCTGTTCCCAATAGGTAGACCAGAAATCCGTGAAGCCAAACCTCTGTAACTAAAAATGGGTTAATGCAAATGGGCTGTAAATGTCCGCACCTATTCCCTGGCTGACCCTTCCTAAGTGGTAGATATATTAGCTCGATTATTCTAGTCGTTTGTGAGTTATAGAGCTTAATATTCAAGAGTGTTGGCCTATATACTTGGAATAGAGTATAGGACACTGTTTATCATCTACGCTGCTGTGGAAGGTTCGGCGAAAAAGTCCTTCAACCCAGCTTCTCCTCGTGTACACTTCTAAACACCAGCTGGATCCAGTAGGTTAGTTTATCTGTCGAGGGCAGAGCCAGATTAGTATCATAGCATAACATAACATAGCACAATAAAAACATAAGAACATAAGAAAACTGGAAATCTGCAGAAGGCCTATTTTCCCATGCTAGGCAGACCCCTTCTTCCCTACATCCCTATTTGTTCTTGTACACCTTTATGCCTTACACTACATCTCTCACTATAACCTATCTGTACTAACCTAATGAACTACGTATTTCCCCTACACCACATCTATCGTATAGCTACCTAAGAACTCAATATAATACACACACACACACACACACACACACACACTACTACACAACATCCCATATTAGGAACAATGAACTAAGATTTTGTTAACCCCTTCTGTACCGGCGACGTCTTTTTAACTTTATTCTGGCCACTATTAGACGTTCCTATTCAGTTTAAAAAAGGTCTCCATGAATTAACAGGCTTCGAACTATCTCACTTAACCCTATATACTACCACAGATCCTTCTTAAGCTGCACACAATCGTCTAAACATAGCTAGCATAAAATTAATAAGACATCACCAGTACAGAAGGAGTTAACTTGGTGGATATTTTAGTACCTTTGCAGCAAATAATTATATGGAGAGATTGTAGGTACACTCGGACACCATAGTCTCTAGCCCACTCATAAATATTCGTCGACTTCGCCTATTCCTAATTATGGAAGTATATCTCTGGAAACGAATTTATGAATATAATATTATATGCGTCAACTACAAAACTATACATACAATTTAATGAAAAGCAAGTTCTATCCAAAAGTCAATCCAGATAGTTACAATTGCATAAAGAAAAACATAGGAGCTTCATGAATTATTACGAGTGGGTTAGAGACTATGGCATCTGAGTGTACCAATCGAGCAGGGCAGTACCCAGGGGATAATAATAGGCATAATAAGGAGTTGCTGGAACCCCTGTTTCATGTGTCTGGCCTCCCTCACTGTTTCTATTTGTACCTCACTTACACAGAGTAATCCAGCTAACTCTCACAAACACCTCCTCCTATTAATTGCACTACACTTAACAAGCAAACCACACTTCTTTCCAACACACCTACATTCCTTCTAACGTACCTTGATGTTGGCTCTCTATCACTATTTCAACCTTGGGGAGGACACTTGTTACAGTCATCTTTGCATTTTGTCTCCTTCATTCACATAGGAAAAAAATAAGAAGATACTATGTTTCTGCATCACATTAATGCCTATACTTTTCCTAATTAACACAATATTTCCCAATCAAATCTTTATTAACTAAATAATTCAAATAGGAAAAAGTCAATATCTCGTCAGCTTAAAACATAATTATGAACTAAAGAACCATGAGAACTTACCGGATCTTACAGCAAAACTAGAATGCTTCTCACCACACCACTTTACTCATCTTAGAGTAAAATAATAACCCCAAAACTAACTCGCTGGGGGGCTCGAGCTTCTGAACACGTTTTTTTACCGTTGTGCATTCACGGTGAATTAGCCCGTGAGGTCTCGTTCCAGTCTAGGGAGTGAGACATGTGAAGCACTTAGAGATGCAACCAGCCTTTGCAAATCTTGCTCTCGCAAGATGCACAGTGCTTGGTTGCCCACTCACTGCTCGAAGCATCTCTGGAGCTGCCTCGCCTTCATGCTTCACTGTCTCACCCCTTAGACTCGAACTCTCACTCTCAGAACGCAATTTTTTTTTTTTTTTTTTTTTTTCTATGTGAGTGAGGGAGACAAAAGGCAGAACTGCCTGTAGCGAGTGCCTACCCCAAAGTTGAAAGAGTGACAGGGCCAAAATCAAGGGATGTTCGAGCCAAAATGCCTGGACACACGGTGTTTGAAGCAATTTAAGTCATAAGAGGAGGGAAAGACAGATTCTGGGAGAGAGTTCCAGAGCTCAGCTGTTGAATAGAAGAAAGACTGAGAGTAATGTTTCACTCTTGGGTTGGAGAGTTGCACAGAGTAGGGGTGGGATTGTGTTGCAAGACGGGTACCATGTACTCTATGTAGAAGAGGTGGTATACACTGGGAGAGCTCTGAGGAGCACTGATTATTGTAGTAGCGATAGAATAATGAGAGAGATGCAACATTGAGGCGAAGAGACAGAGTTTGCAGAGAGTTGGTGAGTAGGTGGGAATTATTAGTACGACAGGCCTTCCTTTCTACTTTGTCTAGAAGTGCGGTGTGAAAGGATCATCCCCACACATGTGAACAATACTCAATACAAGGACACACTGTGCCCCTGGAAAGAGCAAGAAGCTGTGCAGGGGTAAAGAACCCCTTGAGGCAGTTGAGAACACCCAGCTTCTGGGAGGCTGCCTTAGCAAGACTGGTAATATGGTCCTTCCAAGTGAGAGCTGAAGAAAAAGAGACGCCAAGAATATTGAGAAGATGAAGGATTGATTTTTGTATTGTTGAAAAATAAGGGATAGTCCACTGAGAGTTCCGGACGGGTAGATAGATGGAGAAATTGGGTTTTGGAAGCATTAAAGGTAACAAGATTTTCTCTGCCTCAATTGGAAATAGTAGGTAGATCAGAAGATAAGTGTCCTATGGCTTCATTATGTTTGTCTTTGAGGGATTGCTGGCTGGGGCGTTCTCGGAAAACTAATTGAGTAGTGTAAGGTAGAGTACTCTACATATGAATGGATGGGACTGGAGGTACAGGTGAGAAGATCATTTATGAAAATTAGAAAGAGAATAGGAGATAGGAAATAGCCCTGAGGAGCACCAGAGTTGATAGGATGAAGAAGTGAGCGATGGCCATCCACAACCGCAGCTATAGAATGGCCGGATAGGAAATTAGAGACAAAGGCACAGATGGAGGGATAGAAACCGAAGGAGGGCAGTTTAGAAATTAAACATTTGTGCCAGACTCTATCGAAGGCCTTCGATATGTCTAGTGCAATAGAAAAGGTCTCACCGAAGTCCCAAAAGGAGGATGACCAGGAGTTAGTAAGATATGAAAGAAGATCACCAGTAGAGCGACACTTAACCCGTTGAGTACCGTAGGACACTGTAATAAAATTCCCCAACAGTCCCAAGCACTGTGGCGAAAATGGCAGGAGAGACCACCTTTTCATCTCAAGAGATGAGGCACGACTGGATCTTTCACCTTTTTTTTTTTTTTTTTTTTTACAAGGCTAAAAAAAAAAAAAAAAAAAAAAAATAAGCCTTGTACAGGTAGTTACAAGAAAATACATTACTGACGAATATACTCAGGCCTGGGACTGGGGAGTTACTTATCTACTGACGAATATACTCGGGCCTGGGACTGTAAGGGTTAAGAAAGCCATGCTGGCAATCTGAGAGCAGATTATGAGACGAGAAATGCTTAAGAAATTTGGAAGCAAGAATAGTTTCAAAAACTTTAGAGATACAAGAGATGAGAGCAATTGAACGATAGTTGGAGGGTTGAGAGCGGTCACCCTTCTTTGGGACAGGTTGAATGAGATCAAACTTCCAGCATGAAGGGAAGACGTTAGAGGAGAGACAGAGACGAAAGAGTTTGCCTAGGCAGGAAGTCAGCACGGAAGCACAGGAGGAACACCGTCCGGACCATACGCCTTCTTATTATTAAGCCCAGAGAGGGTAGAAAGAAAATCTTCAGAAGAGATTAGGATATTAGGCATAAGTAGGAGAGAGGGGGTGGAGAGGGTGAATAGCACAGGAATCATCCAAGGTGTAGTTTCTAGCAAACGTTTGAGCGAAGAGTTCAGCTTTGTCAAAGGAAAAAATTATGGTTGTGCCATCAGAGTGGAAAGGGGCAGGGAAAGACGAGGAAGAAAATTTGTTGGAGAGGTTTTTGGCTAGATGCCAGGAAGCTTGGGAAGAGCTTGAGTTGGATAGTTCAGTGCATATATTATTGATGAAAGAGTGCTTGGCAAGTAGAAGAAAAGATTTGGCTTGATTCCGGGCAAAAACATAGGAAGAACGAGATTCTAGAGTTTTAAGGCGTCGGTACCGTTTGAATTCTTCCTCCTTATTGCTGACAGCAGTAGAACAAGCGTGAGTAAACCAAACAAAATTTGCATTAGACTGAGAGAAAGAAAATGGAATGTACGCCTCCATGCCCAAGAGGATTACCTCGGTAATGCGTTCAGCACTCTCCGAGGGTCCCCGGCCACGGAAGCAGAAGTAATTCCATGGGAAATCAAAGAAGTACTGCCGAAGAGCCTTCCAGTCGGCAGCGCCAAAGTGCCAGAAGCGCCGTCGGCTGGCAGGATCGGGTGGACGTACTGGAGAGATAGGACAGGTAACGGAGATAAGTTTATGGTCGGAGGAGCCCATAGGAGAGAAAAGAATAACGGTGAGATAACCCGTTCAAATGGCTGCAAATTGGATAAGTTCCGCTTTAGAAAAGATATAGGTAATCACTGGTTTGGGAACAGAGTTGTAGAAGTGTGGAATAGATTGCCTAGTACCTCTGACCGGGTATAGGCTATCCTAGTGTTTACTAGCCTATACCCCTTTGATAGGACATTAGCCTAACCTAGCAACCTTACCTAATCTATCCTAGTATTATAGGTGGGGGCTGCCGCCCCCACACCCCCGTTTTGACTTAGATTTTTGGTGTATTTGTCTGTGAAGTGGGTATTTTTCAATTTGTTGATAACGAAAATCCTCCATGCAGATTATATGGAGAAAAATATGGCGAATCTATTGGTGCCTATTTTCCCTAATAAATTGTTTCTAATAAGGCGGATGTAGTGTCCTTGAAGATTATCAATAGGCCTAACAGAAAAATTAGCCGCCAAAATAGACGGGAACTTAGCCAAGCCTAACCGCAAGCGATCGACCGATGTACAGTACACATGACGACCTTAGGCCTAGGCTAGCCTAGCCTACGCCCGGATACTACATAGTTGGCTCCTGACCTTTGACCAGTGAGGACGTACCCAGTGACTGCTCGTGACATACCTGTTTATCCCCTAGTGAGGTGAACATTCTTAGTGATGGCTTGTTCTGATGAGATTGTCACCTCTTCCCATGTTCTCCAGCTTTGTCTTGCTTTGCAAGACAGGCTGGAGAATGTTGAGCTCGAGGTCCAATCTCTCAAGGACGAGAACTTAGCATTGAAGATGGCATTAGAGGAAAAGAAAAATGCCACTGGTGTAGGAAATCCGGACTCTTCCTGGAAGGTGGCATCTTCAAGAGGAATGAAATTAACCTTCCAGAAGCAGTATGTGACGGTTAAAAACAAGTATAGCGCCCTGGATGACGAGTGTGATGGCAGTGAAGGGGGAAAGGAGGAAGGAGATGACCCGTCATACAGCGGGGCAGTGAGAGGGGAGGGGAGGAAATCTGCAGCTACCTCTGCTGCTACTACTTCTGCTACAGGCCAGCAACATAAAACAGCTAAGTCTATTTTAATTGTAGGGGATTCAATGGTTAAATACCTTGGCAGGGCTACTAACACACATGTTGGTAAAGTTGTCTGTCTGCCTGGTGCCAGAGTCGAGAGGGTGGCAGAAAAGCTAGATGGTGTCATGGAAGCGAGTGGGGAGGACCCCATCATCTTCCTCAACGCAAGGAGCAACGACATTTGGCAATGCAGAACTGAGGAGTTGCTCACCACGTACCAGGAAATGTTGGAGAGGATCAAGGAGAAGGGTGGAGTTCCTGTGGTACACAGGTATCCTACCAAGAAGAGGGGTAAGGAAGGAATGGTCCTCCAGGGCTATTGGTGTAAATAGCCGGCTGGAGAAGTATTGCAAGGCAAATACTATTCCATTCCTGGATAACTGGACCCTCTTCTATGGTAAGGATGAACTGTATGCCCAGGATGGAGTACATCTCTCTCGACTAGGAGTTTCGACCTTAGCCAGCTCACTCGACAAGTTTGTTGCGAGGTTTTGTTAATAACCATAGGTGTGTAAGTAAAATAGAATCCCAGCCACATCAAATTGATAGTAATAACAAACATTCTGATAGCGTAGATTTTCCGTCTAGGTCTAGTAGTTCAACAGGTAAAAATAAATTAGTTAAAAACAATAGAAAAATAGTTGCAAATACAAGTAATAGTTTGAGGGTTTATTATACAAATTGTAGGAGTTTATGTAATAAAATGAACGAACTTAGAGCACTGGTTAGCAAAGAAAATATAGACATAATAGCGCTAACTGAAACATGGAGGATTAATACAGAAACCAGGCATTTTTTAGCAGAGTTTGATATACCGGGATATAGTTTGTTTAAATATGACCGAACTTTTTCTATTGCACTAGACATATCGAAAGCCTTCGATAGAGTCTGGCATAAATCTTTAATTTCTAAACTACCCTCCTTCGGTTTCTATCCCTCCATCTGTGCCTTTGTCTCTAATTTCCTTTCCGGCCGTTCCATAGCTGCGGTTGTGGACGGCCATTGTTCACTTCCTCACCCTATAAACTCCGGTGTTCCTCAGGGCTCTGTCCTATCTCCTATTCTCTTTCTAATTTTTATAAATGATCTCCTTAACTGTACCTTAATTCCCATCCATTCATATGCAGACGACTCAACCTTACACTACTCCATTAGTTTTTCAGAACGCCCCAGCCAGCAATCCCTCAACGACAAACGTAATGAAGCCATAGAACTCTTAAATTCTGATCTAAATACTATTTCCAATTGGGGCAGAGAAAACCTTGTTAACTTTAATGCTTCCAAAACCCAATTTCTCCCTATCTACCCGTCAGGATCTCCCAGCGGACTATCCCTTATTCTTCAACATACAAAAATCAACCCTTCATCTTCTCTCAATATTCTTGGTGTCTCTTTTTCTTCTGCTCTCATTTGGAAGGACCATATTACAAGTCTTGCTAAGGCAGCCTCCCAGAAGCTGGGTGTGCTCAACCGCCTTAGGGGGTTCTTTTCCCCTGCACAGCTTCTTGCTCTGTACAGGGGCATAGTGCGGCCTTGTATTGAGTATTGTTCACATGTATGGGGAGGTTCCTCTCACACCGCTCTCCTAGACAAAGTTGAAAGGAAGGCCTTTCGTATCATTAACTCCCGTCCACTCACCAACTCTCTGCAATCTCTCTCTCTCCGCCGCAATGTTGCATCTCTCTCGCTATTCTATCGCTACTATAATAATCAGTGTTCCTCAGAGCTATCCCAGTGCATACCACCTCCTTTACGTAGGGCACGTGGTACCCGTCTTGCAACTCAATCCCACCCCTACTCTGTGCAACTCTCCAACCCAAGAGTGAAACGTTACTCTCAAACTTTCTTCTACTCAACATCTGAGCTCTGGAACTCTCTCCCAGATCAGTCTTTCCCTCTTCCTATGACTTAAATTGCTTCAAACTCCGTGTGTCCAGGCATTTTGGCTCGAACGTCCCTTGATTTTGGCCCTGTCACTCTTTCAACTATGGGGGAGGCACTCGCTATAGGCAGTTATGCCTTTTGCCTCCCTCAATCACATAGAAAAAAAAAAAAAAAAAAAAAAAGTAGGAGGAGCGGAGGTATAGCAGTGTTTGTCAGGAGTTCATTAAAAAGCTGTATTAAATCAGGTATTAGAGTAAAATAATAATGAAAATTAAAGTGTTTGGGTAGAGGTTAACGAAGGTAGTGAGACCTTAGTTATTGGAGTTATGTATAGACCGCCAAATATGAGTAGAAATAACGGAACATCATTATGGGAGGAAATTAAAATAGCATCAAGGTTTAGCAACGTGTGCATTATGGGGGATTTTAATTTCCCTAATATAGATTGGCAGCAACAAATAGGTGACTCTGATTCAAAGGAGTTTATTGAGGTAGTACAAGATAGTTTTTTATTTCAATTCATATATACGCCGACTAGAGGTGAGAATATTCTCGATTTAGTTTTCAGTAACAATGAACATAATTATGATAAATAGTGTAGAAATCGGGGACCACCTAGGAAATAGTGATCACAATTCTGTGTATTTTAATATACAATGGAAAGGTAATACCAGAGAGAATACAACATTAATACCTGACTTCAGAAAAGCCAATTATGGTGGGTTAAGAAGAGCCCTATTAGCGGACCCTATGGTCAAAAAATTAAGTCGATCCAGGTGTCCAAATGAGTGTATCCCTTCTCAGGCACCTGTCATCTTAAGTCAGGAAGAGACGTCAAACTTGGTAGATACATACGATAATTTTATCAAGTCAGTATTCAATGCGCAAAATATATATATCCCCAAAAGAAAATTTAGATCAACACAGAACCAACCCAAATGGATGAATGATAGACTATTAGATCTTCTAGGAAAAAAGAGAGGAATATTTAGAAAAATTCAGAAAGGCGAAATTCACCTACTTGCTTACTATCAGCATCTATCACGACAGGTAAAAACGGATATTAGGAAAGAAAAAAAGACATTATGAAATTAAGGTTACCAATGACTCAAAAAATAATCCTAAAGCTTTTTACCAACTATATAAATCCAAGGTTAGAGATGTAATTGGTCCCCTTAAAACTTCGATAGGAGAAATGACAGAAAATGATTTTGAAATGTGCAGTACATTAAATAGTCAATTTCTTTCCGTTTTCACTAATGAAAATTTGGCACAGTTTCCAGAAGTCCGTAAGGTATATAGCGATAGTATAGAAAATAGATTAAGTACGGTTACTATAAGTAGAAATTATGTGCTTAAGGAAATTGACAGACTGAAACCTCATAAATCGCCTGGTCCTGATGAGGTATATGCTAGAGTATTAAAAGAATGCAGAGATGAGTTAAGTTACCCATTAACATTTCTATTTAACAAGTCATTAGAAACAGGTATAGTTCCAGAAGCTTGGAAGCTTGCAAATGTAGTTCCGATCTTCAAAAAAGGAGATAAATCAATAGCATCAAATTACCGTCCCATTAGTCTCACTTCAATCATAGGAAAGCTACTAGAGTCAATTATTGCTAGGAAAATGAGAAACCACTTAGAAACATTTAACTTAATCAATTCTTCTCAGCATGGATTCACTCAGGGACGGTCTTGCCTTACGAATTTGCTTAGTTTTTTCTCAGAGGTATATGAAGCAGTAGATAATGACAAGTCATATGATATTATATATTTAGATTTCAGTAAAGCTTTCGACAGAGTCCCTCATGAGAGATTGATGAGAAAGGTTGAGACGCATGGAATAGGTGGGGCGTTGTTGGGATGGATTAGGTCATGGCTAATTGGTAGGAAGCAGAGAGTCAGCATAAATGGTACCAAGTCAGAATGGGGATCAGTCAAAAGTGGTGTCCCCCAGGGATCTGTATTAGGTCCTTTGTTGTTTGTTATATACATAAATGACCTTGATTTAGGTATAACTAGTAGGATAAGTAAATTTGCAGACGATACCAAAATGGGGAGAAACATTTATTCAGATAGAGATATAGAGTGTCTGCAAAGGGATCTAGATACCTTACATGAATGGTCAGTAAATTGGCAGATGAAGTTTAACATTGACAAATGCAAGGTATTAAAGATAGGGAAGATGCATACAAATGTTAAATATAAACTAGCTAATATGGAATTAGAAAACTCAGACTGAGAAAGATCTAGGTGTGTTTGTTAGCAATGATTTGAAGCCTAGAAAATAATGTATAAGCGTTCGTAACAAGGCAAACAGGATTCTCGGGTTCATATCTAGGAGTGTGAGTAACAGAACTGCTGATGTTATCTTAAAACTTTACTTGTCATTAGTGAGACCCCATATGGATTATGCTGTTCAATTTTGGTGTCCTTACTACAGAATGGACATAGATTCATTGGAGAGAGTACAATGTAGAATGACAAAAATGATCCATAATATTAGACATTTTCCGTATGAAGAAAGGTTGAAGAAATTAGGCTTACATTCGTTAGAGAGACGCAGAGTTAGAGGGGATATGAAAGAGGCATTCAAGTGGGTTAGTGGGATTAATAAAGGGGACATGAAAAATGTACTAAACCTCAGTGATAGCGAAAGAACTTATACAAATGGTTTCAAATTAGATAAATTTCGTTTCAGAAAAGATATAGGCAAATATTGGTTTGGTAACAGTTGTAGATGGGTGGAATGGGCTACCAAGTGATATAGTGGGATCAAAAACGATAGGGAGCTTTAAGATAAAATTAGATAAGCATATGGACGAGATGGGTTGGGTGTGAGGGGGATCTACCTGGTGTGGGCCAATCGGCGTTCAGCAGACCCCCGTAATCTTGAGTTAATCCCTGACCAATTTGGTGGGGGCAGTACTCAAGGTATTAGTGAGTTGGCCCTATAGTTGGGGTTGGGTGTGACAGGGATCTGCCTTGTATGGGCCGATCGGCTTTTTGCAGACTCCCATGTTCTTATGTTCTTATGTTCTTATGATTAGCTCAGGAACGGTAGAAATTTTCATGTGCAAACTAGATAGTCATATGATTTTTGTTTTGTTTTTATATATATAATATATATATATATATATATATATATATATATATATATATATATACAGTATATATATTCCAACTACTCCCTCTCGGGCAAAGGCTGAGAGCCTGTACATTCAACCGTACATACAACGGTGATGCCCATGAGGTCTCGTTCCAATCTAGGGAGTGATAGGGGTTGGGTGTGAATGGGATCTGGCTCGTTTGGGCCGGTCGGCCTTATGTAGATTTCCGGTTTCTTATGTGTTTATGTTCTAATAACAATGATCCGTTATATCCACAAAACAAAATGATCACATACAGTATAATATATAGTTGCTAACAAAAAGTACGTCGAACAACATAAATGATCACACAAACATACAGGCAAAAGTTGTCACACAGACACGCCTCTACAAACTACCATGATTATACAAGCACCACCCCTAGCAATAATATTCGCTCTTATACACGTTCGCTAACATCAATAATATAAGAATTATTTCATTGTTTGCAACAATAATCGAAGAAACATTTCATTACCATTAATACTCTGAAAATCCACCCACCCTTACCAACGTTACAATCAAAATCAAACACACAATAATATAATCACCCCTTCTAAGTACAATTATAACAACTAAAATACTCACAAAATCATTATCACGAACAACAACACTAATGAACACCCACACCAACGAATAAAAGATTAACATTTATATATTTTGTGACGCCTGCAGCTTAGCAGAACGCCACGTGGGCTCAGCCGCTCGCTTGGCCACTCGCTAACACTCGCCAGGGCAATGTATTTGGCTACAGTCTATCTACAATGTTGTACTTTCTTTCTTGCGAATCGTCATGTCACAGGCAGTATAGAAGTGGTCTTTGTTTTCGCCTGTGACAAGGGATTATATTTTATATCATCAGTTATAAGTTTAATGTATAAGACTGAATGATACAGCTAGAGAGTGTGAGTGAGTAAGTGCAGGAGGCAGAGTGTGTGCGCGTAGTGTTACACGTTGTCTCGGTGACGTCATGCCACGGCTGGGCCCTCTGAGTGGCTGGCTGCCTTATCACCCTCCTGCCGCGTCAGGAAGTGGTTCCCCCGCACTCCCTGCTGCCTTTGTGTCTTCCTTGCTCAGAGCTTGCCTGACCAGCATACCCTTCACACCTCCCTTGCTACCTGTCCCCGACTTCTACCTATAGAACACTTTCTCTCTCTCTCAACTTCTTACCTCTTATGCTTCTAATCTATTTAATATCATAACTCCCCTTTGGTTCTGCACGATTTCATATATCGGCCATCGTATTATATGCTGAAGCTCTCAGATATTCCATGTTTAGTTAGACATTTTGGAGGGGTTAACATTTTGTCTGTAGAGGTTCGACACATTCGCGGTGTCTCCCTACCTTTTGCTTGGTTGTCTGCTGGGCTATTTAATGCTAGACTTGGGTGAGCCTATTGTTGTTGTGATTTCCGATGTGTACCAGGTTTTGTTGAACCGGAACAATCGCAACGGATACGTGGGAAGCCTAGGTTGTCTTTTTGACTGTGTACCTTGTGAGTTTAGCACTGTGTTGCGAGTGAGGGCTTTTGCCTCTGCCACCCAACACTGTGCTAACTCGTTTTGCTTTGACTTGAAGAGGGTCGCCAGGAGAGAACCAGATACTAACGATCTGGATCTCTCAAGAGAGCACCCCGTCATTTAACGTAATTTGGCCGTACAGTCTTAAGGACCTCGCTAGGCTACGAGCCGCTTGCTCAGCCATTGTTTCCTAGCCTACTACATCCCAGCTAGACTTTATTCGCCTAGCAGACACCCAATTAGGATTATAAGCTCTTATGTTATGTATGCAGCATTTTTATTCACGTTGATTGTAAGCCTTGGTTGTTGTTGAGTTGCACAACCCGAGCAGGCTTTTGCGTTGCCTGAGGAAGTACTTCTTTTGTTGTTGGAGATAATACTATTGCGCATTTATCGTTATTCCTGTGCCAGTTAACACTGTATGTCCCTACACTTGTCATATCTTGTTCCTGCTCTATATAACAGTTCAAAATCCGATTCGATCATCTTAAGCAGCATCAGACTTTCTTCAGAAGATTCCCGTTCGATGCTTTAGGACTTTCATTCACTTTCTTTAATATAGGAGTGACAGTTTATTATTGTTTAGAGAAACTTTAATTATACCTTCTTCTTGTTTGCATTAAATCATTCCAGTGATTTAATTAAGCTCTCTATCTTTTTCCTTGTATACTTTATTAACGTAATTGTATGTTGTTGTGATCAGGCTGTATCAGAGATCATCAGCCTGTAATAGTAGTGCATTTATACCGAGTTATAGGATACCCCGCTATCGCAGATTTAACTCTGGAGGGTATAGGTGTTAGTCCAATGATTAAGAGCCCTTGTTTTATACGAGTCCCGGTCGTAACAATTTACAATGTATACAAATACTCGTTTAAATAATGTTTACTTATATACACTAGTTCCACCTGTAATAGTCGCACACACATGCACTACATATTCAGTATACAGTATACACAAATACACTACCATCAACAAAACAAAGTATATCTACTTACACCATCAATGATATACAATAACACACAAAATACTATCAATAAGACACGCAAGCAGGCATCCACTGATAATGCTACATACAATCACCAATATCTACACTCACACAATCACCTCCAATAATAACAATTCTTATTGGCCCAAACATACTACCACTACCATTATATTATAGTCTACTTGTTACCACCCATCTCCACTTCCACTAATATCCCTATGTCTGTATCTGTCAAGCTTACCGTGTGGCAGAAACAGGGAAGGCACATTCTCGTCTTTCAATGGCTGGTAAATTTTAGCCCTCTTATTAGTACCAAGAAGACGTGATTGCATATCATCTTTCAAGTCGTTAACGTCAAAATGAATGGAGCAAATCACTGCATGTTTTGGGTTGATTTTATCTGTATGTCGACAGCCATTTAACCACAAGTGTCGTAATTTTTCATATTTTTTTAATCGAAAAAAGCTAATGTTTTCAGGTGTTTTTTGCTTGTTTTTTGTTGTAATGGCACCCAAACACAGAACAGTTATTCGGTATAGTGATCCACACAACCAACCACTGGGGCCTAGAAACTAAGAATGCCATTCTAATATACACAGTACGCCTACAGGAGCTCTCTCAGTGTTCAGGTTGACGCTTTTGATTTGAGCCTAAGTGCGACAGGAGGGGTGCAGGTCCGTCATTTGACAGACACTAATCCACCCCGACCTGCGCGCCGGCAGACCTCTTTTATATACTGTAGACCAGGGCCCAGAGAATATAGGGTCAACCCACCAGCCAGGTACCTGCGAGTGAGTGACGTCACACGGCCCACGCTCTGACTGAACCCCTCATATAAGACACCTTGTTTTTGTGATATATTGAACTATGTGTGTAACTAGAGTCATATTTAATGAAACAGGACAAAAGAAAACATTGAAATAATTCAAGTTAAGTTTATTTTGAAATTAAATGTGCATAAATATGAAGTAATAAATTATATATGGTGACGAGCATACAATATATAACTTGTATACACTAAGAAAATGTATTAATTCTCAACATTTCATATTGGAGAGAGAGAGAGAGAGAGATTGATTAGGGACTTTTTAATCCGAAGGAAGGGCATATTAGTCATTAGAGAAGGAATGAACATAAACACGCACACACACTTGTGCTTGTGTGAGATTATGTGTGTGTGTGTGTGTGTGTGAGATTGTATGTGTTTGTGTGTGAGATTGTGCGCGTGTGTGTGTGAGATTGTGTGTGTGTGATATATTGTGTGTGTGTGTGTGTGAGATTGTCTGTGTGTGTGTGTGAGATTGTGTGTGTGTGAGATTGTATGTGTGTGTGTGTGTGTGCGAGATATTGTGTGTGAGTGATTGTGTGTGTGTGAGATTGTGTGTGTGGTGTAAGATTGTGTGTGTGTGTGTGAGATTGTGTTTGTGTGTGTGTGTGTGTGTGAGATTGTGTGTATGTGTATGAGATTATGTGAGTGTGTGTGCGTGTGATAGAGAGTGAGATTGTGTGTGTGTGTGTGTGTGTGTGTGTGTGTATTTTGCCCACCTTTATAATAACAAAAATACTTTTTACATAAGAACATAAGAAAATGGGAGTCTGCAGAAAGCCGATTGGCATTCACAAGGCCGATCCCTCTCACACCCAACCCTAATTATAAGGCCTAATTATAGGCCACACACACACTGGATTTTACAAACTGTGTGTGTGTGTGTGTGTGTGTGTGTATCTTGCCCACCTTCATAATGACAAAGACTTTTTGATCGTACAAAGTTACAAACACACACACACACACTGCATTTTACAAACTGTGTGTGTATATAAATTCTAGCTTGGCAATGTTAAACTGATAATTCTTATTAATGACATGACATTTCCGCCTATTTCTTCTTAAGCGAAAGTAGGAGGAACACACACACACACACACACACACACACAATGCAGTTTACAAACTGTGTGTGTATGTATGTGTGTGTTGCCCACCTATATAATGACAAGAAGGACTTTCTTTTCACACACACACACACACACACAAACACTTAAATTCAAATTGGATACATTTCGTTTCATGAAAGATACAGGCAAATACTGGTTTGGTAACAGTTGTAGATTTGTGGAATAGGTTACCTAGCGCCGTAGTGGGATCAAGGACGATAGAGAGTTTCAATATAAAATTAAATAGATATATGGACGAGATGGGTTAGGTGTGAGAGGGATCTGCCTTGTGTGGGACAATCGGCTTTCTGTAGACTCACCATTTCTTATGTTCTTATACATTTTACAAGCAATGTGTATGTGTATGTGTGTGGGGGGGGGGGGGGGGGATTTCTAGCGTGTCAATGTTAAGCTGATTATTTTTCCTAATGTCACACATACACACTGCATTTTACAAACTGTGTGTGTGTGTGTGTGTGAATTCTACCTTGCCCATGTTAAGAACATAAGAACATAAGATCGCCGGAAACTGCATAAGGCCATGCAGCCCGCACGAGGCAGCTCCCATTCACACCCAGCCCACATCATACATATGGGAATCCAACTTACGCTTACAGCGTTAACTGTTCCTGAGCTAATCACTGCTCTGGGCAAGCTGATGATTGTTCCTGTCATATGACCAGCTGCCAAATTCACGCACACACACACACACACACACACACACACACACACACACACACACACACACACACACACACACACACACACACACACACACACACACACACACACACAAGCACAAGTGTGTGTGCGTGTTTATTTATATTCCTTCTCTAATGACTTAATCATTCGGATTAAAAAGTCCCTAATCAGGTATCAACCCCTCCCACTCTCTCTCTCTCTCTCTCTCTCTCTCTCTCTCTCTCTCTCTCTCTCTCTCTCTCTCTCTCTCTCTCTCTCCAATATGAAATGTTGACAATTAATACATTTTCTTAGTGTATACAAGTTATATATTTGTATGCTCGTCACCATATATCATTTATTACTTCATATTTATGCACATTTAATTTCAAAATAATCTTAGCTTGAATTATTTCAATGTTTTCTTTAGTCCTGTTTCATTAAATATGACTAGTTACACGCATAGTTCAATATATCACAAAAAAAAAAAAAAAAAAAAAAAATGTCTTATATGAGGGGTTCAGTCAGAGCGTGGGCCGTGTGACGTCACTCACTCGCAGGTACCTGGTGGGTTGACCCTATATTATCTGGAACCTGCTGTAGACCTTGGGTAGACCCGAGGCGATAAGAGCGATGATTACAACGTACCTCATCTAACAGCACACCTAAAAGAACTTATTAATTAATTCATACTAACTCATAGGTTTCTCAATCTTGTGCACCAGGTCTTGTCTGTGGATAGTGAGATAGTAGACCGGTAGACCCAAGACGATGAGAGCGATGGAGATGCCCACGTTAACAGGGTCGTAGATGAGGGGCAGAACCAACAGGAACACTAGCAGGACCGTGTACACCACTGCCAGGGACAGATGAACCTGGTGAATTAGATTGTGCGTTGTGATAGCAAAATAGTTTTCAAAGTTGGATAATACTGAGTTTCAAAAAGAACCCTGATGAACCTGATTTTGGATCGTCAATTAGATTGTAGGGGATGTGAAAGTTAATTCGTTTTCCAAATTGGATAATACTTAATTTGCAAAAGAACCCTGATTAACCTGATTTTAAAGTGTCAAGTATATTGTATGTGATTCTTAAGTGAATTAGTTGCCAAAAGAATCTCAATATCAGAAAAAAATAACTGTCTAAGATATCAACATGCTGCTTGGCTAACTTATCAACATCAGCGTAATGAAAGTATTGATGATGACTATCTGAAAGTGTAAGCTAACGAATGTATTGTATATCTCTACCTCAACAATCTTTTCCCTTGCAGTCACACCACCTAATTATAATTATCAGCATCTGATATTTCAACAGAAGCTAAACTATTATAAACCAATCACTTAACTCTAAGTTTAATCCTTTCAGTATTTGGACTCTCCTTTCCATCTTATTCAGGCTGTAATTAGACTACTTTATTCAGATTTGGAAGGCCCTCTAAGAATCAAAGAGGTAAAATACATTTCGTGACTTCCAAAAAATGTCTGAAGCAAATATTATCATTGTTTTTCTTTCTATGTATATGAAGGAGACAAAAGGCAATGCTACCTGATAAATGCGCCCTCTAATACTGAAGGGGTTAACCACAAGTCACCTACTGTGTCGAATGTTCTCCATTACCTTATAGGGTCTGTGCTTCTCTGGCTCCGTGTACCTTAACCAGAAGAGCGCACACATGCACCCGAATTTGGTGAGTGTCCCGGCGAAGGTTGCATACTGAATGAGGATCAGCATATTGGAACCGACGATCATCAGTATCGTCACTAGACACTGCAAGTTAATATAGGAAATTGTACTCATTTCATTGATAGACAAAATTCCAAATGTATATATTTAGCTTAACCCCTTATTGGCAGCACCCGGCTATAGTCGGACAAGAGAACCAAGGACTATGTGGCGGGGCCCGGCTATAGTAGCATGCGATGTTGAGCACATTATCGGCTCTGAGAGAGAGTCAGACCAGTTGGAGGAGCGCGGATTGGCTCTGACCGGTCGGCATGGACCCAGTCCCGCCACTGAGGGTAACATCACATCCCACCACATCCCTGGTCCCGCCATACAGGGTAAAAACTGAAGAAATTATCGTATTTTAGGGATTTTTCCTTCGTGTTGCACGATCGTTGCAAGAGAACCCGTGATCGTAGAAAGATGGTTCAGGTGTCATTGGAAAGCTCAATTAACGCCCTTTCAGGGATACATAATTGTATTACACTCTGGCTCTTGTTTATGCATGAAAAAGAGCACGGAAATAAGCTTGTTTAGGGTAAAACTACCCGCTTGGCAGGTAGTAGAAGGTACCCGCTCGTAGGGTGTTAAGGGGGGATTCTATTTTGTGTGCTGGACCTCCAATATGGAATCAATTACCAAACGATGTAAAATATATTAGCACCTCATGTACACTCAGAAACCGCAATTTCTGAGACAATTTGATAGGGCCCGGAAATGTGGAGCTCATCGTTTTTGGACGACAGCTCACTTTAACTATCACAAGGCCGCATATCTATGAATACACACATTTCGAACCAATAGCCTAGATGCTTCACTCAGTCTGCCATGTAAAATTATAATGCTGCTGCTATGCTATGATCCGCATTCATATATTTATGGATATAGACATGACAATAACACCTGTATTACATTCCCTTACGTATCTACAGTAAATACGGACACGAATATTACCATAGGTTTTAAGAAATTTAAAATGAAAAGAAGTGCTTCCAAATTGCACAGTGAATGAACGGGAATTAGGTGTGTGTGTGTGTGTGTGTGTCCCGGTGGAGGATACGTATCTAAAAAAAAATCTTTTGAGAGGTTATAAGACCGTTAAGGTGAAGTTGATGGAGGACTGTTGAGGTTAAGGGGAGATGGGTCGTTTTTCTGTTCCCCTTTCTCCCTCGTGTTAAGTCCCAATTGTTTTGAGATTATAAGATGTTCGTCCCATTAGTTTGGCGATTTTAACACCTTTCGCCCCATTTCGTTGTCAATTTTAAGACCTTTCGTGCCATTTAGGTGTTGATTATTTTCTGGCGAGCGATGGCGAGCCTGAAATTTTAAGAGGAATTGGCCTTCGGCCGGGACATTTTTCTACCGAAAAATGTACAAATTTATCTTGAAGGGAGTTCTTGGGGGTGTTTTTCTAAGCTTGATGGAAGTATAGAGAGAAAACTAAGAAATAAAAGAATACATAAATTAATACAAAAACAAAAAAAATTGTCTCCCATTAATTGGTGCATCAATAGTTATGATCTATTCGTGGAATACTGGGATATATATCTCATATATATTCGTGGAATACTGGGATATATATCTCATATAACCCATTTCGTCCGAGACATCATTATTCATAAAAATTTCAGGCACTGGGCAATTTATTATTTTAATTTTAATAAATGAAAATTCCCGCATATCATGCTGCCCGAGAGAACCCCTTTTCGGGCTCCCCCTGACAAAAATCGGATTTTCATAAGTAAAACAAAACATACTGCAATATATGACTTATAGTCATTTATATTCAAATGAAAATAACATGCAGTTCGATACACACAATATATATATACAGTATATATATATATACTGTATAATTATGTATACATATATATACATACACGAGGGGTGATTGATAAGTTTGTGGCCTGAGGTAGAAGGACATGAGTTAAAAAATTCCAGTTGTATTCACTTACAGTTCGACCTTGTTAAAGCTTGCATGCATAGTTATAGCATGAAGTCTCTAACAAGATTTGTCTCACATATATAATTATATATATATTAAGCGTTTATATAATTTTAAGTTTTGGATGGTAAAGCGGGTGATTATTTATACAATATTTGTTACCCTTGGCTCCTGAAGTTCATTGGCTGTTATGAAATTTGGTAGTTAAGGTTCACTCTCTCGTCCCCCACCCCACAGAGAGCTGTCTTCATTTCCACCTTCCCAGTTACCACGTTATGCATACTTGTATTTTTTTTTATTTTTTGTTTTTATTTTTTTTTTTAAAGAGACAATGCACGGAGGAAGGAAAAACACAGATAAAACAAAAAGGTCCATGTGCCTAAAGGCATCCTCCATTCATAAAATGTTTGTAACAACTGAATTTAAACATTTGTAGATTGTAAGTTTGTGGAAAGCAATTCGAGGGAAGTGAATTCCAAAGAGTAGTAGCTCTGGGGATAAATGAATTCTGATAAGCAGAAGTTCTGCATTGTGGAGGAGAAAGTGTAAATTCATGGGCGCTCTCAGCTGCCCTAGTTCTACGGGGAAAGAAGTGGAGAGGCGGCACAATTGAAGCAAGTTCCTCGGAACAATTGCTGTGAAAATATCTGTAGAATAATGCAAGGGATGCAACGTTTCTTCGTTTCTTCGTATGGATAATGTAGGAAGGTCCTGTGTGATTGCAGGGTTATTGATTAATCTAATAGCTTTATTTTGAATTTGTTTCGAAGAAGAGGATGTTCAGCATAAAGTGTAAATGTTTACCTTGCATTGGTGTGTAAAAATAAACAGTGGTTGTGTAAAGTAACGATGGCAATTATGACGTGAATTGTGTGTGTGTGTGTAAGTGAACCGATGTTTTTTGTAATAGACATAATGCTCTTAGGTGACAAACACTGAAAACAGAAGTGTCTGCTTCATGACGCAATGTAATATTACATGTTATCATCTGGTTATGAAATTCAGGTGTGAAACGGCAATGAATAATCAGTATCGATATATATATGGTGGGTATTATGTAAGGCCACACTAAGTTAAGCTTCGGACGCTGGTAGGTTTATATATATATGGTGGGTATTATGTAAGGCCACACTAAGTTAAGCTTCGGACGCTGGTAGGTTAATGGGGGTATTATGTATAAGTTAAGCTTGTGGTAGCTTATTAGGTGGGTATTATGTAAGGCCACACTAAGTTAAGCTTCGGACGCTGGTAGGTTTATATATATATGGTGGGTATTATGTAAGGCCACACTAAGTTAAGCTTCGGACGCTGGTAGGTTTATATATATATGGTGGGTATTATGTAAGGCCACACTAAGTTAAGCTTCGGACGCTGGTAGGTTTATATATGGTGGGTATTATGTAAGGCCACACTAAGTTAAGCTTCGGACGCTGGTAGGTTTATATATGGTGGGTATTATGTAAGGCCACACTAAGTTAAGCTTCGGACGCTGGTAGGTTTATATATATATGGTGGGTATTATGTAAGGCCACACTAAGTTAAGCTTCGGACGCTGGTAGGTTTATATATATATGGTGGGTATTATGTAAGGCCACACTAAGTTAAGCTTCGGACGCTGGTAGGTTTATATATATATGGTGGGTATTATGTAAGGCCACACTAAGTTAAGCTTCGGACGCTGGTAGGTTTATATATATATGGTGGGTATTATGTAAGGCCACACTAAGTTAAGCTTCGGACGCTGGTAGGTTTATATATGGTGGGTATTATGTAAGGCCACACTAAGTTAAGCTTCGGACGCTGGTAGGTTTATATAAATATGGTGGGTATTATGTAAGGCCACACTAAGTTAAGCTTCGGACGCTGGTAGGTTTATATATGGTGGGTATTATGTAAGGCCACACTAAGTTAAGCTTCGGACGCTGGTAGGTTTATATATATATGGTGGGTATTATGTAAGGCCACACTAAGTTAAGCTTCGGACGCTGGTATGTTTATATATGGTGGGTATTATGTAAGGCCACACTAAGTTAAGCTTCGGACGCTGGTAGGTTTATATATATATGGTGGGTATTATGTAAGGCCACACTAAGTTAAGCTTCGGACGCTGGTAGGTTTATATATATATGGTGGGTATTATGTAAGGCCACACTAAGTTAAGCTTCGGACGCTGGTAGGTTTATATATATATGGTGGGTATTATGTAAGGCCACACTAAGTTAAGCTTCGGACGCTGGTAGGTTTATATATATATGGTGGGTATTATGTAAGGCCACACTAAGTTAAGCTTCGGACGCTGGTAGGTTTATATATGGTGGGTATTATGTAAGGCCACACTAAGTTAAGCTTCGGACGCTGGTAGGTTTATATATATATGGTGGGTATTATGTAAGGCCACACTAAGTTAAGCTTCGGACGCTGGTAGGTTTTATATATGGTGGGTATTATGTAAGGCCACACTAAGTTAAGCTTCGGACGCTGGTAGGTTTATATATGGTGGGTATTATGTAAGGCCACACTAAGTTAAGCTTCGAACGCTGGTAGGTTTATATATATATGGTGGGTATTATGTAAGGCCACACTAAGTTAAGCTTCGGACGCTGGTAGGTTTATATATATATGGTGGGTATTATGTAAGGCCACACTAAGTTAAGCTTCGGACGCTGGTAGGTTTATATATATATGGTGGGTATTATGTAAGGCCACACTAAGTTAAGCTTCGGACGCTGGTAGGTTTATATATGGTGGGTATTATGTAAGGCCACACTAAGTTAAGCTTCGGACGCTGGTAGGTTTATATATATATGGTGGGTATTATGTAAGGCCACACTAAGTTAAGCTTCGGACGCTGGTAGGTTTATATATGGTGGGTATTATGTAAGGCCACACTAAGTTAAGCTTCGGACGCTGGTAGGTTTATATATATATGGTGGGTATTATGTAAGGCCACACTAAGTTAAGCTTCGGACGCTGGTAGGTTTATATATGGTGGGTATTATGTAAGGCCACACTAAGTTAAGCTTCGGACGCTGGTAGGTTTATATATATGGTGGGTATTATGTAAGGCCACACTAAGTTAAGCTTCGGACGCTGGTAGGTTTATATATATATGGTGGGTATTATGTAAGGCCACACTAAGTTAAGCTTCGGACGCTGGTAGGTTTATATATATATGGTGGGTATTATGTAAGGCCACACTAAGTTAAGCTTCGGACGCTGGTAGGTTTATATATATATGGTGGGTATTATGTAAGGCCACACTAAGTTAAGCTTCGGACGCTGGTAGGTTTATATATGGTGGGTATTATGTAAGGCCACACTAAGTTAAGCTTCGGACGCTGGTAGGTTTATATATGGTGGGTATTATGTAAGGCCACACTAAGTTAAGCTTCGGACGCTGGTAGGTTTATATATATGGTGGGTATTATGTAAGGCCACACTAAGTTAAGCTTCGGACGCTGGTAGGTTTATATATGGTGGGTATTATGTAAGGCCACACTAAGTTAAGCTTCGGACGCTGGTAGGTTTATATATGGTGGGTATTATGTAAGGCCACACTAAGTTAAGCTTCGGACGCTGGTAGGTTTATATATATATGGTGGGTATTATGTAAGGCCACACTAAGTTAAGCTTCGGACGCTGGTAGGTTTATATATATGGTGGGTATTATGCAAGGCCACACTAAGTTAAGCTTCGGACGCTGGTAGGTTTATATATATATGGTGGGTATTATGCAAGGCCACACTAAGTTAAGCTTCGGACGCTGGTAGGTTTATATATATATGGTGGGTATTATGTAAGGCCACACTAAGTTAAGCTTCGGACGCTGGTAGGTTTATATATGGTGGGTATTATGTAAGGCCACACTAAGTTAAGCTTCGGACGCTGGTAGGTTTATATATAAATGGTGGGTATTATGTAAGGCCACACTAAGTTAAGCTTCGGACGCTGGTAGGTTTATATATGGTGGGTATTATGTAAGGCCACACTAAGTTAAGCTTCGGACGCTGGTAGGTTTATATATATATGGTGGGTATTATGTAAGGCCACACTAAGTTAAGCTTCGGACGCTGGTAGGTTTATATATATATGGTGGGTATTATGTAAGGCCACACTAAGTTAAGCTTCGGACGCTGGTAGGTTTATATATATATGGTGGGTATTATGTAAGGCCACACTAAGTTAAGCTTCGGACGCTGGTAGGTTTATATATATATGGTGGGTATTATGTAAGGCCACACTAAGTTAAGCTTCGGACGCTGGTAGGTTTATATATGGTGGGTATTATGTAAGGCCACACTAAGTTAAGCTTCGGACGCTGGTAGGTTTATATATATGGTGGGTATTATGTAAGGCCACACTAAGTTAAGCTTCGGACGCTGGTAGGTTTATATATGGTGGGTATTATGTAAGGCCACACTAAGTTAAGCTTCGGACGCTGGTAGGTTTATATATATATGGTGGGTATTATGTAAGGCCACACTAAGTTAAGCTTCGGACGCTGGTAGGTTTATATATATATGGTGGGTATTATGTAAGGCCACACTAAGTTAAGCTTCGGACGCTGGTAGGTTTATATATGGTGGGTATTATGTAAGGCCACACTAAGTTAAGCTTCGGACGCTGGTAGGTTTATATATATATGGTGGGTATTATGTAAGGCCACACTAAGTTAAGCTTCGGACGCTGGTAGGTTTATATATATATATGGTGGGTATTATGTAAGGCCACACTAAGTTAAGCTTCGGACGCTGGTAGGTTTATATATATATGGTGGGTATTATGTAAGGCCACACTAAGTTAAGCTTCGGACGCTGGTAGGTTTATATATATGGTAGGTATTATGTAAGGCCACACTAAGTTAAGCTTCGGACGCTGGTAGGTTTATATATATATGGTGGGTATTATGTAAGGCCACACTAAGTTAAGCTTCGGACGCTGGTAGGTTTATATATATATGGTGGGTATTATGTAAGGCCACACTAAGTTAAGCTTCGGACGCTGGTAGGTTTATATATGGTGGGTATTATGTAAGGCCACACTAAGTTAAGCTTCGGACGCTGGTAGGTTTATATATATATGGTGGGTATTATGTAAGGCCACACTAAGTTAAGCTTCGGACGCTGGTAGGTTTATATATATATGGTGGGTATTATGTAAGGCCACACTAAGTTAAGCTTCGGACGCTGGTAGGTTTATATATATATGGTGGGTATTATGTAAGGCCACACTAAGTTAAGCTTCGGACGCTGGTAGGTTTATATATATATGGTGGGTATTATGTAAGGCCACACTAAGTTAAGCTTCGGACGCTGGTAGGTTTATATATATATGGTGGGTATTATGTAAGGCCACACTAAGTTAAGCTTCGGACGCTGGTAGGTTTATATATATATGGTGGGTATTATGTAAGGCCACACTAAGTTAAGCTTCGGACGCTGGTAGGTTTATATATTCGGAATTAATTGATTAAGAAATGTATATAACACTAAAGGGTAAAGGCTATACAAGCATCTCATCATGATATTACGTTTAGATACCTTTTCGATGTTAGTATTATAGTATATGATGTATTGCAATGTTTGCACAGTGCAACAAGGTTAATAGCATGATAACAAAAATGGATGAATTATATGCGAGTACCGGTATGTGTTTAATAGTAACTACTATGGGTGACGTCTGATGAATCTCTCTCTCACACACACACACACAACGAAAGCCTGTCCATTCACTGCGGTTTGGTAGTGTTTCCTTACATTCTGAATTCTATAATAGCTATCCGTGTTTAATGTAGATACAGGAGGGAATAACAAACAATGGTATTGTTGTCATTTTTATATCAGATTTTGTAGTATGAATCGTATCGTAGCATAACAACAGCACAAAAATAATATTTTACATGGCAGACTGAGTAAATCATCTATTGGTTCGAAACGTGTGTTCGTACGTGTGCGGCCTTGTGATAGTTAAAGTGGGCTGTCGTCCAGAAACAACACGCTCCCAATGTCCTGGCCCTATCCAGATGTCTCAGAAACTGCGGTTTCTGACTTTACCTACAACATATTTAAGCACAAAATTAAGGAGTATATGATTAGACTGCAAGGACTGTAAATCGTGTAAATTTGTGAATATTATTATTATTATTATCATTATTATGTTTGTATTATTATTATTTTATTATAGTGTTTTTGTTTTTATTATTGTTGTTGTAGTGTCAGAGTGTAAACGTGTATAATGTGTGTAGAGTGTGAACTGTATTGCCTGGCTCGCATCAAGATACAATAACAACATTTCCATGTCTGCTAAGAGCTTCGGCTCAGCAGACTATGCCGTGTTATCTTTATATGTTTAATATTAAGATCATTGTACTATATTATGGCAATAACATTGTACTATATTATGGCAATAACATTGTACTATATTATGGCAATAACATTGTACTATATTATGGCAATAACATTGTACTATATTATGGCAATAACATTTTGAATTGAATTGAATTGAATGGGCTGGATTTCTGGCTCCCTCCTCCCTCGTGTTCAGCCCCATTGGTTTTCAGGTTTTAAGACGATCAGCCCATTAGTTTGACGATTTTGAAACTTTACGTTCCATTTCTTTATAAATATTAAGACTTTTGTGCCATTTAGGTGTCGATTTTTTCCAGGCGAGCGGATTTTAAGAGTAACTGGCCTTCGGCCAGGAAATTTTTCTACCAAAATATGTAGCCTACAAGTTTGTATTGGAGGGGGGATCTAGGGGTGATTTTTACAGAAAATGGAGGTCTACGGAGGAAACTAAAAGACTAGTGAAAAGGTACATAAATGAGCAAATAAATACACCCATTCACCCTTAAAATGGGATCTTGGGAAAACTTTTTTCTAACTTGAAGGGATCTATGGGTCAACCTAAATAAAATGGTCTGGAAGAAAACAAAAAAAATATCGATTAACTTACATTAAGGATAATTGCCATGACTGGAGTGCACTTGTCGACGTGGATGAGACAGAAGATTTGAGGCAGTTGATGTTTTCTGGCCCCGACGAACACCAAGCGGGACTCGGTGAATGCTGCGCCATTCACGCTGCCGAACGTTGAACACAGTACGAACAGCGGCATTATCCACGCCATCACGCCCAGAGTCCGATCCGCGAAAGTCTGGAAAAGTTCAATCAAAGTCCGGAAAAATGTATGAACCAAATTCTGGAAAATTATCAAAGTCTGGAACAGTATTAATCAAAATCTGGAAAAGTATCAATCAAAGTCTGGAAAACTATCAATTAAAGTACAAATCAAAGTCTGGAAAAGTACCAATCAAAGTCTGGAAAACTATCAATTAAAGTACAAATCAAAGTCTGGAAAAGTACCAATCAAAGTCTGGAAAAGTATCAATCAAAATCTAAAAAGTATCAATTAAAGTCTGGAAAATTATCAAAGTTTGAAAAAGTATTACTCAAAGTCTGGAAAAGTATCGATCAAAGTCTGGAAAAGTATCAATCAAAGTCTTGAAAAATGTACACATTTATATCGAAGGGGGATCTTGGGTGGTATATATATATTTGTGATGGAGGTCTTGGGAGCAAGCTGAAAACCTCCCCTTACCACTTGTGTATCGGCAACGTCCTTTTTCATTATATATTAGTACCTATTAGACGATTTTAAAAAGGGTCTCCAGCAATTAACATGTTCCAACTATCACACTTAACCCTTTTAACTACCACAGATCTGCCTTAAGGGGGGAGACCTGCTTTTTGTTATTTCTGTCCTTTTCTCTGGCTTATATCCATTTGGCCCCAATCAGCCTACTGTTTTAAGACGTTTATCCCCATCCAGGTGTCAATTTTTACTGGTGAGCGGTAGCCAGCCAGCATATTTTTTATTTTTATTTGACAGCAGGCTAAATTTGTAAATTTTTCGATAGAAAAATGTCTCCGGCGAAGCCTGATTTCTTCATATAATGCTGGCTCGCTATCGCTCGCCAGGAAAAAATCGACACCTAGATGGGGATAAACGTCTTAAAATAGTTGGTTGAATGGGGCCGAATGGATACAAGCCAGAGAAAGAGAGAAAAGGACAGAAATAACAAAAAGCAGATCACCCCCCTTAAACTGCCCAAAATCGTCTAAATATAGCTAGAATAAAACAAAACAGACATCGCCGGTACATAAGGGGTTAATCAGTCAATGGAGGAAGAAGCTTTCTACATAACTATAGACATAATCGATCGCCTTGTTCATTCTGCCATTGGTATAACACTGAACGAACACCAGCATTTCCCAAACCATTACATGTAGCGTTTGATGTATATGGTAACTTGACTTCTGGCAATAGATAGATATATGAGTTGATGTGAATGAGCGTGTGTGTGTGTGTGTGTGTATGAGTGGGAATGTGTGTGTGTGTGTGTATATGAGTTGGAATGTGTGTGTGTGAGCATGAGAGTGTGTGTGTGTGTGTGTATGAGTTGGAATGTGTGTGTGTGTGTGTATATGAGTTGGAATGTGTGTGTGTGAGCATGAGAGTGTGTGTGTGTGTGTACGTAAGAGTCTTTGTGTGTATATATATATGTGTGTGTGTGTGTGTTGATAACTTACGACAGCCACGGCACCTGAAGCTAGGACCTCCGCGGGTGTAAGGACGGCGAGGTAGGCCACGTTGGTTAACACGTAAATGACGGTCATCAGAGACATGGACATTACAATAGCCAGGGGGAGGTTTCTGAAGAAAAAAAAAATAACAATAAATAAATAAATAAACAAATAAGTAAATCAATAAAATATAGGGATAAATAAATATAATAAAATAACATAGGCCTTTTTTTCCCCCAGACCACTGAGTTTCACAACAAAACTCATAGGGCTGGCCAATAAAATTTAGTATAATAAAACATAGCATGATATATTTAGATGCTATATATTATTATCACATACTATGTAGTAATAGCAGCATAACACCGCATAGCAAAACATGGCTTAAGGGGCTAGAGCTTGTTTTTTGGTCTATGTATGTATTCATTACTTTATTTTGAGTTTCCTCGCTAGACCTCCCTCAAGCTTAAAAAGAACACTCCCTAGACCCCCTTTCAAGATAAATTTGTACATTTTTTGGTAGAAAAATTTACCGGCCAAAGGCCGGTTTCTTTTACATTTACAGGCTCGCTATCGCTTGCCAGCAATTTTTGTTTACCTAAATGGCACGAAAGGTTTTAATACTGACAAATAAATAGGGCGAAAGGTCTCAAAATAGCCAAACGAACGGAACGAACGTCATAAAATATAAAAAACTAATAAGCTAAAATTATGGAGAAAGGGTCCAGAAAAAACGATTAGCCTACCTCCCCCTAAATGCAGCTTATAGCATATTGTAATATGTCATAATTTAACTGAAATATGACAGCATAACGTTGATATACCATAGCATATTATTATATTTATCTATCTATCTATTGCCGGACGTCGTGATCCCTGAAGGGGTGGCCACGAACGAAACGGCCCCATGCACCTCTGTCCCCATTCAATCGACGCCCCTCCTCCCAATCAGCACCGCCTTCACTCATATATTTCTTAACTCCATCCACCTTTCACTCGGTCTACATCTCCCTCTCTGTCCTTCCACCTCACTCCTGTACACTCTCTTAGTCATTTTCTCGCTTCCCATACGTTCCACATGGCATAACACATAGCATATGGCCAAGTCCTATAACATCCCTTTCATTACCGCTCACATCTTATTTATTGGTTAATTTAGAGTTTATTACCGGATGCTATTTATATATTTATTGTTATATCTGTTCATGTTTGTAGTGTATGTATGTGTTTTAGTGTTTGTACTGTACCGGAAATATATAAAAAACAAATTTCTATAAATCTTAAACTAATGGGGAGGGCTATGAAGATCAGGGAAATTGTGGGGTAAAAGAGAATAATTCAACCTAACCTAGCTTAACCTAACCTAACCTAACCTAACCTAACCTAACCTAGATCTTACCTTATTGATAGAAGCGTACTTTGATGTAATTGGATCCGGCGCCTCTAAAACAAAAGGCTGTTAACAAAGCCATCTATTAGGTGACTACTGTAATAACTATATACGCTAATTCTATAATATAAATACGCAACTCTGACATGAATGACGGCGGCATATACAGATGTAGTATGCAATAATAGTCAACAGGTGTTTGCTTATTCATGATAATCAGAAAACCCGGTAATAAGCTGCAATAACACCTATATATTTGATTTCAACTACATTTAGACGATTTTATGAAATGCATGTGTGTGCCTATGTGAGTATTGTGCGTGAATATGTTATATTTAAAAAGGAGATCTTCATTTAGTTGGAGGTCGTAAATAGTTTTCTTTGACAGCACATAGCACTATAATCATAGAAAACTGAATTTTTACTACTAACTAAAATAGGTTTCTTAGATCGACAAATCGCCGTTTCTTCGTTATAATTATTGTCCTCGATCAATCTAGCTTAACTGTCTTGGTGGTGTAATGGTTAGAGTGTTTATTTTCTGTATGTGGTTTCCCAGGTTCGAATCCCGGGAGGTGTTTGGTGTTGGGAGTTATATTAATTATTTAGAATATTACTAGGCCTAGGCCTAATTTTATCACTGAAATGTTTATACAGTATATAAGACTATGTCTGCTGCAGTGTCTGTCTTTTCATTCTCCTTTGAACATTGGGTCTGCTATAAAATCAAGGGGGGAGGGGCGTATTTATTTCCTCATTTATATATTTGTTTTATAATTTTTTATAGTTTCCTCCCATCCATCAAGCTTAAAAAAAAAACACCCCAAGACCCTCGTTCAAGATAAATTTGTAAAAATTTTGATAGAAAAATATCCCGGCCAAAGGCCGGTTCCTCTTAACTCATACTGTACCGTAGGATACAGTAATAAAAGTCCACAGCAGTCCCAAGCAATGTGGCAAAAATGGCAGGAGAGACCACCTATCCACCTCCAAAGATGAGGCAACACTGGCTCTGTCACCCTTCAGTGGGTCTCATATAAGCTGAGCAGTGTTGCCAAGATGGGAGCAGTGCTCAAAAGGTTGTGGTGACTAACTAGTACAGCCTTGTACAGGCAGTTATAAGGAAAGTACATTACTGACGGATATATACGTCGCTGGGACTGGGGAGTTACTTATCTACTGACGTATATATACGGTGCTGGGATTGGAGGGGCTAAGCTATAAGCTCGCTATCGCTCACCAGGAAAAAATCAACACCTAAATGGCACAAAAAGTGTTAATATTGACAAAGAAATTGGGCGAAATGTCTACAAAAACCGCCAAATTTATGGGCCAAACGTCACAAAATATGGAAACTAATGGAGCTAAACATGAGGAACAACGACCCACCTCCCCTTAAGTCACGCGTAGTTATGTCTTCGGATGCTTCCTTTATTCTTAATTTATCAGAGCTATGTACTGTATATGTGTCCTATGCTTCAAGGGACTATTCATATAATCAGTACTTTTCCTTTCGGTATTGTCTCAGCAACAACGAACCATGATAGTGCAAAGGCTGGTATGGATTATCGAATAGTTAAGGGGAGGTTTTTAGTTTTCTCCCAAGACTTCCATCAAGCTTAAGAAAACACCCCCGAGACCCCATTCAAGATAAATTTGTACATCTTTTTGGGTAGAAAAATGTCACGGCCGAAGGCTGGTTCCTCCTAAATTACAGGCTCGCTAACACTCGCCAGGATAATATCGAAAGGTCTTAAAATTAACAGAAATGGGGCGAAATGTCATAAAATTGCAAATCTAATGGGGTGAATGTCATACAATCTCAAAACTAATAGGGCTAAACATGAGAAAGAAGGTCCCGAAAAAAGCCCCGAATCTCACCTTAAGTAAAGGATGAACAAAATACTAACGCCATGTACAGGGCTAAGGCTGATTGCACGAAATCGGTAAATGACTGGTTGTAAAGAAAAAAAAATGGTAAATAATTTATAAATTGGTTGAGATAGTTCAGTTTTGCTTTGCAGTACTTTATGTAAATTATCATATGAAAAAGGTGTGGGGTGGGAGGATGGGCGCTGGCTGACGGATGACATAGAAGCATGGAGGTGATTCATTCGTGTCCACCCCTTCCGGGATTGTTACGTCTGGCAATAGAGAGGTCAATAGTAACCTTGAGTGGTAGAAATGGAATATTTGGGAGAAAGAGTATGTGTGTGTGTGTGTGTTTACTTACGATCTCAGATGATGTTAGAATCGAACCGGAACTTCTGCCTATGGACGGACAGAGCTTGGCCCACAATACTGCAAATACTTCAAATGAAGCAAGAGTGGACGTAAGTGCTCGAGGTTTTTGGACGAGGGGACAACGGGCTTTTTTTCGACATCAGAATCTTCAACCCAAGAGCACAAACATATCGCGAGCGAGGACTCAAGGCGGCATACTTGAGAAACGAAAGTGAGAAAAAACGCGCTTATGAAGAAAGAATTTTGAACAGGGATTAAGGAAGCTTTACTCCTCTGGTCTTCTCATCGTCGAGAGGAATGGGACCTTATGCAAGTGTCTTCTATGCCAGATTAGCTGAACATAAATCAGAGAAAAAGCGCCAGCATAGAAGCCAAGTCATAACTTGGATGAGATGCCGGCTCTCTTTCTCTCTTCTCAGGTCTGCACTCCTATGTCTCAGGGGTACAAGGTCCTTCCCGCTACAGAAGACAAGAGTGAGAGACTTGGACTTTGGAATGGTCGTGACGGAGGGCCGAATTGGGGAACTAGGTTGATTGTAGGGAGGTACTGGTACAATAAGATAAACTATAATGTAACTAGAATAAGATGGATTGTACACCACTTTGTAACTGTCACCTTAATAAAAAAAAAAAAAAAAAAAAAATAGAAGGAAACATGCTTACATTACTGAAATGTTTGTGGACATGCAGTAATGCAAGTAATGGTCACTCTTCTGTAAATCTAAAATGGCTTACTTAAGAATGGGAGAGGGGTGGGACCTTCTATTTTTTTATTTTTTTATTTTTTTTTTTTTAACCTTAAAACAAAAAGTTTACTTACGATCTTGAGAATCCTTGAGGATCTCTCGCCAGTCATTATCCTCCCGGAAGAGAGCTTAGAGCTCGTATTGTCCGATCATTGGGTAAGGCTGATACCTTTTTACACACCACACACCCGGACAGCGAGGTCACAGCTCCTTGAATTATGTCCAGTACCTATTTACTGCTAGGTGAACAGAGGCTACCACGTGAAAGGAGACAAGCCCAAATTGTCTCCACCCGGCCAAGGATTCGAACCCCGGACCTCTCGATTGTGTGTGTGTGTGTGTGTGTGTGTGTGTGTGTGTGTTTGTGTGTATGTGTGTGTATATGTATTGACTAAATATAATTGTACTTACCTATTTGGGTTCTTGAGCTCTTCCACCACGAAACAAATATTCTCCCTGAAAGATGGAATACAGGTAAGAAGGCCGGTTCCTCTAAAAATTACAGGCATCGCTATCGCTCGCCAGGAAAAAATCGACACCTAAATGGCACGAAAGGTCTTGACATTGATAACGAAATGGGGCGAAGGTGTTAAATCACCAAACTAATAGAGCGAACGTCTTATGGTCTCAAAAGACATGGGGCTAAGCATGAGGGAGAATGGGGTCTAGAAAAGCGACCCATCTCCCCTTAATTAGAAGACTGGTGAGCATTAAAAAATTGCCATTACTGTTTTTTTTTTTTTGGGGGGGGCCTATTATAAATCTCCAGCTGCTATCAAAGGTGTTGTGTTCGATTTAATGGGAGATGGGCTGTTTTTATTGGACCCTCTTCTCCCTCATGTTTAGCCCCATTGCTTTTGAGATTTTAAGAGGTTTGCCCAATTACTTTGTTTATTTTAAGATCTTTGGCCACATTTCTTTGTCAATATTAAGACCTTTCGTGTTATTTAGTTGTCGATATTCTTTCCTGGCGAACGATAGTGAGCCTGTAATTTTGGAGGGGACAATTTTCTACCGAAAAATTTACAAATTAATCTAGAAGGGGGATCTAATGAATGTATTTTAAGTTTGATGGAGGTCTAGGGAGGAAACCAAAAATATAATGAATACATGAAAAAATCGACTAAAAAGTGAACCATCCCCCCTTAATCGATATCAAAGCATTACACTTTCCATCCTCCGTATTTAACCCCTTCTGTACCGGCGAGTGTCTTGTTAATTTTATTCTAGCTATATTTAGTCGATTGTGTGCAGTTTACGAATGATCTGTGGTAGTAAAAAGGGTTAAGTGAGATAGTTCGAAGCCTGATAATTGCTCGAGGCCCTTTTTAAACTGAATATCGTCTAATAGTAGCCGCCGTAATATTAAAAGGAGGCCACCGGCACAGAAAGAGTTAAACCCTAAACTTTACCATACCCTTTAGGGGGAGAATTCCACTTGAGGGATTTTTTTCTTGACCCTCATGTTTTGCCCCATTGCTTTTGAGATTTTAAAACGTTTGCCCCATTAGTTTGGCGATTTTAAGAACTTTCGCCCCATATCTGTCAATTTCAAGACCATTCGTGCCATTTAGGTGTCGATTATTTCCTGGCGAGCGATAGCGAGCCTGTAATTTAAGAGGAACCGGCCTTCGGTTGGGTCATATTTCTACCGAAAAATGTACAAATTTACCTTGAAAGGGGATCAAGGGGGTGTAATTTTAAGCTTGATGGAGGTCTAGGGAGGAAACTAATACATTAATAAAAAGACTCCTATATGAACAAATATAAAGGCCCATCTCCCCTTAAGTGTCCCAGCCCATATGCCAGTCAGTAGTAACAAATATAAAGGCCCATCTCCCCTTAAGTGTCCCAGCCCATATGCCAGTCAGTAGTAACAAATATAAAGGCCCATCTCCCCTTAAGTGTCCCAGCCCATATGCCAGTCAGTAGTAACAAATATAAAGGCCCATCTCCCCTTAAGTGTCCCAGCCCATATGCCAGTCAGTAGTAACAAATATAAAGGCCCATCTCCCCTTAAGTGTCCCAGCCCATATGCCAGTCAGTAGTAACAAATATAAAGGCCCATCTCCCCTTAAGTGTCCCAGCTCATATGCCAGTCAGTAGTAACAAATATAAAGGCCCATCTCCCCTTAAGTGTCCCAGCCCATATGCCAGTCAGTAGTAACAAATATAAAGGCCCATCTCCCGTTAAGTGTCCCAGCCCATATGCCAGTCAGTAGTAACAAATATAAAGGCCCATCTCCCCTTAAGTGTCCCAGCTCATATGCCAGTCAGTAGTAACAAATATAAAGGCCCATCTCCCCTTAAGTGTCCCAGCCCATATGCCAGTCAGTAGTAACAAATATAAAGGCCCATCTCCCGTTAAGTGTCCCAGCCCATATGCCAGTCAGTAGTAACAAATATAAAGGCCCATCTCCCCTTAAGTGTCCCAGCCCATATGCCAGTCAGTAGTAACAAATATAAAGGCCCATCTCCCCTTAAGTGTCCCAGCCCATATGCCAGTCAGTAGTAACAATATAAAGGCCCATCTTCCCTTAAGTGTCCAGCCCATATGCCAGTCAGTAGTAACAAATATAAAAGGCCCATCTCCCCTTAAGTGTCCCAGCCCAATGCCAGTCAGTAGTAACAAATATAAAGGCCCATCTTCCCTTAAGTGTCCCGCCCATATGCCAGTCAGTAGTACCAAATATAAAGGCCCTTCTCCCCTTAAGTGTCCCCGCCCATATGCCAGTCAGTAGTAACAAATATAAAGGCCCATCTTCCCTTAAGTGTCCCAGCCCATATGCCAGTCAGTAGTAACAAATAAAGGCCCATCTCCCCTTAAGTGTCCCAGCCCATATGCCAGTCAGTAGTAACAAATATAAAGGCCCATCTCCCCTTAAGTGTCCCAGCCATATGCCAGTCAGTAGTAACAAATATAAAGGCCCATCTCCCCTTAAGTGTCCCAGCCCATATGCCAGTCAGTAGTAACAAATATAAAGGCCCATCTCCCCTTAAGTGTCCCAGCCCATATGCCAGTCAGTAGTAACAAATATAAAGGCCCATCTCCCCTTAAGTGTCCCAGCCCATATGCCAGTCAGTAGTAACAAATATAAAGGCCCATCTCCCCTTAAGTGTCCCAGCCCATATGCCAGTCAGTAGTAACAAATATAAAGGCCCATCTCCCCTTAAGTGTCCCAGCCCATATGCCAGTCAGTAGTAACAAATATAAAGGCCCATCTCCCCTTAAGTGTCCCAGCCCATATGCCAGTCAGTAGTAACAAATATAAAGGCCCATCTCCCCTTAAGTGTCCCAGCCCATATGCCAGTCAGTAGTAACAAATATAAAGGCCCATCTCCCTTAAGTGTCCCAGCCCATATGCCAGTCAGTAGTAACAAATATAAAGGCCCATCTCCCCTTAAGTGTCCCAGCCCATATGCCAGTAAGTAGTAACAAATATAAAGGCCCATCTCCCCTTAAGTGTCCCAGCCCATATGCCAGTCAGTAGCAACAAATACAACAACTATCCAAGAATCAGACTTACCATCCTCCCTAGCTGAACCTGCTTTGCTAGCAAGCGGCAGTAATTGACCACTTGCGAGTTTCAGGCTATAAGGAAGTTGGAAGTGTAGGCATCGATATTAAACAGAAATGCGATAATAATGTACTTTTCTGATGGATAAATGGTATGTTGAATTGGGTTTTATGTATTTATATTATGTACTACGACCGTATTTTAGCTATAAATTATGTTAAATATCGATGTCTACAGCTCCAACTTCCTTATAGAACGAAACTCGCAAGTGATCAATTGCTTCCATACCTTCCATACCTACGGGAGCGAAGCATGGACGTTGTTGGAGAGAAACGAACCAAGAGTGAGAGGGGTGGAAATTAGTTATTTGAGAGGTGCGTGCGGAGTTACATGGAGGAATAGACAGACGAATTAAGAAGTACGAGAGCGGTGTGGTGTGGATGTAGATGTTCTGGAAAGTGTTAAAAGCAACACCTTGAGATGGTTCGGCCATGTGGAACGCATGGGAAGCGAGAGAATGACTAAGAGAGTGTACGAGAGTGAGGTGGAAGGACAGAGAGGGAGAGGTAGACTGAGAGAGAGGTGGAGGAATAGAGTTAAGAAGTATATGCTTGAAAGCGGTGCTGGATTGGAGGAGGGGTGTCGACTGACTGGGGACAGAGGTGCATGGGGGCATTTCGTTCGTGGTCACCTCTTCAGGGATCACGGCATCCGACAATAAATAGATAGATAGACCTTCTATGGGGCTGGCATAGTTCTGGTTGTGTCCATGAAGCAGGTGGTTCAAGTGTACCATCACAATCATAGCACTGGATATATCCAAGGCATTTGATAGAGTCTGGCATCAATCCTTATTGTCGAAGATGTCACACTACGGCCTTGCATCATTAGTTCCACTAATTTCTTCTTATCTTCATAACAGAAAAATATGTGTAATGGTAGATGGCCTTTATTCTCAATTTAACTCAATAAATGCTGGTGTTCCCCAGGGATCAGTTTTGGCCCCAACTCTGTTCCTCATTCATATCAATGATCTCATATCTACCACTCATAATCCAATACATTCCTACGCAGATGACTCAACACTCCACAGTTCCTTCACATTTACCAATTCTTTCACCCAACCCGATCTTATAAATTCAAAAAACACTGCAATTTCTCTGAACCAGGACCTTTCTAGAATTAATGAATGGGGACAAAAGAATCTAGTTTCCTTTAATGCACAGAAAACCAAGTACATTCAATTTTCTAACCGACAGAATCTCACTGACTCCCATATATTTTTTAATGATGTAAATATTCCCACTTCCCCTAGTATTGACATTCTCGGTGTAACATTAACTACTAACTTGAGCTGGACACATTATATTAGAAGCATTGCTAAGAATGCCTCTAAAAAACTGGGACTCCTGTACAGAGTTCGAGAATTCTTCACTGACGAGCAGTTGGCCGTTATATAAAAGTCATGTGCGTTCTCAGATGGATTACTGTTCACCTCTGTGGAGTGGAAGTGGAGTGGTTGCATTGAGGCAGTTGGACAAAATTCAAAATAAAGCTATTAGATTAATCAATAACCCTGCAATCACACAGGACCTTCCTACATTATCCATACGAAGAAACGTTGCATCCCTTGCATTATTCTACAGATATTTTCACAGCAATTGTTCCGAGGAACTTGCTTCAATTGTGCTGCCTCTCCACATCTTTCCCTGTAGAACTAGGGCAGCTGAGAGCGGCCATGAATTTACACTTTCTCCTCCACAATGCAGAACTTCTGCTTATCAAAATTCATTTATCCCTAGAAGTACTACTCTTTGGAATTCACTTCCCTCGAGTTGCTTTCCACAAACTTACAATCTACAAAAGTTTAAATCCAGTTGTTACAAACACTTTATGAATGGAGGATGCCTTTAGGCACATGGACCTTTTTGTTTTATCTGTGTTTTTCCTTCCTCCGTTCATTGTCTCTTAAAAAAAAAAAAATTATCAGGGCTGGCCACTACCACCTTTTGAACCCTGGCTAATTGAAGCATGTTTACTCAGTTAACCCGAGGAGAACGAGAATGGGGTGTTGACAAATGTTGTTGTATGTGATTTAAATACCTTCAATTCTGACAGAAGTTTTTATATTTACCAAATAAAGCATTATTTCTTCTCTATGAGCGTTTATTTTACTTATATGATGAACATATGAACATTGACGAGTTATAAAAGAAGTGGGAACACAAGTGGGTGAGGGAAAACGTATATTTTTGCCGCCCGGTCAATATCTGGGTCAGCAGGCCGAGAGACATACATCCTCCCTCCCTCTGCAATGTCTCGCAATGTACTGAGCCGCCCGGGAGAGATCTCGCACTTCTAGAGGGTCTCTAAATGACTCAACCCCTGCCTCCGGGCCCGCCTGACGATAATTGGCAAGGAAAATAACCGATAATTGAGGGAAATAAGAAGATAAATAGCCAATAATTGAGGAGGTGGGGAAGGGGGGGGGTTGAGACACATGTGGATGAGTGGTAGCAAGTATTAGAGGGGAAGTATCTCACCTAGTGACATATTCCTTTGGTTTGAGAGCCCTCGGGGCGTTCTGGAAGATTATTTCATGCTCTTGCTTCCGTGAGGCCTATCGCGTACGCTATACAGATACTTCCTTTAGGCTTATCGCGCTTCTCGGGTTAAAGGTTCCATAATTTAACTCACGCCACTCACTAAATCCCATAAGTACACCCACCAAATGTGCCAGTAATAACAAATGAAGCTTTCATCTCAAAGCATCACACTTACCATCCTGCGTAGCTAAATATTCCCTGGTAACAAGCAGCGGTGATGGCGGCGCTGCTCCAGTTGCTACCTTGCAAAGGGTTGACGTAGTTTTCAGTATGTCCGTGGAGCAGGTGGCTCAAACCCGCCACCACGATCACAATCAGGGCCACTATTTTACTGGCGGTGAACACGTTTTGAACCTGAGCCGCCCACCGCACGTTCACGCAGTTCACGTAGGAGTGGAAACCTGGTGGGGAAGACACCATTAGTATTTTTATTATGAAAGGAAATTTTTGAGCTAATTCTCCCTACCAATAAATCCCTACAGTGGCCGATAGAGGCACGGAACAACGCAATGTTTTCCCGCGGTGCATTGTGGGAGATTGACGGCATCGCGGACCTATCCACCCTCCCTCTTCTTCAACAATTCTTTATTATAAGCAGTTAGTCAACATTTCTGTAGCTGACATATACTTTGGTCTATGCATATTGTTATACATATTCTAAAATCACCCATATTCATAGATAACGTATATTTTCAATACAAAGTCAGCAAGTATTTTCGCGTCTATTTTGTTATGATAATTAATCCGTTTATAATGATGTTTGTAGTCATTATCAGCTGCATATGGACTTTCCCTTTATTACTATACTATATGAGCACTTAGTGTAGTCGTATACTGTATAATAAAAACATGTAGAATCACAAACAATCAAGATAAACTATGCCATAGACTACAGTAGATCTGGACTGGACACGAAAATGGAACTTTGCAGTAAGGGACCCGAAATCGGAGAACGAACCCCCAAGTTCGAACTTCGAAACCGCGAAAATGTGATATTTTCGCAGTTTCGAGGTTCGAACTTGGGTGTTCGTTCTCCGATTTTGGGTCCCTTACTGCAAAGTTTCATTTTCGTGTCCAGTCCAGATCTACTGTAGTCTACGACTATGCATATCCTAGGTGTTGGGTATTGTTGATGTCGACAGTCGTAGCTCTGGCGCTACTTCGGAAGCGTCCACCAGAGGTCTCAGGTGAATTCTTGGTAGGGAGAATTGAAACCATCTAGTACTACCCATAATAGATAAAACATAAGATATCAATGTACAGTCGGCCTAATAATGCCCCTTTCCCACTGATGCGATTTCATACGATTTTCATCGCCGAAACCAAAAAATGGGCACATTCGTAACATGTTGCAACAAAATCTTGAACCCTCGCAAGCATCGTCGAACATTGCCGAGGGATCGGCGAGGCCCTCGGAGATCCTCGGCGACATCGGCGAGACATCGACGAGGGTGTTGCACGTAAAAAAAACGTCGTCGAGAGTATACCCGCGACGGGTATACATAGCAGAGGCGTGCGAAGGGCTGTGCGACGTAGATGAATGCTCGGAAAACACCTCGCCGAGGCCAAAGAGCACCTTCGGCGAGGTGGGTAAAAAAAAAAGGATTAGGCCTATAGTGAACCTGTCAACCCTTTTTTCTATGCACCTCTCGTAAGGCAGTTCACCTGTTTTTTTTCTCTTGCTCTCCTTTTCTCTCTTTCTCTGGCTTGTATCCATTCGGCCCCATTCAGCCAACTGTTTTAAGACGTTTATCCCCATCCAAGTATCGATATCTTCCTGGCGAGCGATAGCGAGTCAGCATTGTATGGAGAAATCCGGCTTCGCTGGAGACATTTTTCTATCGAAAAATGTACAAATTTAGCTTGCTGTCAAAACAAGAATATATATATGTTGGCTCGCTTCCGCTCACCAGGAAAATATTGAAACCTGGATGGGGGTAAACGTCTTAAAACAGTAGGCTGAATGGGGCCGAACGGATACAAGGAAAAGAGAGAGGGAGAGAAAGAGAAAACAAAAAAAGCGAGGTGGGCTCAATTAAGCCGTAATTCGTAAACATACGGCAAGGACATTGCCAATCTCCGAATTAAGGGGAGATGGGTCGTTTTTCTGGTCCGCTTTCTTCCTCATGGTTAACCCCATTAGTTTTCATATTTTATGACGTTCGGCCCATTAGTTTGGCGATTTTAAGACATTTCACCCCCATTTCGTTGTCAATATTAAGACATTTGGGGTCATTTAGGCGTCGAGTGTTTCCTGGCTAGCGATAGCGAGCCTGTACTTTTTGAGGAACCGGCCTTCGGCCAGGATATTTTTCTATCGAAAAATGTACAAATTGATCTTGAAGGAGGGTGTTGGGGGGTGCTTTATATGCTTGATGGAGGTCTAGGGATGAAACTAAATAAATCATAAACAAATATATAAATGAGCAAATATTACGGCCATCCCCCCTTAAGGGGAGACGGACCGTTTGTTTGGTCATTCATTCCTTTATGTCTTAGTTTCCTCACTAGACCCCATCAAACTAAAAACAAAAAACTCTAGATCCCCCTTCAAGATAAATTTGTACATTTTCGACGAGATGGGTTGGGTATGAGGGGGGGATCTGGTTGGTGTGGGCCAATCGGCGTTCTGCAGAGCCCCGTAATCTTGTGTTGATCTCTGACCGTTTTGGTGAGGTCAGTCCTCAAGGCATTAGTGAGTTAGGTCTATAATTAGGCCTTGTAATTGGGGTTGGGTGTGACAGGGATCTGCCTTGTGTGGGCCGATCGGCTTTCTGCAGACTCCCGTTTTCTTATGTTCTTATGTTTGTGCCATGAAATATATGCAAAAAGTTTTCGGATAATCTCGCCAAGGTATCCGCCGAACCATCGCTTAATTCGCCGAAGACATCGCAGAACATACGCCGAGGATTTGTTCATCCTTCGCATTATTTTGCAATATTTGTATTCAAATGTGACAGTTCTCGCCGAGGTCATCGGCGAACCATCGCTCAATTTGCCGATGACGTCGCATAATGTCGCCGATTACGTCGTATCCATCGGCCACATCGTCGCCGAGTGTAAACTTGTCAACGGTTTTTAACGGTCAAAATCGTATATGTCGCACAAATTCGTTGCGAAATGACAAAACTACGTCCTCGGCGAGGAAAATCGTATAAATTCGCATCAGTGGGAACAGTGGCGGATTAAGGGGGGGGCTTTAGGGGCGGTAGCCCTGGGCCCAAGCCTCAGGAGGGGCCCATGAATATTGAGATCTTTTTTTAACCTCAGGGTAACTTGCCCCTTGAAAGTGGTTTTCTATTATATCGTCAAAATCTGAGAATGGTCAGCAAACGTTTTGACATTACCCTCTTAGTCCTTTGTCAATGTTATTATGTTAATGTCTATACAAATATTTATGCCGTTTTACGTTAATACCAAAACGAACACAATCTTTATTAGGTGAAATCTTTATTTTCTCATCAACTTTAAGCTAAATATTTTTAGTCACGTCGCCATCGCCAACGTTGGTGATCATAGCAGCTAACAGGCTAGTGCTTCGTGCCAGTACCACCTCTTATTGTTTTTGGCCAGGCTATATTGAATTTTGTATAACTATTAAGTTCTCCTGGCTTCATGATATTTATTAAGGTAGGTTGAGACAATATATGTTTGTGAAATATCTGATATAATCTGTGATGCATCGAAGCCTATCGCGATCAAAAGTAGGCTAAACATCAGACATATTGACAATAAATGTTACAAATATGAGCAGATCGGAAATATAAATTGAGATTATTGAGTGTATGAAGTCTGGCAAAAATGAAGACAAAATTGGGATATATGTATATTTTATATTCATATTAATTTTTATAATAATCTTGGGATCATGTAGCATATTTCAATCAATCAATCAATCAATTTTATTTCGTAGATAAACTATATTTAGAGGATAGGCCTAGCCTAGGCTGCTGCTGCCTGACCTTTTCATAATTCAGATCGTTTGAGTTAGACTTGAGGCAGGCTAGACAACAGCCTAGACAACTCTATAAAGAGCAGGTTTAGTTTAGTATCTACAATTTAAAAATATAGCCTGATTCTTTTTTGTCTACACAGTTCCAATGGCCCAGTCATCCAGTGTACATTTAGCCTACTTTTTTCCCTGGAGCCTGTTCGTCATGTAGAGGATTGTAGGCTGTAGCATTATACCAATGAATGAACACTTTTTTTTTTTAAGGCTAAATTAAGATTTTCTCTTATGTTATCTTTTGATAAAATCATCCATGCTAATAAATATAACAGGCTGAATTATTGTCAAGTTCCCTGATTGTAAAGGATCAAATGAATCTGCTTTTTTAGTGTTTGTGCCTCCACTGATCCAAGGGGATCAGTGGAGGCAGGGTGAGGGTCAGGGGGGCCCAGTCCATCTCACAGCCCTGGGCCCAATACACCCTTAATCCGCCACTGAGTGGGAAAGGGGCATAAGTGATAGTTTGGCACCAATTATGTTTGATCAGTAATTGGTATCAGCAATATTTACACATGATTTCTTCTTTTCGAGTGAGATATACCAACATGTTCCTACACTTACCCAGCATATTCAACATCTAACAGACATAAATACAACACAGAGTGAGCCAAACGTAATGGCAGCTGAGACATGACATTAGCGCCACCGTATTGAAGGAATTACATTAGATAACTAGTGACGTCCCACATGTCGTCATCCGGTCTTTATGTATGACCGTACTGCACAGGCCTTATTATCAATTTAACTACTTTTGTGTAATGCCCAGTACTCGCTCTCACTCTCACTCTCACTCTCTCTCTCTCTTCCATTCACTTAGTCCATTAGCCTGTTTTGGGTTTACACCAAATATAGGTAGGCTACATATGCTGCCCATACCTGAAGCACAAACAATTACTAACCCACAAGCGCAGTGGGAATAAGCTGAACAACGATATCAGACAGTTTCACAAATTGCAAAGACAAACAGCTTGACAGAAATATGGACATATACTTTTAAGTACTGACCCACAATCCCTGCACCAATAGGGATGTTAAGATAAAAAACAATCCTGCCATCCCCACACCATTACAAACCACCAACGTCGCTCATAGACATACCAAGAGAAAGGGCAAATATTTGTACCGGTACATACAAATCCATTTCCTCAAAGATGATGAGCTTGACTGGAAGATCAAAGATGGAGCTGCAGTTCTTGAGTATCCCCGGAGCCAGATAAGATGCAAAAATAGGAGACAGACAAGCAAGGCAGAAACTTTGACAGAGATTATGACATTAACCTACAAGTGCAATGATGATAAAATTAACAACAAAAATTGGAGCTAGAGGCGCATTATTCAAGTATCGCCGGAGCCAAATATAGGATGCAAAGAGGAGAGATATATAGACAATCAACGAAACGGTGATCAATAGTTTTACATACAAACAAGCACAATGGAGATGAACTTAACAGGAACATCAGACACGGATCTACAGTCTTTGAGAATGGCCTGAACTAGATAAGAGTAACTGCCACCAGATCTGTATCATTGCGACTCACCATCATGACCCATAGACAAACATTGAGACAAAGTCAAATATGTATATACTCACCCACTAGGGCAACGCAGGGTTGGAAAATATCTGATTTTTTTAATAAAAATAAAAATAATTTATTTTTTTATTAAAATCAAATTTTTGTTTTCGATTGTTTTACAACAAAAATCCAAATCACGCAAAACTTGTATAAGTAAGTATATAATTTCCTACATACCTTAACCCCTTCAGACTCCTATGACGCAGAGGTTGTCAGATTAGCAATAAGAAATAGAGTTCTCTCACTCTTATAATTACCTCTCCAAAATTAGTTTTCTGCCCACAGCTAAATCAAAGACAAATGCAGAGGTTGAAGTAACTAAACTAAAGGTTTTTAAATACTACCCCTGATGGTAACAAAGGCTTTAAAATATCCCTAATCGGCTCAAAATCGCGTCATATATCGGAGAGGGTTAAAAGCTATTACTTTGATAACATTATATCAGAAAACAATTAAATAAAACTGATTTAAGGAGAAAAGATAATCCATTTTCTATGAAAAAACACAATTCATAATTTTTTTTCCTGCCAACTGCAGACATGCAGTTGCTTGTTTTCAGCAGGCACACTGAACTTGTGGGGGCCTGCTTGGCTGAGGCCTAACCTAGCGGGTACACATAATAGATGCCATTTACTCACTTTATAAAGTAACTAAAAGCTAAGTGGGATCAAAATTGCCTCTTGAAATATTACATATCGACAAGATAATAATATGGTATATAGTATAGAGTGAGCATGTAGCTAATACTTGTGATATAATCAAGAATGTACTAGTGAGTTAATTGCTCAATAGGTGGCGTTCTGAGAGTGAGGGTCCGAGTCTGGGGAATGAGACTGTGAAGCGCAGAGGCGGAGCAGCTTCAGAGATGGGATTGCTTCGAGCCGGGGTGCTTCGCATGTCTCACTCCCTAGACTGGAACAAGACCTCACGGGCCGCACCGTGTTCAGCGGTTGAGTGTAAAGGCTCTCAGCCTATGTCCGAGAGGGAGTAGTTGGAATATAGAAGAAAAATAAAAAAATATATATAGAGAAACAAACACTAGAGTGACTAGATCTATCTATCTATTGCCTGACGCCGTGATCCCCGAAGGGGTGGCCACGAACGAACCGCCCCCATGCACCTCTGTCCCCAGTCAGTCGACACCCCTCCCCCCCTCCCCCCAACCAGCACTGCCTTCGTTCATATTCTTCCTCACTCCATCCTTCCACCTCTCTATCGGTCTACCTCTCCCTCTCTGTCCCTCCACCTCGCTCTCATACACCCTCATAGTCATTCTCTCGCTTTCCATACGTTCCATATGGCCGAACCATCTCAAGTTGTTCCTTTTCACACTTTCCAGCACATCTACCTCCACACCACACCTCCTTCTTACTTCCTCATTAGTCTGTCTATCCCTCCATGTAACTCCGCACGCACTTCTTAAGTAATTCATTTCCACTGCTCTCACTCTTGGTCTGAGTCTCTCAACCAACGTCCATGCTTCGCTTCCGTAAGTCAGTGTCGGGATTACCACACTGTCATGCAAGGACTTCTTCACTTCCATAATGACCACCCTATTTCTTGTTACTGCTTTCAGCGTTCCTACAACCCTCTTCCCCTGTTGTACCCTCTCCTGCACTTCTTCATCCATAATCCCATCTTTACTCAACACACTACCCAGATACTTAAAAGAGTTGACGATCTCCATAGCCTGACCGTTCAGCTTCACCTCACACTCTCTGACTTCACCCCTTTCGAAGACCATAACCTTGCTCTTCCCCCTTCAAATTCCGTTTTTCGCACAATGTTCCAAACTCATTTACCAGACCCTGCAACTCCCATTCATTATCACTCATCAGAACTGTATCATCCGCAAACAGCAGTATAGGTAGCTTCCACTCAATTCCCTCCCTTTTCAGCGATACACCAACATCCACTGCTCTTGATAGTATTTCTTTCATGACTCCATCCATATATACAGTAAACAACCACGGGGACATCACACACCCCTGTTTCAAACCAACATTCAGGTCAAAGAACTCGCTCTGCTCACTCTCCACTAGACTAGATGCAGTTAGTAAATTTACCCAGTTGACAGTTTCTGTCTCTGTCCTCTGGAAAGAGTTCCCAACTACAACAGAGTATTACTCTTAATAGGTAAGAGGGATAAGAGGATAAGTCCATAGTAAAACCTTATAAACCTATTTAGGTGAAGAATCAGAATGATTAAAGTGGGGGTAGAATGAAATAATGTAATCAGTCATGCATGTATATAAAAAATACAACAATTATACACAACTGATATCTCTTGGCTATGTGAGAAATGAGGATCTTCAACATGTACAGTAAATTTTCAGAAACAGGAAGAAAACCTGAACTGTTCCTAGCTGAGATAGATTACTATATAATGTTTAAGAGGGTAAAAATATCGGTAGACTATTAAGATTAGCGCAAAATTTCTAATAATTAATTGAAATGTGAAATTTAAACTACAAATATTTATTAATTTTAATAATTTTGTTTTCTTTGATTATAATCGATTAACACCTTATTGGCGGGCTAGGCGGTCTATTTATATGTACCGCCCAGCGGGGTGTTTTTAGCCAAAATAGGGCTGTTTACGTGATCATTTTCATGCCTAAATAAGACCCAGAGCGTAAAACAAGCATCTATCCCTGAAAGGGCATAAACAGAGCTTTCCAATGACACCACAATGATCCTTGTATGACCGCTAGTTTTCTTGCAACAACCGCGCAACACGAGTGCAAAAACCATGTAATTCGGTACTTTCCCCATACATTTCACTATGTAGCGAGTGTGAGAGGGTGGAGGAGGGTGGGATTCATGTCAGTAGGCCCGCCGCGGTGGTCTGGAGCAGTCATACGCTCGCTACTCTCCTGCCACCACTTGTCTCTCTCTCTCAGCAACATTACGTGCTGAAATTGCCACACGACTTATGGTGTGAGCCGCCACATAGTCCAAATTTATTTAACTCGACTTATGTTGTGGGCCGCCAGTTAAGGGTTAAAATAACTTGATTAAAATTGTTTGATTTTAATCATGCCAACCCTGGCAATGTCAATGAACTTTACAGGAAGATCAGAGACTTACCTGCTGTCCTTGAATATCACCTGAACCAAATAAGATGCTTAGATGAGAAATACAGGCACATAAGTAAAGAAGGAGACAAAGACAATTATTACATACCCATCCAGAAGTAAGAGAATATCAGACAGTTTCAGTCCTCGAGCATTGTTTGGACCAAATACAACATAGATGAGAGAGATTGGCACAGAGGCAAAACAAAGAGCCAAAGACAATTATTTATTACATACTCACACACAAGCAAAATGGCGATAAGCTTAGCTGGAGTATCAGAGACGGAGGTGCAATCATCGAGTATCGTCTGCACCAAGTAGGACGCAAAGATAAGAGCGACCACCGCCAGTCCCGCACTGTGGGTGATCACCACCTTCACCCAGATGCAGAGGAAGGCGGGCACAGGGCCAAAGGACTCGTGCAAGTACGTGTACGTCCCGCCATTCTCGGGGATCATCGTGCCTGTAAGATAAACGAATGTAAGGATAAGAACATAAGAAAAAGGGAAAACGAGGCAGATCCCTTCTTCCCTTCTGGCCCACACGAGGCAGATCCCTTCTTCCCTACAACAAGGACATACGGATTACATAAGGATAAAGGAAGGATATCATAGAAACTTAAAGGTTATAACTCATGTTCCTGACTGTACTGTCGTGGCCAATAATGCAGTCTGTAAATTATTGAAGTTATCGACCTGAATTGAATCCTTTTTTTAACCCATAAATTGCGATGTGCCTCATTCAATGTTTAAATGGCGGAAGGCGACGTGCCTCAATAGAGCGAGAATATCAAGTCGGTTACAAAAGCTTTGTGGCTGTGGCAGTAACTTGATGCCATTTTTTCATGTATGACCATGGTTACTCCATTTCATGTATGACCATGGTTACTCCATTTCATGTATGACCATGGTTACTCCATTTCATGTATGACCATGGTTACTCCATTTCATGTATGACCATGGTTACTCCATTTCATGTATGACCATGGTTACTCCATTTGAGTTTGATGAGCACAATGGTTTCAGTTTGATGAGCACAATGGTTTTAAGGGGGATGAGCTGGTTTGTCTGGCCCCCTTTTCCCTCGTGTTTAACCACATTGTTTTTTTTAGATTTTAAGAGGTTCAACCCATAGTTGGCAATTCTAAGACTTTAACCTCCATTTCTTTGTCAATAATAAGACCTTTCGTGCCATTTAGGTGTCAATTTTTTCCTGGCGAGCGATAGCGAGCCTGTAATTTTAAGAGTAACCGGCCTTCGGCCAGGACATTTTTCTACCAAAAAATGTACAAATTTATCTTGAAGGGGGGTCTAGGGAGAGGTTTTTACAGGTTAATGGAGGTTTAGGGAGGAAACTAAACAATAATAAACAGATAAAACAATAAGCAAACAAATACGCCCATCTCCCCTTAAGGTAATGTAATAGGACCAATATCTAACTCTTTGAGGTACAGTTTCCCACAAAAGTTCTGTTCCTTCTTGTGATCTTATGGAGAAAAGTAAAAGAGAATGAATGAATTGCGAGTGTGGTTGCTTGTAATTATCAGTTGACTAATCAGTTGAATTAAGCACTGCATAAGAAACTATTATTCTTCAATGTATAGTGTTATGCCAGGTTTTTTACTGGGATTGATTCGATAAATTACTAAATTGGGAAGGTTCTACTTGACTGGAGAAGCCGAATTCGTTTCAACACATGCACAGAAGGTAATAGAGGATAATTATAACAAAACGTACATTCATATTATTATATGCACCACACATAGATATCGTATTCAAATGATATAAAATGGTATAAACACATAAATATAAGATGCACGAACAAGGTTCCGCAATCTTCGTTCACTCTTAAGACTTGGTTTTTATAATATAGCTTAGTACTCCCTTCAATCGAGGTAGGACACTTATACTTTTTCCTCTTACGCGACACAGGTATATTCTTAAGTATTTGCTTTTTTGCGGGTTATCACTATTACTTATATGATTTCACTTTGTATGAATATTTAGAACTTTAAATTAAGTACTTCCTTAAAATAGGTGGGCATCAGTAATACTTCAATTGCGTTTCAAATTGCATAAAAATAATATGAATTCACTCAAGTACCTCCTTTTATATAAGGCGTGTCACTAGTACTTTTTTTCTTTCACTATTATATATATATATATATATATATATATATATATATATCCTGCGTCAACACTAGGTACTTCTATTAATAATTGGTTATCACTAGTACTTCTTATGCGTTTTCAATAGCATATAAAGGGGATATAAAGATTTAATTAAGTACTTCCTTCTATCAATAAGGTGTATCACTGGTATTTATAAAGGGATTTCACTATGTATTATATGTATGAACACTCTGTAGTCTTCTGGTGAGAATCTGGGCCGTGGTGGTGATCCTGACGTGGCTGGGTGACAGTATAATAATAATAATAATAATAATAATACATTTTAATTAGCCAATCCAAATATAATTAAAATACAATTGTTTTAAAACATATTACGATGGCTGAGCCTTTTGAGAGAAATCTCTCTTGAAGGCCCCTTGTGCATAACTCGATTACTGCAGTAAACTTAAAATTACCGTATTGAATTTATCAGTGAGGAAGGCAGTTGTAGGCAGCTCACGCTCACGCCCATCCCAACAGACACCATCACGTGGGTTGACCATGAGTGTAATGTATTATTATTACACAACCCCCACAGAACCCACACCCAGCAGCCACACTCATGAGGGGAACGAGGGGCTCCACACCGGTCAACCTATAGCTACAATACTGTTTATACTACCCACACTGATGGTAAAGTCTGCTTATACATACACATACACCTATATCCATATCTTTACTGACAAATATATACACACACATTAAATGTTTAACAGATACTTAAATACAAACACAAGTACGTACATATACCCACATGCTCATATAATGATGTACGCATTAATATTCATATAATACACACACATACGAGGACACATATACACACTTTCACAATCGCATATTACACTTACTTGCGTACATACGCACTCAAAATACATACGAGTTTAAATAAACACGTACATACAGTATACACGACACAATCAGTAGAAGTCTAATTGCCCTAGCTAATACATCAATTGCCCTAGCTAATACATCAATTGCCCTAGCTAATACATCAATTGCCCTAGCTAATACATCAATTGCCCTAGCTAATACATCAATTGCCCTAGCTAATACATCAATTGCCCTAGCTAATACATCAATTGCCCTAGCTAATACATCAATTGCCCTAGCTAATACATCAATTGCCCTAGCTAATACATCAATTGCCCTAGCTAATACATCAATTGCCCTAGCTAATACATCAATTGCCCTAGCTAATACATCAATTTTCATATTTTGTAATAATATTTTGATAGTAGATGTGACTGAATTGCTATTTTGAAACTGATTGTTTGTTCTTTATATCAACTGGTAAATTATTCCAAATATTTGCACCGTGGTAGTTAATAGATGTCCGGGAGTTTTTTGAGGACATATGAGAGATTTCTAAGGAATTTGTATTTCGTAAGTTATATCTTTCATTGGTGCGGTGTCTAAATAAACCAACATTACTATGATTTTGTAGAGATTTAAATACAAACAAAGCGCTACAGTAAGTATTAATATCATCTAGTTTTAGAAGTGCAAGCTGTTTAAAGAGATCGTTTGTATGAGCATATTTAGATGTTTACGTGATTGTTCTAACTACTTTTTTTAGTGCTATTTGTATAAATTTAAATTATTTTTTCCTGTTGCCCCTCATATTGTATGACAATATGATACATATAGATATAATAAAGAATAATATAGTTGTTGTAGTGCACTAGTGTTGAAACAGTGGCGAGTAAGATATAAAATACCGCATTGTTTATTGATTTTGCTTGATAGGTTTTGTATATGAGAATTCCACGACATCTGCTTATCAACCACAATCCCCAGGAATTTTATATTCTCCTCTTCTTTCATTGGCACATTTCCGAGTTTGACGGAAGCAAGATTGTTAGGAATATATTTGTGTCTATGAAATTTTACAAACTTCTTTTTATCGATGTTGAGAGTAAGCTTATTAGCATTTATCCACTTGTTAACATTGATTAGGTCATCATTAACTAAGTTTATAAGGCAACTTAGGTTTCGGTGACTGGCGTAAAGAGTGCTGTCGTCAGCAAATAATATAAATTTAAATAGATTACTTGAATAAATAATGTCATCAATATAAAGAATAAACAGCAGCGGACCCAATATTGATCCTTGTGGAACTTCCTAAGATATAAGTTGTTGCTGGGATATAGTGTCTTTATAATGAACATATTGTTTGCGGTTACGTAAATATGATTCCAACCATTTATTTTTGACACCTCTAATTCCATAGTGGTCGAGCTTATCTAAAAGGATTTGGTGGTCAACTGTGTCGAAAGCCTTGGAATGATCCAATAATATGCCAATTGTATAATCTTTAGATGGAGACTCGAACTCTTGGGTGTTGGGTCTTAAATAATACATACAATATACTAGTGCATCTGTAAAGTATTATCGAGCAAACGTAGGAGAGCACTCGCGGGACTCTTGGGATATTTGGGGTAGTCCCTCCTGGCCTCACGGTCATGGTGGTGATGCGGCTTGGATGAAGAATGGCGCTTGGAGGTATGGTGTCTATGGAGCCTTTTCGTTAGCTTCCTTTCCTTGGCAGCTTTCCTTCTCTGGTGTGCATCAGGATTGTTGATGGTGATGGTCAGGTTCTTTCCGGGTGTTGGGAGACGTGCAACATCAATTGCAGCTACTCGGGCACATCTTGGTGGGGTGGTGGTTGTTTCCATTTGTCTCGGAGGTGTGGTGGGAAGTGCGGGAAAATTGCTTGGTGGTGGTGAAGGCGTGGTGGTAACTTTCTCCTGTATTTTATATAGCTATGAATATAATTAAGCACACATTGTCGGTACAGAAGGGGTTAATTCTTACACCATATAGACATTCTAGGATTTAGGCTAACATGACTTAGTGGCCATACCTTGTCATACCTTGAATATTACCCGCCATGAATCAATTCTGACAGTGATTACAGCCGACACGAGCGTTTTTTTCCATCAACACTTATCCTCAATACTGGTCTGGCAGCTTAGGGGGTCAACATTTATATTATTTTGGTTACCTACATAGATCTAGGACCAGTCTAGTTTCTGATATCAGTACAAAATATTCTAGAAATGTTGCCAGAAAAATTTTGATCATCGAATGTTGAGTATATAAGCTCTCGTGTGATGCCGGCTTACCTTGTTCTCTTTTTTTGTTCTCTTTCTCTTCCTCTCTCTTTGGTTTGTATCCATTCGGCACCATTCTGCCTACTGTTTTAAGACGTTGACCCCCATCAAGGTGTCAATATTTTCTTGGCAAGCGGTAGCGAGCCAGCATATATATTTTTAGTTTTGACAGCAAGCTAAATTTGTACATTTTTTGATAGAAAAATTTCTCCGGCGAAGCCGGATTTCTCCATACAATGCTGGCTCGCTATCGCTCGCCAGGAAAAAATCGACACATGAATGGGGATAAACGTCTTAAAACAGTTGGCTGCATGGGGCCGAATGGATACAAGCCAGGGAAAGAGAGAAAAGGAGAGAAACATAAAAAAAGCCGGTGACCCCCCTTAACCACGAACATCTAATTACAGTCATAACCCAGTATATTATATTGAACGTTATAATTACCCATGGCCGAGACTCTATATCATATATAATCAGTATTGAGAGCACACACACATACACCCACACTCACACCCACACACACATAGACACACACATAGACACTCACACACACACACACATAGACACACACACACACACACACACAAACAAACACACACACACACACACACACACACACACACACACACACACACACACACACACACACACACACACAAACACACTCATACAAACACACTCACACATATAATCCAAATAAATGTAATGAGAGATTTTCACCCAAGAGATTATTTTCTGGACCCCCGTCTCCCACATATTTAGCCCCATTAGTTTTGACATTTTAAGAAGTTCGCCCCCATTATTTTTACGATTTTAAGGCCTATCGCTCAATGTCTGTCAATTTTAAGACCTTTTGTGCCATTTTGGTCTTGATTCTTCCTGGCGAGAGATAGCGAGCATGTAATTTAGGAGGATTCGCGGGACATTTTTCTATCTCGAAAGGGGGTCTTGAGGGTATTTTGTTAAGATTGATGGAGGTCTGGGTAGCCAACAAAAACCCTCCCTTTAAGCTGAGTTTAAGCAATATAAATTACTAGCAAATTTAGGTTAAACATATACGAATTCAGCAATGAAATTTTCCTTTTGTATATTATTAGCCCATGGCTGTAATTCTATATAAAATCATTATTAGTAGTATTATTATAGTTAGTAGTAGTAGTAGTAGTAGTAGTAGTAGTAGTAGCTCTTGCAAGAAAGATAGCCGCCCAAAATTGTCAACATTTGGAGGCTTTCACAGCTTGTCGCTTAATACCATTGGACAAGAATCCAGGGTGCAGACCAGTGGGAGTGGGCGAAGTGCTGAGAAGAATCATCGGAAAATGCATAATGGAAGTGGTGAAGGACAATGTGCGGTCAGCGGCCGGAAATCTCCAAGTGTGTGCCGGCCACCAAGCAGGGGGAGAGGCTGCAATTCATGCAATAGGAAAAATATATGAGCGAGTGGACTGTGAAGCTGTGCTGCTAGTGGATGCAACAAATGCCTTTAACACCATCAACAGAAAGACAGCAATACATAACATCAAGGTAAAATGCCCAAGCTTTGCCACCTATGTAGAGAACACCTATAAACAGCCTGCTGACATCTTTATAGTAAACAACCAGAACACACAACATGAATCAGCTCTGAAATCAATGGAAGGAGCCACACAAGGTGACCCCATAGCAATGGCAATGTATGCATTAGGTCTCTCAGTGTTGCAAACCTTAACAAGCAATGAGGTGACGCAAGTCAAGCAGGTGGCCTATGCAGACGATCTCACTGGAGCGGGAAAAGTCAACGATCTCAAGCACTGGTGGGAGTAAGTATCAAGTGTAGGCCCAGAAATAGGGTACCGTCCAAATGCCAGCAAGTCAATACTAATAGTAAAACCAGTGCTACATTATGAAAGTGCTGCAGAAGCTTTCAGCGGTAGTGAAGTGGTCGTAACAAAGGACGGACAGCGTCACCTTGGGGCGGTGATCGGCACGGAAGAGTTCAAGAACCAATACATAGAGGAGAAGGTCAGGGAGTGGGTAAAAGAAATTGAAAAACTGGCCAATATTGCAAAGACGGAACCACAGGCTGCGTATTCGGCATTCACATATGGGGTCAAGCATCGCTGGACCTACTTGATGTGAACCGTTCCAAACGTGAGTGCATTACTTCACCGCTGGAAGATGCCATCAGAGACAAACTCATCCCAGCCTGGGTAAAGTCGCACACCCCGAGTGATACAGAGAGAGAGTTCTCGCACTGCCTTCTTGGTTGGGAGGGCTGGGAATCATCAACCCAGTGAGGAGGGCGACAACGGAATACCTGAACTCGATAAAGATAACAGGATGTCTCACAGACAGTATTGTAACACAAGATTCGGCACTGTAGTGCAGGCAGAAATTACAACATCAGAAGGACCATCACGTCAGAGAGGCACAACTCACAGAAAAATGAATTGGCACGACTGATGCACCAACTTTCCCAGAGACCAGTAAGAAAAATACAAATAGCACAAGAAACAGGTGCTTCAAATTGGCTGACAACACTACCAATCAAGGCAAAAGGGTTCAATCTCAACAAACAAGAATTTGTTATGCCATTGCACTGACGTATGGTTGGCCTATTGAAGGACTGCCCGATCGATGCAGACCATTGCATGATATGTAAGAAGGGAGGGCTCATCAGCATCAGGCACGATGAAGTGAGAGACGTAACGGCGAACATGGTCAGAGACGTAAGTCGCGATGTGGCGTGTGATCCACCAATCATTCCCTTGGACGGAGAGATCTTGCAGCACAGGACGGCCAACACATCCAATGAAGCAAGCACGAGTGGACTTTAATGCAAGAGGTTTTGGGACAAGAGGACAGTGAGCGTTCTTAAACATAAGAATATTCGACCCAATGGCCCATAACTACAGCGAGCTGTATCTGGAGGCTGCACACAAGAGAAACGAACAAGAGAAGGTCAGGGAATAAGGGGAAAGGATCCTAAATATCGAACAAAGCAGCTTTAGTAACCCCACTAGTTTTCACCACATCTGGAGGGATAGGACCCAGGGGCTAGTGCTTCTATTCAAGGCTAGCAGAGATCATCGCAGAGAGGAAGCAACAGCCCAGGAGCCAAGTCGTAGCCTGGATGAGGTGCCGCCTATTGTTCTCATTGCTCAGATCAGCACTACTATGCTTGCAGAGAACAAGACTGTCTGCACCACAATAAGCGACGGTGGCAGACATGGACTACGAGGCAGCAGTGGCAGAGGGTCGCATAGGGAGGCGATTGGATTGAAGTTGCATGGTATAGAGTAGTAATATAGTAGAATAGTAGAAATAGAGTAATATCTGATGTTTGTAAAATATAATGAACATACTGTATTAAATAAAAATAAAAGAAAAAAAAATCCACGATGATGAGTCTGAGTGCAAACCCCGGAATAAGAAAGCAGCTTTACGACTACCAAGTCGTGTGCTTTGATGACTGTTCTGTCCTTGTTTAGGGTCCATAAGGGGGGATGCACAGGCTGAGTGGTAATAGTAGAAAATAAAAGTAGTAGTAGTAATAATAATAATAATAATAATAATAATAATAATATTTATTCAGTTAGCAATTTACAGAGCTGGTACCACATAGTATGTTACAAATATGATATGTACCAGCCTTGCATAATTCCAACTAAGGATAGCCCAATAAGGCCGTTAGGCGTATTTCCATTGGGGTCCTTGTGGGATTAGGTTAGCTGGGGAAATGGGGAGGATAAAGAAATAGATACTTTAGAGAAAGTATTTCTAGGGGGTTATTTTAAGATACCTTACATCCTATAGTAAATATCAGTAATCCGTAATCAGTAATCATTTCAGTTTGGTTTGCCTATCTCTTATGTCGTATTTAGTAGTAGACATAAGCTTGGTGCTCCATTCTCGCAGCTGTCCGGTTCAGGTGTTCCTTCAGGCTACGTCTGAAGGAATACAGTGTTCTCTTTTCACGGACTGACTGGGGTAGGTCGTTCCAGTCTTTGATGGCAGTGAAGAAGAATGTTTGCTTACCCTGTCCTTGGATTCTCGGGACCTTAAAATTAAACATCCTGTTTCTTGGATTATGTCCACTCCTCTCATTTGCTTTAACAAAATCATTCTTTAGATACTCTGGAGCTCTGTCATAGACAATTTTGAAGGCATTAGTGAGCCTGATTTGTTTGGCCCTATCAGAGACATTGAGCATACCTAGTGACTGAAGTTGTTCCTGGCCAACATGTGATCTGGGTCCTAGGTTCAGCATGAACCTAACCATTTTATTTTGAGTGACCTGAAGTTTGTGCTGTGCTGATTTAGATGATGCAGAGTACCAGGATGACACAGAATAGTCAAAATGACATTGAACAAGCGCTTGGCAGAGGGTCTTTTTGGTCTCCGCGGGCAAGCATCCCACCTGTCTATACAGGTATTTTATACGTGCTCTACACTTACTCAGGATAGATTCCAAAATTGTTTCACCTGACAAACTCGCGTCCAGTTTTAGTCTGAGATATTTAACTTGTGACACTGTTGTAGTAGTAGTAGGGGTAGTAGTAGTACAGGTAGTAGTAGTAGTAGTAGTAGTAGTAGTAGTGGTGGTAGTAGTTAGTAGGTAAAATGCCCCAGCTTTGCCACCTATGTAGAGAACACCTATAAATGGCCTGCGGACCTCTTCATAGTAAACAACCAGAACACACGACGTGGATCAGCTCTGAAATCAATGGAAGGAACCACACAAGGTGACCCCGTAGCAATGGGAATGTATGCATTAGGTCTCTCAGTGTTGCTAACCTTAACAAGCCATGAGGTGATGCAAGTCAAGCAGGTGGTCTATGCAGACGATCTCACTGGAGCGGGAAAAGTCAACGATCTCAAGCACTGGTGGGAGCAAATATCAAATGTAGGCCCAGAAATAGGGTACCATCCAAATGCCAGAAAGTCAATACTAATCGTAAAACCAGAACATTATGGAAATGCGTTAGACGCTTTCAGAGGTAGTGAAGTGGTAGTAACAAAGGACGGACAGCGTCACCTTGGGGCAGTGATCGGCACGGAAGAGTTCAAGAACAAATACATAGAGGAGAAGGTCAGAGAAAGGGTAAAAGAAATTGAAAAACTGGCCAATATTGCAAAGACGGAACCACAGGCTGCGTATTCGGCATTCACGTATGGGGTCAAACATCGCTGGACCTACTTGATGCGAACCGTTCCAAATGTGAGCGCATTACTTCAACCGCTGGAAGATGCCATCAGAGACAAACTCATCCCAGCGTGGGTAAAGTCGCACACCCCGAGTGATATAGAGAGGAAGTTGCTCGCACTGCTTTCTAGGTTGGGAGGGCTGGGAATCATCAACCCAGTGAAGAGGGCGACAACGGAATACCTGAACTCGGTAAAGATAACAGGATCTCTCACTGACCATATCGTAGCACAAGATTCTGACGGTGAAGTGGACCAGGCGGACATCTACAACATCAGAAAGACCATCACGTCAGAGAGGCAAAACTCACAGAAAAATGACCTGGCACAATTGATGGGACAACTTTCCTGGAGACAAACAAGAAAATTACAAATAGCACAAGAAACGGGTGTTCAAATTGGCTGACAACACGACCAATCAAGGCAAAAGGCTTCAATCTCAACAAACAAGAATTTAATGATGCTATTGCACTGAGGTATGATTGGCCAATTGAAGGACTGCCCGATCGATACGTTTGTGGAACCAACAACGATGCAGACCACTCCATGATATGTAAGAAAGGTGGATTCATCAGCATCAGGCACGATGAAGTAAGAGATGTAACGGCGAACATGCTCAGGGAGGTGTGTAGAGATGTGGTGTGCAAACCATCACTCATTCCCTTAGAGGGAGAGATCTTGCAGCACAGGACGGCCAACACAATCAATGAAGCACGATTGGACGTTAGTGCAAGAGGTTTTTGGACAAATGCACAGAGAGCGTTCTTTGGCATAAGAGTATTTGACCCAATGGCCCATAGCTACAGCGAGATGTCTCTGGATGCTGCACACATGAGGAATGAACAAGAGAAGGTCAGGGCATGTGGGGAAAGGTTCTTAAATATCGAACAAGGCAGCTTTACCCCACTAGTCTTCACCACATCTGGAGGGATGGGACCCAGGGCTCAGTGCTTCTATTCAAGGCTTGCAGAGATCATCGCAGAGAAGAAGCAACAGCCCAGGAGCCACGTCGTAGCCTGGATGAGGTGCCGTCTATCTTTCTCATTGCTCAGATCAGCACTACTATGCCTGCGGGGAACAAGATGGTCTGCACCACAATCAGCGACGGTGGCAAAAGTGGACTACGAGGCAGCAGTGGCAGAGGGTCGCATAGGGAGGCGACTGGATTGAAGTTCCATGGTGTAGAATAGTAATATCTGATGCTTGTAAAATAAAATGTATGAAAAATATTAAATACAAATCAATGTAGTAGTAGTAATCCACGATGATGAGTCTGAGTGCTTACCCCGGAATAGGAAGTACAAAGGAGTACAAAGGAGTACAAAGGAAATCAAGCAACAACAGGTCTAGTGACCCTTCTAGGCTGCTTGTCCTCCAAAACACTGAGGATCAAGTGTCCAAACAGTGGTTTAGGGAGGGTAAGGGAACATTGGAAAGGGAACTACTGCCCTGGAACTAATGTCAGTGGCAGGATTAGGAAGTTAGTAGGGGAGAGATGGGTTAGTAACTGAGGGGGGGATAAAATAAAGTTATTCATTTACAAACGCAGTCAGTCGCGGGTTTGATGCGAGATATTTGTCTAAGCGGAGTTTAAATGAATCAACGGTGCTGCAGTCTATAACGTCTCGGGGAAGCCCATTCCACAAGTTGACAACTCGATTGAAGAAGAAATTCTTAGATTCGTGTGAGTTAAAAGATTTACCAATAATTTTGCAACCGTTTCCCCGCGTGTAATTAGATTGGTCGATAGTGAAGTACATACTACAGTTCATATTGTCGATGCCTTTGATGATTTTGAACACTTGAATTAAGTCACCTCTTAATATGCGATGGGTTAAAGGAAATAGATTTAATTCTCTAAGACGCTCTTCGTATGGTTTGTTCTTTAGGCTAGGTATCATTTTGGTAACTCTACGTTGAACTCGTTCTACCATGTTTATATCTTTTTGGTAATAAGGGCACCAGGATTGAACGCAGTATTCCAGAAGAGGGCGGACTAAGGAATTGTAAAGGGTTAGGATAACTTCTTTGGATTTATGCTCAAATGACCTGCCTATAAAGCCAATTATTTTGTTTGCCTTCTTAACAACTTCTGAACATTGTTGACTCGGTTTTAGGTTACTCGATATTGTTACTCCCAGATCGGTTTCTCTGTTTACATTCTTAAGCTGAGTGCCATTCATCGAATAGTTTGCTTTCTCATTTAGGTATCCGATATGTAGTACTTTACATTTATCCGCATTGAAACTCATTTGCCAAATTTGGGCCCAACATGACAATTTATCTAGATTGTGTTGCATATCGTCAACTTGTTCTTTTGAGAGTACGCTATTTGCAATTTTTGTATCGTCAGCAAATTTTGAGATTGTACAGGTGAGACCCTCATCTATGTCGTTGATGTAAATTAGAAAGAGAATTGGTCCTAGTCCCGATCCCTGGGGTACCCCGCTACTTACATTGGTCCATTTAGATGCCTTACCGTTTATGACTACTCTTTGCTTTCTGTCGCTGAGCCAATTTTCTATCCATTTCAACACACCGTCTTGTATTCCATACGCTTTTAGTTTTAGCAGTAAACGTTTGTGGGGAACTTTGTCAAAGGCATTTTGAAAATCAAGGTATATATAATATCTACAGCTTTACTCTCATCGTAGAGGTTGAGGATATTGTGGAAGAAGTCTAAGAGGTTTGTTAAACAGGAACGTTTTTTACGAAAGCCGTGTTGAGTATCTTTAAGTAAGTTATTTGCCTCTAAGTGATTTACGAGTCTGTCTCTTATGACCGTTTCTATCATTTTACATACAATTGAGGTTTAGCTAATTGGACGATAGTTACTGGGTAGGGATTTGCTGCCTTTTTTAATATCGGTGTTACGTTGGCTAGCTTCCACTGATCAGGCATAGTTCCAGACTGCAAGGATTCATTGAATAGCAATGTCAGTGGTTTGGAGAGCTCATCCTTAGCTTCCTTTAGAACTCTAGGCGAGATTGTATCAGGTCCAGGCATTTTATTTACCTTGAGTTTATCTAAACAATTCAATACTTCTCTCTCTGTAACGGTGATATTGCTTAGAACATCTGAATTATCAATCTGAATCGGCGATGGTGTAGGGATATCACTGAGGTTTTCGGTTGTAAACACTGATGCAAAGAAGGTATTGAGGGCAGTACTCATTTGTACTTCGTCTTTGGTGTATTCTCCATTTTCATCGACTAATGGTCCAACAGTTGAAGTAACTACTTTTGTCTTTCTGATATAACTATAGAATTTTTTCGGGTTTGTTTTACTTTGATTCGCAACATGTAATTCCAGGGTCTTTTTACTTTGCTTAATTAACTTTTTGGCTTTGCGTCGTAGCTCTACAAATTTCACCCGTTCTTCGTCATTTTGTGAGGATTTTAATCTATCATTAGCAAAATTTTTAGCAAGCAGACAGTCTGAAATATCTTTATTCCACCATTTGGGCTTATCATTATGGCCTGGACGCCGTATTTTCGATGGTATGCAGTCGTGCACTGCCTTAAGGTAAGTGGTTGTGAAACACTCCCAAGATGTATTTATGTTGTTATTGTTACTCAGAAAGCTCCAGTCAGTTTCTTTAAGCTTAGATTTAAGTTTATGAAAATTTGCTTTCTTGAAATTAGGGACTTTCTCAATGCTGCTATTTGATTTGTTACTAGTAAACTTTAAAGTGAAAGTTATAGTACGATGGTCGCTGTTACTGAATTCATCACCAACATTCAAATTCTCTATTAATTCTTCTTTTGTTGCGAGTACAAGGTCAAGCACATTATTACCACGGGTCGGAGATATTACCACGGGTCGGAGTAGCTGAATGACTACCAAGTCGGATGCTATGATGACTGTTCTGACCTGGTTTAGGGTCCAAAGAGGGGATGCACAGCTGAGTGGTTTATATATAAAAAAATAAAAAAAAATAGTTAGTAGTAGTAGTAGTAGTAGTAGTAGTGGGCTGTTGCCTATCACAAGAGATACCATCAAGCTGCTGGAAGAGAAACATCCGCAACCTAGTATATCCGAGAGTCAGAAGCTAGAGGGGGCTTATATACCACCGAACCCCGTCATCTACGAACAAATCACAGGCGAGAAGATTTGGAAAAAGGCTCTAGGGACACAAGGCAGTGCAGGACCCTCAGGGATGGATGCAAACGGTTGGAGAACAATCCTGAGCAGCACACTTTTCGGAGTTGCAGCGACCGACTTACGCAGGGCGCTGGCAGATCTTGCAAGAAAAATGGCCACTCAAGATTGTCAACACTTGGAGGCCTACACAGCTTGTCGTCTAATACCATTGGACAAGAATCCAGGGTGCAGACCTGTAGGGGTGGGTGAAGTGTTGAGAAGAATCATCGGAAAATGCATAATGGAGGTGGTGAAGGACGATGTGCGGTCAGCGGCTGGAAATCTCCCAGTGTGTGCTGGCCACCAAGCAGGGGGAGAGGCAGCAATTCATGCAATAAGAGAAATATATGAGCAAGAAGAATGTGAAGCTGTGCTGTTAGTGGATGCATCAAATGCCTTTAACACCATCAACAGAAAGACAGCAATTCACAACATCAAGGTAAAATGCCCCAGCTTAGCCACATATGTAGAGAATACCTATAAACAGCCTGCAGACCTCTTCATAGTAAACAACCAAAACTCACGACGTGGAACGGCACTGAAATCAATGGAAGGAACCACACAAGGGGACCCAGTAGCAATGGCGATGTACGCATTAGGTCTCTCGGTGTTGCTATCATTAACAAGACATGAGACGACACATGTTAAGCAGGCGGCCTATGCAGATGATCTCACTGGAGCAGGGAAAGTCAATGATCTCAAGAGCTGGTGGGAGCAAGTATCACAAGTGGGACCAGAAATAGGATACTTTCCAAATGCTAGTAAGTCTATACTAATAGTAAAAGCAGAACATTACGAAAATGCCTTAGAAGCTTTCAACGGTAGTGAAGTGGTCGTAACAAAGGACGGACAGCGTCATCTAGGGGCAGTGATTGGCACAGAAGAGTTCAAGAAGCAATACATGGAAGAGAAGGTCAGAGAGTGGGTAAACGAAATAGAAATACTAGCCAAAATTGCAAAGACGGAACCACAGGCTGCATATTCGGCATTCACATATGGGGTCAAACACCGCTGGACCTACTTGATGCGTACCATTCCAAACGTGGGTCCACAACTTCAACCGCTAGAAGATGCCATCAGAGACAAACTCATCCCAGCTTGGATGAAGTCCCACACCCCAAATGCTACAGAGAGGGAGTTGCTCGCACTTCCTCCTAGGTTAGGAGGGCTTGGAATCATCAATCCGGTGAGGAGGGCGACAACGGAACACGAGAACTCAGTAAAGATAACAGAATCTCTCACTGAACGCATCGTAGCGCAAGATCCTGACGGCGAAGTGGACCAGGCGGACATCTACAACATCAGAAAGACCATCACGTCAGAGAGGCAAAACTCACAGAAAAATGACCTGGCACAATTGATGCGACAACTTTCCCCGAGACTAACAAGAAAAGTTCAAATAGCACAAGAAACGGGTGCTTCAAATTGGCTGACAACACTACCAATCAAGGCAAAAGGCTTCAATCTAAACAAACAAGAATTTAATGATGCTATTGCACTGAGGTATGATTGGCCGATTGAAGGACTGCCCGATCGATGCGTTTGTGGAATCAACAACGATGCAGACCACAGCATGATATGTAAGAAGGGAGGATTCATCAGCATCAGGCACGATGAAGTAAGAGATGTAACGGCGAACATGCTCAGGGAGGTGTGTCGAGATGTGGTGCGCGAACCATCACTCATTCCCTTGGAGGGAGAGATCTTGCAGCACAGGACGGCCAACACATCCAACGAAGCACGAGTGGACGTTAGTGCAAGAAGTTTTTGGACAAGAGCACAGCGAGCATTCTTTGACGTAAGGATATTCGACCCAATGGCCCATAGCTACAGCGGGCTGTCTCTGGAGGCTGCACACAAGAGGAATGAACAAGAGAAGGTCAGGGCATATGGGGAAAGGATCTTAAATATCGAACATGGCAGCTTTACCCCACTAGTCTTCACCACATCTGGAGGGATGGGACCTAGGGCCCAGTGCTTCTATTCAAGGCTTGCAGAGATCATCGCAGAGAAGAAGAAACAGCCCAGGAGCCACGTTGTAGCCTGGATGAGGTGCCGTCTATCTTTCTCGTTGCTCAGATCAGCACTACTATGCCTGCGGGGAACAAGACTGTCTGCACCACAACCAGCGACGGTGGCAGAAGTGGACTACGAGGCAGCAGTGGCAGAGGGTCGCATAGGAAGGAGACTGGATTGAAGTTGCATGGTGTTGAATAGTAATATCTGATGCTTGTAAAATAAAATGTATGAACAATATTAAATAAAAACCAATGTAGTAGTAGTAATCCACGATGATGAGTCTGAGTGCTGACCCCGGAATAGTAAGTAGCTGAATGACTACCAAGTCGGACGCTTTGATGACTGTTCTGACCTGGTTTAGGGTCCAAAGAGGGGATGCACAGGCTGAGTGGTTTAAAAAAAAAAAAAAAAAAGTAGTAGTAGTAGTGGTAGTAGTATACAATAATACGTGCGCACACATAAACACACACACATTCACACACACACACACTCACTGACTCACTCACACACACTCACACACACACACACACTGAGTGGTTTAAGGGGGTAGTATTTATTTGTTGGTCTAGTTTTTAAGTATTTATTTATTATATTGGAACTTCGCTAAACCTCCTTCAAGATTAAAAATATACACCCCCTAGAAGATAAATTTGTACAGTTTTCGGTAGAAACATTATCCGGACGAATGCCGGTTCCTCCTAAAACTACAGGCCAGCTATCGCTTGCCAGGAAACTATCGACACCTAAATGGCACGTAAGGTTTTAAAATTGACAACGAAATGGGGCGTAAGGTATTAAAATCGCCAAACTAATGGGCCAAACATCTTAAAATCTCGAAAATGATTGGGCTAAACACGAAGGAGAATATAGTCCAGAAGAAAAAAAACATCCCCCCTTTAATAAGATTATAGCCATCTCAAGAACTAATATATTCCTAACAAAATAGTAGTCAATATCATAGTATTCACACGCAAAATATTGGAAAAAACTTTGTATATTATAGTTGCATACTGGTTGAAAGTGCAATTATACCGCCAATTAAACTTCCTATGCCAATGAAATGTAATGGATCTTTAGGGGATAGTGGCTATTTTTTTGGTCTATTAATTTATATATTCATACATTTTTAGTTTCCTGGCTAGACCTCCATCAAGTTTTAAAAACCAGCCCCTAGACCTCCCTTCAAGATAAATTTGTACATTTTTCGGTAGAAAATGTCCTGGCCGAAGATCTGTCGGTTCCTCTTAAAATTTCAGGCTCGTTATCGCTCACAAGGATAAAATCTACACCAAAATGGCACGAAAGGTCTTAAAATTGACAACGAAATGAGGTGAAAGGTGTTAAAATCGTCAAACTAGTGGGCCGAACGTCTTATAATCTCAAAACAAAACGGGCTAAACATGAGGAAGAAGGGGGACCAGAAAAACTACCCATCTCACCTTAACTAAATTTGTTTGCTTACCTAATTCAGCAAAGCAGAGCGCCCCTATAATGGCGAGTACGCCCGTACCCGCCCACACCACCAGAGACAACCCCACGCTTCCAACGATGGAGATGACGCCCTTGGGAGTCACGAAGATCCCCGCCCCGGTCACGGTACCCATGATCCCCTCTACCAGACCCAACTCCTTCTTCAGGTACACCGATAATAGTGATCCCCTCTACCAGACCCAACTCCTTCTTCAGGTACACCGATGATAGTGATCCCCTCTACCAGACCCAACTCCTTCTTCAGGTACACCGATGATAGTGATCCCCTCTACCAGACCCAACTCCTTCTTCAGGTACACCGAGTCGCTGCTAGGGCCTTCGTTCGCCTTAGAGGCCCCTTCGTGGGACTTCTCTTCATCGGTAGCTCCATAGTTTGGCTTGGCTTTCCCTCCGTTAGTCGATGCGTAGTGTGGCTTTGATTTACCCCTCGTCAGCATTCTTATTTCGTGTTCGTATGTTGAGGCTTTTGTTCCCCTATCCTTTTTTGCTTTGTCATTGTTTTGTGTCTGGGTGTGGTTCTTTGTGTCCGTTTTGCTCATTTCCGGGTTCGTATCCTCTGGTTCGGTGGTTCCTTCCGCGGTCTGGTCCTTCATGGTTTGATTTGGTGAGGAAGGGTTTGATGGTGAAGATGGTGCAGTTGGGTTTGTTGGTGAAGATGGTGCAGTTGGCGAAGACGGGTCTGTTGTATCTATATCGAGGGTTCTAGAAGGATCCGACTCTTGCTCTCCCGACTGTTGTTTTGCCAGTGCTGAAGGTACGTCTCTGATCGTCATTGTAAACAAGACACTGCCTAGGAAATACAATACCAACTATGTACTATTTTTCTGTATTCTGTATATCGTCATCCAGGCACCGACCAGAAAATCCAATAGTGTACCGTATATTTGTTCATGTAAATTCAATTGCACACCAATCACACAACTCTCACAAAAAATGAACTAATGACTCCTATTTATCATACGCAGGACTCGATCAATAATTTGGTTGTTGAACTCTCCAGAAATACGTGTACTGTTCCTCTTCTGTACCGTTGTTGCCACCATTTGCGTTTGAACTTTAACCCCTACTGTACTTGCTATATTTTAATGATATTGTGCATTTGAGGGTCAATATAAAGATGATATAATTAAATTGCTAAAAAATCGTTTCGATTGTTTTTATCTAGTTTAGAGTTGCGTATGGGTGTTTTGATGTGTGATAATAGGCGGAAATGCATATTTACCCATTAAACAACAATCTAAAAACACGCCCCTTCACTCGCGAAAAATAACTATTTGGCCATACCCGTTTGCCGTGGGATACAAAATATGTTGAGGCCCCCCCCCCCCCCCAGGAGTTATTGAAATCGTCATATATTTAAACAGTAGGGGGCAAAAACCAAATTTTCCCCAACGCTTCTTCTTCTTCTTCTTCTTCGCGGCGGATGTAAACAAAGCCACCCGCCTCCTGCGAGGTAGGCGATATAGAGGATATTTTGTTTTTTTCATGAACAGTAATAATTTTTTACGGGCATTTTTTTTCAAACCCAACCCATTTATACGCCTATCTATTTTTATGTTGAAGCTCTCTATCATTCTTGATCCTACCATATCATTCGGTAGCCCATTCCACATGTCTACAATTCTGTTACCGAACCAATACTTGCCTATATCATTTCTGAAACGTAATGTATCTAATTTGAAACCATACGTTAGTTTTTTCGCTATCATTGAGCTTCAGTACATCTTTCATGTCTCTTTTATTTATCGCACTAATCCACTTGAACACCTCTATAAATTATCCTCTCTAACTCTGCGTCTTTCTAACGAATGTAAGGAGGTCGGGGGCGGATCTACCCGGATCCCTATTGAGGCCCCCTTGAAACATACGAAACCCCGAGCCAAATGTTGCCTCGATTTTGTTCGATATGCTTACTTTTGGGTAAATCAATTGGCCTACGTTATGTTTGGGTAGTTTTAGGTAGTTAGTTGGTTAAAATAAGACTTCAGAAGCTATCAACCCCTTCTGGATTATTTAGCCAGCACACTGTAAGTCAAGAATAGCGTCAGGACTGCAGCCCTTTTTCGAGAACTCCAGTCCCTTGTGGGTTAATTGAGATAGTCTTTACCCCTATAACCTCCACAGATCTTTCCTAACCTGCATACAATCGTCGCTCAATATGATAGCAGAAGAAAGCGTCAAAAATGTTCATTGTCTTCAGAGCGTTTAACCCATTCAATACCAGTGACGTCCTTTTAACTTTATTCTGGCTACTGTTCGACGATTTTATTCAGTTTAAAATGGGCCTTCAGCAAGTAACAGGCTGCGAACAATATCACTTGGTCCTTTTTACAACCACAAATTCGAATACAAAATTGTCTAAATTTAGCTAGAATGTAAAATAAATGGCGTCGCCGGTACAAAGGGGTTACCTCACGCTTCAACCCACGCCGTTCCAACTCTAATCATGTAGGCCTATGCATATTCTGAGGAGGATATGATTATTGACCATCAGCTGAAAATATACACACTATAGTAGTCAACGGATCGCTAGGAACACATCGTATATACAGATAAACGGAGAGTACAAATGACACGTTCTGTCCCCTCCACACTCTACAGCACTGACGTCTGACACAAACCCATTGCCTTCACTACTGCAGCCTTGAGGTCCACGTCACTGAGAGAGAGAGAGAGAGTGCGAGTGTATTATGTGAGAGAGAGAGTGAATAAGAGAGAGTGCGAGTGTATTATGTGAGAGAGAGAGTGAATAAGAGAGAGTGCGAGTGTATTATGTGAGTGTGTGTGTGTTTGTGTGAGAGAGAGAGAGAGAAAGAGTTACATAGATACACAGACTGCACAAACCTTGCGACTCCTACTAGGCAGTCCGGACTTAATTCTAACAAAACTTGCTGCTAAGTAGAAGATAAGGCTATTAAAGCAGAAGGCTCTCTCCCCACCTACCACGGAAATTATGACGCATTTTGGCAGTTTAATCTGGCTATTTGACGCTTTTTTTAAGTAAAGGAGGTATCTGAGTGAGTCAAAAGGTTAAAAGGTGACAGACTATCTCAATAATGTGGTGATGGGCTGGTCTATCAGAGTGAGAGCTGAGCGATCTCTGCCACACCCATAGCTTACTCTGACTTTTCCTTTAACTTATATATTTTCTAGATCTCAAGTGACGGCGTCTCTTCCGTGGATTGACCTCCCAATCTACCAAGATTGGAAGCCAAAGCATCACATTTTTCCCTTGCCCTTCAACTTTCTCTTCATAATTGCTGAGGGGCACAGGGCCCTGGGTGGGGCTTTGGTTTCCCGGGCGTTTCCGCACCCTCCTCAGCTCCCCGCCATGGAGTGGCTTCGGTTACCCAGGCTTAATTGTGGTCGGCGGGGAGGGTTCTGTGGGGGCACTCGGTTATGGCCTTGGAATTGCTCGGGGCCTTGGGGCTGTTCGGCCAGGCAGCTTGGGGAACAACAACAACAACAACAACCATGTATCCTCCTTTAGCTTCATAAAATCGTCTATGTGCAGCAAAGATATTTACAAAAAAAACGTCGCCGGTACTGCAAGGCTTAAGGTTTAGGGGGAGGTAGTCGCTTTTTCTGGACCCCCTTTCTCTCTCATGTTTAGCATTGGCCTAATAGTTTTGAGATTTTTGGACGTTCGTTCCGTTAGTTTGACGATTTGGAGAGCTTTCGCCTCATTTCTCTGTCAATAGTAAGACCTTTCAGGCCATTTAGGCGTCGATTTTTTTCCTGGCGAGCATGTAATTTTATAAAAAGAAAATTTTTCTACCGAAAAATATACAAAATTATCTAGAAAGGGGGTCTAGGGAGTACTTTTCTCAAGCTTGATAGAGGTCTAGCGAGAAAACTAAAAAATAAATGAATATATAAATTACTAGACCAAAACAAAATAAAAGAATATATAAATTACTAGACCAAAACAAAATAGCCACTGTCTCCTTAAAGGTGGGGGCTCATGGGTTGAGATAAACATGGAATGATAATCGCCAAGCTGTACATAATTATCTTGCAAAATGCAATGGCACTGAAATAATTATTAACAATGGTATAAAGGATTTTGTGGTTCGTCTATACCGGGCCTGTGACGTCATAGTGATGTCACACCAGGATCCTTATCCTAGACTGGATGGTGGACTTACACTCTTGTGACGTCATAGGCCCGGTATAGACGATCCACAAAATCCTTTATACCATTGTTAATAATTATTTCAGTGCCATTGCATTTTGCAAGATAATTATGTACAGCTTGGCGATTATCATTCCATGTTTATCTCAACCCATGAGCCCCCACCTTTAAGGGAACCTACCTCGCTTTTTTTCTCTTTCTCTCCCTCTCTCTTTGGCATTTATCTATTCGGCCCCATTCAGCCTACTGTTTTAAGACGTTTACCCCCACCCAGGTGTCAATATTTTCCTGGTGAGCGGTAGCGAGCCAGGAAAATATTTTGTTTGTTTACAGCAAGTTAAATGTGTACATCTTTCGATAGAAAATTTCTCCGGCGAAGCCGGACTTCTCCATACATTGCTGGCTCTCTATCGCTCGCCAGGAACAAATCGACACCTGGATGGGGATAAACGTCTTAAAACAGTTGGCTGAATGGGCCCGAATGGATACAAGCCAGGGAAAGTGAGAAAAGAAGAGAAAGATAAATAAAAGCCGGTGACCCCCCTTAACCCAAACTAACATCTTTACCCTTAGCAGATGCGATGCCGCATTTGCCTTTCTGTTTTCTGTCTGCTAGTTCGCAGTTCCAACTTCACTATCTTGGTACTGAACAGAGGTTGCTGATGGCAAGGGGGTGACCCAAGACGACCAGCTCCTGCTCAATACTGCAGGGGACTGCCGGGAATTTCCAGTTTGTCGGAAACCGCCAGGACGTGACCCAACGTCTGCTTTTCTCGCAGGGTGTGCTCCCCTAGCCTTTGTCTTACTAGACTAAACCACAAGGCAGTGGATGTGTGTGGTTGTTGGTAGATGACAAGGATGCACATCATACCTCTGGGGGCCACTGCATGCCCCGAGATCCCCTATTGATTTAGCCTGGGGTCGCAAGACACCCAGTTACCGTGTGTGGCCCCGGGGAGGCACAATAGGAGTCTTGGTGATGGAGAGGCTATGTACTGGCAGAGGGAGACTTACGCACTCGGCTCCCCTTTTCACCACAAGGGTTAGCCAGCGGCAGCAGCTGAAAGCGAGAATTGCATGCAAGCAAGCAGCACTACACCAACATGCTACTGCACTAGTCGCATCACATCACCCTGTGTGATAACACCTTTCCTACCTCCCCGTCCTCTTTCAGACCCCCCTCCTGACCTCGCCACTGCCCGCTAACCTTTTCTACCTCCCCGTCCTCATTCAGACTCCCATCCCGCCCTCGCCACTGCCCGCTAACCTGTCCTACCTCCCCGTCCTCATTCAGACTCCCCTCCCGCCCTCACCACTGTCCGCTAACCTTTCCTACCTCCCCGTCCTCATTCAGACTCCCCTCCTGCCCTCGCCACTGTCCGCTAACCTTTCCTACCTCCCCGTCCTCATTCAGACTCCCCTCCCGCCCCCGCCACTGTCCACTAACCTTTCCTACCTCCCCGTCCTAATTAAGACTCCCCTCCCGCCCTCGACACTGTCCGCTAACCTTTCCTACCTCCCTGTCCTCATTCAGACTCCCCTCCCGCCCTCGCCACTGTCCGCTAACCTTTCCTACCTCTCCGTCCTCATTCAGACTCCCCTCCCGCCCTCGCCACTGTCCGCTAACCTTTCCTACCTCCCCGTCCTCATTCAGACTCCCCTCCCACCCTCGCCACTGCCTGCTAACCTTTCCTACCTCCCCGTCCTCATTCAGACTCCCCTCTCGCCCTCGCCACTGCCCGCTAACCTTTCCTACCTCCCCGTCCTCATTCAGACTCCCCTCCCGCCCTCGCCACTATCCGCTAACCTTTCCTACCTCCCCGTCCTCATTCAGACTCCCCTCACGCCCTCGTCACTGCCTGTTAACCTTCCCTACCTCCCCTTCCACACACACACACACACACACACACACAATATATATAAACTAAATAATACACAACCAAACACGGAAACGCACACACACACACACACACAAACACACACACACACACACACACACACAAACTACTCACACACATAATATATATAGACTAAAATCATACACAATCAACCATCGATCAGAGGATGACAATGAAGATATCCCAAGATTCACATACGCTCGTTGCACAATATATACACGGGCGGCGTCACACACGATAATATTTAACGGTTTTTTAACCGTTTTTTCTGCCGATTATCGGCCAGAATTTGGTGCAGCCACTATTTTTTGACCGATCACCGCCAACCATTTCCGCGCCAATCGACCACCCCTCGCCTACCACGATACGAGGCGATCTTTTTACACGATCACAGACGATGTCAAACGATCCCGGAAAAATTCAAATATTTTGAAAAGATCGGCTGTGGTCGGCGGCTAACGTACTGTGTGAGACGCAGCCTTTAGCAGATGCGATGGCGCATTTGCCTTTCTGTTTTCTGGCTATTGTTAGAAGATTTAGTCAGATTAGGAAGGGTATTTGGAAGTCAGAGGGTTACCGTTTTTTTTTTTTTATCTCTCTCTCCTTTTCTCTCTTTCCCTGGCTTGTATCCATTCGGCCCCATTCAGTCAACTGTTTTAAGACGTTTATACCCATCCAGGTGTCGATTTCTTCCTGGCGAGCGATAGCGAGCCAGCATTGTATGGAGAAATCCGGCTTCGCCGGAGACATTTTTCTATCGAAAAATTTCCAAATTTAGCTTGCTGTCAAAACAAAAATACATATATGCTGGCTCGCTACCGCTCGCCAGGAAAACATTGACACCTGGATGGGGGTAAACGTCTTAAACAGTAGGCTGAATGGGGCCGAATGGATACAAGCCAAAGAGACAGGGAGAGAAGGAGAAAAAAGAAGCGAGGTGGGCCCCCTTAATTGAGATAGGCCTACTCTTTACCTTTCATTTATGTTGTCTGGCTATTGTTAGAAGGTTAGGTCACATTAGGAAGGGTATATGGAAGTCAGAGGGGTAATTGAGATAGTCTTTACCATTTTCATTCCCACAGATCATTCCTAAGCAGCATAAAATCGTCTAATGGTAGCCAGCATAAACTGTCAACCTGCGGCCTATTATTGAAAGAGTTAATTATGCTGTACGAGACTACTGGAAATATCTCGTATATATTTTATGATATATATTTACTTGTGTTATACTCATTGAAAGTACAATGATAACCCGTACAGTACCAGGGACGCTCTATTAGACGCTTTAATTCAGCTTAGGAAGGACCTCTAAATAATAAGGCTTCACACTATCTCATTCAACCCTTTTAACTACTACTGATCCTTCTTAAGCTGCATAATATCGTCTACATATAGCTAAAATAAAATATAGCACACGTCGCTGGTACTCAAAGGGTTAACCACATTTTCTCTCATTTATATTTATATTTTATTTATTTTTGTTTTACTCATTGAAGCCATATTTTGTTCTTGTTTTTACTTCTGTCATTAACTTATTTGCGTTTCCCTCATTGAAGGTATAAGCTACGTCACATATTTGTCTTGTTATTATTTTCATTTTAATATATATTTGTTTCATGCAATGAAGGTATTTTCTTAGATTTTTTTTTTTTTTTTTTTTTTTTTATTAAAATTATTTTAATTTGTATACCGCTATAATGCTTCTTCCAAGAATATTCAATCGGTAACGTTTTAAAGGAAACTATTCGCGGCATCTTGCATCAAAAATAAAACTGTGCATCGGCCGGGAATCGAACCCGGGCCTCCCGCGTGGCAGGCGAGAATTCTACCACTGAACCACCGATGCTATGAAGAGATGGGTTAGAACTCGTATAAATATATAAACTCATTCAGTAGCGGTGGCATCCTTTTTATCATATTCTGGATATTATTAGACAGTTTTATTCAGCTTAGGAATGATCTATAGTCGCTCAAAGGATTATCTTGATTTTGGCTCTCTGTCACTCTTTCAAACTTGGAGGAGATACTTGTAAGAGGCAGCTTCGCCATTTGTCTCCATCATTCACATACAAAAACAAATTAAGAATAATAATGTGTAGCCTTTTAATTGTTAGAGGTCCTTCCTAAGCTGAATGATATCGTCAAATGGTTGCCAGAATATAATGAAGAGGACGTGATCGTTACTACATGAGTTAAGCATAAAGTACTAATAACTGTATGCATATAAACATTAATAACTGTATGCATATAAACATTAATAACTGTATGCATATAAACATTAATAACTGTATGCATATAAACATTAATAACTGTATGCATATAAACATTAATAACTGTATGCATATAAACATTAATAACTGTATGCATATAAACATTAATAACTGTATGCATATAAACATTAATAACTGTATGCATATAAACATTAATAACTGTATGCATATAAACATTAATAACTGTATGCATATAAACATTAATAACTGTATGCATATAAACATTAATAACTGTATGCATATAAACATTAATAACTGTATGCATATAAACATTAATAACTGTATGCATATAAACATTAATAACTGTATGCATATAAACATTAATAACTGTATGCATATAAACATTAATAACTATGCATATAAACATTAATAACTGTATGCATATAAACATTAATAACTGTATGCATATAAACATTAATAACTGTATGCATATAAACATTAATAACTGTATGCATATAAACATTAATAACTGTATGCATATAAACATTAATAACTGTATGCATATAAACATTATTAACTGTATGCATATAAACATTAATAACTGTATGCATAAAGTACTAATAACTGTATGCATATAAACATTTAATAACTGTATGCATATAAACATTAATAACTATGCATATAAACATTAATAACTGTATGCATATAAACATTAATAACTGTATGCATATAAACATTAATAACTGTATCCATATAAACATTAATAACTGTATGCATATAAACATTAATAACTGTATGCATATAAACATTAATAACTGTATGCATATAAACATTAATAACTGTATGCATATAAACATTAATAACTGTATGCATATAAACATTAATAACTGTATGCATATAAACATTAATAACTGTATGCATATAAACATTAATAACTGTATGCATATAAACATTAATAACTGTATGCATATAAACATTAATAACTGTATGCATATAAACATTAATAACTGTATGCATATAAACATTAATAACTATGCATATAAACATTAATAACTGTATGCATATAAACATTAATAACTGTATGCATATAAACATTAATAACTGTATGCATATAAACATTAATAACTGTATGCATATAAACATTAATAACTGTATGCATATAAACATTAATAACTGTATGCATATAAACATTAATAAACTGTATGCATATAAACATTAATAACTGTATGCATATAAACATTAATAACTGTATGCATATAAACATTAATAACTGTATGCATATAAACATTAATAACTGTATGCATATAAACATTAAATGTAAATAATTAATGTATTGCACTAAAAAAAAAAATTAAGGGAGCCCACCTCGCTTTTTACTACTGTTATAAGACGTTTACCCCCATCCAATATTTCCCTGGCGAGCGGTAGCGAGCCAGCATATATAAAATAATAATAATAATAATAATAATACTTTATTTCAGACTCACACAGTACAGAGGGGACCATACTGGGGTCCATATATACCTTACAGTAACATAAATATATATAAATATATATAAGCTACTGTACATAGGCTACATAAAATAAAAAGAAATTAAATAATACCCAGCTTGCTATCATGTAGTTCACAGCACTGCCTCAACCAAAAACAGTGGTCATCAAACTACTGTGTTACCAAAACCACTGTCCTAATTGTGTACAGTACCATGCCTCACATCATTTAGCTTCCGGTACAGTATGTTGCTACAGTACAGTATAGGAATATCGGTACTGTACTGCACTATGAGGATCAGTACCGGTATGCTAATTCTGTAGAGTAGCAGACCTGAAATCATTACTTAAGGTTAAATATAGAGCAACTTCCTCCAGTGTGCCTGGATCCTGGAGGTGTACACTATGCTTGGAGTTTGTAGCATTTTAATGATCCTGTTCTCAGAAGTGTTAAGGCGCTGAATGAATTTATATGTTAGCTTTCTAATGAGTGATTTGTAACAGTGTAAGTTCATATAGGCACATAGCGTACTTGTACTCTCATATATTGAGAGCCCCAGAAACATTTTCATGATATTGTGATATGAGATACTTAGTCTATTCACTGTCATTTTCTTATAGTTCCACCATAGTTGTGCTGTATACATTGGTGAGCAGTAGGAGTTGAACAATGTTATTTTTGTATCCCATGTGCACATATGAAATTTTCTTAATATTGAATTTCCCTGCATGTAAAGTTGCCTTCGCTGACGACCCATATCCTCATCATCTGAGCGATCACATGAAATATAGTGTCCTAGATACTTTACTTTACTTACTTCTTCTATAATTTCTTCATACAAATGGAATTTAGGTAGCTTTGATTTCAATAGAAGGTTAGATTTAAATATTATGATATTGCTCTTTATAGGATTAAATTTGACTGAATGTTCGATTCCAAATTTGTCACATACCCTTAATAATTTATCCAGTCCTGCTCCAGAGGGCGCGATTAAGGCTAGGTCATCAGCATACATGAGATGATTTACAATGGTGCTGCCAATACAGCACCCAGTGCGAGTCTTGTTCAGCTCCAGACTAAGATCATCCATGTAGACGTTGAAAAGATACGGAGACAATATCCCCCCCTGCCCAACACCATTGGTTACGGCGAAAGAGCCTGACAGGATGTTGCCCCATCTTACACACATTTTTTGATTAGCATACCAGAAAATAAGTATCCTAACAATATAGCTAGGCACTCCCCTGTTAACTAATTTTTCAAATAAGGTTTTGTGACACACCCTATCAAAAGCCTTACTTGCATCAAGAAAACAAGAGAAAATTGAGCTATTTAGTTTGTTGTATGTATCAATCACTTCTTTCAGCACATATATGCATTGGTCTGTGCCGTGATTTTTCTTAAAGCCAAACTGATTGCTGCTGGTGTCAATATATGCAGACATTCTTTCTAGCATTATCATTTCAACTACCTTACTCACCACACTAGCAAGTGCTACTGGGCGGTAGTTGTCTTTAGCTGTAATTTTACCTGATTTATCTTTAATGACAGGAACAAGTATTACGGATATCATAGACTCCGGCAGGACACCATGCGTAAATAGACTGGTGATGCAAGAACTAAGTTTATCTATTAACAACTTATCTGCATATTTAAGATGTTCTGCATATATACCATCCAGCCCACAAGCTTTATTTAGGTTAAGTTTTCTTATGGCATTCTCAAGATCACTTTCAGTCACTTTAATGTCTTCATAATTACTATCTTTCACATATTGAATTGCACCATTAGTAGACCTTTGGTTTACACTGTTAAGTAGTTCCTTAAAATGAGTTTTCCATAAGTCAGCAATGTTCTCTTCACCCGTAACCCCCTCAACACTGACAGGTAATGGTGTGTTACAATTTTGCATGGATCTGATGTCCTTCCAAAAACAGTTAGTATCCTTTTCTGCCAGACTCTTTGCAAGGGCTTCCTTCCTTAATTGGTTTTCATTTTGCTTAATAAATCTAATGGCATATTTGGTCCTAGCCTTTGCTCTTTTGTGAAGTTCAAATATAGGCCCCTGTCTAGGCTGACCTACTTCAAGCCAATGAGACCTAGCATCTCTGGAGGCCTGATACTATATTTGTTTTGACAGAAAGCTAAATTTGTACATTTTTCGATAGAAAAATTTCTCCGGCTAAGCCGGATTTCTCCATACAATGCTGGCTCGCTTTCGCTCGCCAGGAAGAAATCGACACCTGGATGGGGATACACGTCTTAAAACAGTTGGCTGAATGGGGCCGAATGGATACAAGCCAGAGAAAGATATAAAAGGAGAGCAAGAGAAAAAAAGCAAGTGAACCCCATCGCCCTCATCTTTAGCCGGATTAGTTATCAAATTATTAGACGTTCGGCCCATTAGTTTGGCGATTTTAAGACTTTTTACCCCATATTCTTGTCAATATAAAGACTTTTCGTGCCATTTAGGTCTCGATTCTTTCCTGGCGAGCGAAAGCGAGCCTGTAATTTAGGATAAACTTACCGAAAAAATATACACATTTATCTAGAAGGGTGTTAAGGATGTTTTTTTAAAGCTTGATGGAGGTCTAGGGAGGAAACGGAAATATTAATACTGTAAATAAATAAATATATCGACCAAAACATAAACCCTCCCCCTTTCCATATATCGACCAAACCATAAACCCTCCCCCTTTCCATATATCGACCAAAACATAAACCCTCCCCCTTTCCATATATCGACCAAACCATAAACTCTCCCCCTTTGCCATATATCGTCCAAACATAAACCCCCCCTTTCCATATATCGACCAAACATAACCCTCCCCTTTCCATATATCGACCAACATAAACCCTCCCCCTTTCCATATATGACCAAAAACCATAAAACCCTCCCCCTTTCCATATATCGACCAAACCATAAACCCTCCCCCTTTCCATATATCGACCAAACCATAAACCCTCCCCCTTTCCATATATCGACCACAACATAAACCCTCCCCCTTTCCATATATCGACCCAAACCCATAAACCCTCCCCCTTTCCATATATCGACCAAACCATAAACCCTCCCCCTTTCCATATATCGACCAAACCATAAACCCTCCCCTTTCCATATATCGACCAACCATAAACCCTCCCCCTTTCCATATCGACCAAACCCATAAACCCTCCCCCTTTCCATATATCGACCAAACCATAAACCCTCCCCTTTCCATATATCGACCAAACCATAAACCCTCCCCCTTTCCATATATCGACCAAAACATAAACCCTCCCCCTTTCCATATATCGACCAAACCATAAACCCACCCCCTCCCCATATATCGACCAAACCATAAACCCTCCCCTTTCCATATATCGACCAAACCATAAACCCTCCCCCTTTCCATATATCGACCAAACCATAAACCCTCCCCCTTTCCATATATCGACCAAACCATAAACCCTCCCACCTTTCCATATATCGACCAAAACCATAAACCCTCCCCCTTTCCATATATCGACCAAACCATAAACCCTCCCCTTTCCATATATCGACCAAACCATAAACCTCCCCCTTTTCCATATATCGACCAAACCATAAACCCTCCCCCTTTCCATATATCGACCAAAACCATAAACCCTCCCCCTTTCCATATATCGACCAAACCATAAACCCTCCCCCTTTCCATATATCGGCCAAACCCATAAACCATCCCCCTTTCCATATATCGACCAAACCATAAACCCTCCCCCCCTTTCATATATCGTCCAAACCCTAAACCCTCCCCCTTTCCATATATCGACCAAACCATAAACCCTCCCCCTTTCCATATATCGACCAAACCATAAACCCTCCCCCTTTCCATATATCGACCAAACCATAAACCCTCCCCCCCTCCATATATCGACCAAACCATAAACCCTCCCCCTTTCCATATATCGACCAAACCATAAACCCTCCCCCTTTCCATATATCGACCAAACCATAAACCCTCCCCCCTTTCCATATATCGATCGACCAAACCATAAACCCTCACCCCTTTCCATATATCGACCAAACCATAAAACCCTCCCCCTTTCCATATATCGACCAAACCATAAAACCCTCCCCCTTTCCATATATATCGACCAAACCATAAACCCTCCCCCTTTCCATATATCGACCAAACCATAAACCCTCCCCCCTTTCCATATATCGACCAAACCATAAACCCTCCCCCTTTCCATATATCGACCAAACCATAAACCCTCCCCCCTTTCCATATATCGACCAAACCATAAACCCTCCCCTTTCCATATATCGACCAAACCATAAACCCTCCCCCTTTCCATATATCGACCAAACCATAAACCCTCCCCCTTTCCATATATCGACCAAACCATAAACCCTCCCCCTTTCCATATATCGACCAAACCATAAACCCTCCCCCTTTCCATATATCGACCATCATAAACCCTCCCCCTTTCCATATATCGACCAAACCATAAACCCTCCCCCTTTCCATATATCGACCAAACCATAAACCCGCCCCCCTTTCCATATATCGACCAAACCATAAACCCTCCCCCCTTTCCATATATCGACCAAACCATAAACCCTCCCCCTTTCCATATATCGACCAAACCATAAACCCTCCCCCTTTCCATATATCGACCAAACCATAAAACCCCCCCCCTTTCCATATATCGACCAAACCATAAACCCTCCCCCCTTTCCATATATCGACCAAACCATAAACCCTCCCCCTTTCCATATATCGACCAAACCATAAACCCTCCCCCCTTTCCATATATCGACCAAACCATAAACCCTCCCCCTTTCCATATATCGACCAAACCATAAACCCTCCCCCTTTCCATATATCGACCAAACCATAAACCCTCCCACCTTCCATATATCGACCCCAAACCATAAACCCTCCCCCTTTCCATATATCGACCAAAACCATAAACCCTCCCCCTTTCCATATATCGACCAAACCATAAACCCTCCCCCTTTCCATATATCGACCAAACCATAAACCCTCCCCCCTTTCCATATATCGACCAAACCATAAAACCCCCCCCTTTCCATATATCGACCAAACCATAAACCCTCCCCCTTTCCATATATCGACCAAACCATAAACCCTCCCCCCTTTCCATATATCGACCAAACCATAAACCCTCCCCCTTTCCATATATCGACCAAACCATAAACCCTCCCCCTTTCCATATATCGACCAAAACCATAAACCCTCCCCCTTTCCATATCGACCAAACCATAAACCCTCCCCCTTTCCATATATCGACCAACCATAAACCCTCCCCCTTTCCATATTTCGACCAAACCATAAACCTCCCCCCTTTCCATATATCGACCAAACCATAAACCCTCCCCCTTTCCATATATCGACCAAACCATAAACCCTCCCCCCTTTCCATATATCGACCAAACCATAAACCCTCCCCCCTTTCCATATATCGACCAAACCATAAACCCTCCCCCTTTCCATATATCGACCAAACCATAAACCCTCCCCCCTTTCCATATATCGACCAAACCATAAACCCTCCCCCTTTCCATATATCGACCAAACCATAAACCCTCCCCCTTTCCATATATCGACCAAACCATAAACCCTCCCCCTTTTTCCATATATCGACCAAACCATAAACCCTCCCCCCTTTCCATATATCGACCAAACCATAAACCCTCCCCCTTTCCATATATCGACCAAACCATAAACCCTCCCCCCTTTCCATATATCGACCAAACCATAAACCCTCCCCCTTTCCATATATCGACCAAACCATAAACCCTCCCCCTTTCCATATATCGACCAAACCATAAACCCTCCCCCTTTCCATATATCGACCAAACCATAAACCCTCCCCCTTTCCATATATCGACCAAACCATAAACCCTCCCCCTTTCCATATATCGACCAAACCATAAACACTCCCCCTTTCCATATATCGACCAAACCATAAACCCTCCCCTTTCCATATATCGACCAAACCATAAACCCTCCCCCTTTCCATATATCTACCAAATCATAAACCCTCCCCTTTCCATATATCGACCAAACCATAAACCCTCCCCCTTTCCATATATCGACCAAACCATAAACCCTCCCCCTTTCCATATATCGACCAAACCATAAACCCTCCCCCCTTTCCATATATCGACCAAACCATAAACCCTCCCCCTTTCCATATATCGACCAAACCATTAAACCACTCCCCCTTTCCATATATCGACCAAACCATAAACCCTCCCCCTTTCCATATATCGACCAAAACCTAAACCCCCCCCCCTTTCCATATATCGACCAAACCATAAACCCTCCCCCCTTTCCATATATCGACCAAACCATAAACCCTCCCCCTTTCCATATATCGACCAAACCATAAACCCTCCCCCTTTCCATATATCGACCAAAACATAAACCCTCCCTTTCCATATATCGACCCAAACCCTAAACCCTCCCCCCTTTCCATATATCGACCAAACCATAAACCCTCCCCTTTCCATATATCGACCAAACCATAAACCCTCCCCCCTTTCCATATATCGACCAAACCATAAACCCTCCCCCTTTCCATATATCGACCAAACCATAAACCCTCCCCCTTTCCATATATCGACCAAACCATAAACCCTCCCCCTTTCCCTATATCCACCAAACCATAAACCCTCCCCTTTCCATATATCGACCAAACCATAAACCCTCCCCCCTTTCCATATATCGACCAAACCATAAACCCTCCCCCTTTCCATATATCGACCAAACCATAAACCCTCCCCCTTTCCATATATCGACCAAACCATAAACCCTCCCCCTTTCCATATATCGACCAAACCATAAACCCTCCCCCTTTCCATATATCGACCAAACCATAAACCCTCCCCCTTTCCATATATCGACCAAACCATAAACCCACCCCTTTCCATATATCGACCAAACCATAAACCCTCCCCCCTTTCCATATATCGACCAAACCATAAACCCTCCCCCTTTCCATATATCGACCAAACCATAAACCCTCCCCCTTTCCATATATCGACCAAACCATAAACCCTCCCCCTTTCCATATATCGACCAAACCATAAACCCTCCCCCCTTTCCATATATCGACCAACCATAAACCCTCCCCCTTTCCATATATCGACCAAACCATAACCCTCCCCCTTTCCATATATTGACCAAACCATAAAACCCTCCCCCTTTCCATATATCGACCAAACCATAAACCCTCCCCCTTTCCATATATCGACCAAACCATAAACCCTCCCCCCTTTCCATATATCGACCAAACCATAAACCCCCCCCCCTTCCCTATATCCACCAAACCATAAACCCTCCCCCTTTCCATATATCGACCAAACCATAAACCCTCCCCCTTTCCATATATCGACCAAACCATAAACCCTCCCCCCTTTCCATATATCGACCAAACCATAAAGCCTCCCCCTTTCCTATATCGACCAAACCATAAACCCTCCCTTTCCATATATCGACCAAACCATAAACCCTCCCCCTTTCCATATATCGACCAAACCATAAACCCTCCCCCCCTTCCATATATCGACCACAACATAAACCCTCCCCCTTTCCATATATCGACCAAACCATAAACCCTCCCCCTTTCCATATATCGACCAAACCATAAACCCTCCCCCTTTCCATATATCGACCAAACCATAAACCCTCCCCCTTTCCATATATCGACCAAACCATAAACCCTCCCCCTTTCCATATATCGACCAAACCATAAACCCTCCCCCCTTTCCATATATCGACCAAACCATAAACCCTCCCCCTTTCCATATATCGACCAAACCATAAACCCTCCCCCTTTCCATATATCGACCAAACCATAAAAAATCCCCCTTTCCATATATCGACCAAACCAAAACCCTCCCCCTTTCCATATATCGACCAAACCATAAACCCTCCCCCCTTTCCATATATCGACCAAACCATAAACCCTCCCCCTTTCCATATATCGACCAAACCATAAACCCCCCCTTTCCATATATCGACCAAACCATAAACCCTCCCCCTTTCCATATATCGACCAAACCATAAACCCTCCCCCTTTCCATATATCGACCAAACCATAAACCCTCCCCCTTTCCATATATCGACCAAACCATAAACCCTCCCCCTTTCCATATATCGACCAAAACATAAACCCTCCCCCTTTCCATATATCGACCAAACCATAAACCCTCCCCCCTTTCCATATATCGACCAAACCATAAACCCTCCCCCTTTCCATATATCGACCAAAACCATAAACCCTCCCCCTTTCCATATATCGACCAAACCATAACCCTCCCTTTCCATATATCCACCAAACCATAAAACCTCCCCCCTTTCCATATATCGACCAAACCATAAACCCTCCCCCTTTCCATATCGACCAAACCATAAACCCTCCCCCTTTCCATATATCGACCAAAACCATAAACCCTCCCCCTTTCCATATATCGACCAAACCATAAACCCTCCCCCTTTCCATATATCGACCAAACCATAAACCCTCCCCCTTTCCATATATCGACCAAACCATAAACCCTCCCCCTTTCCATATATCGACCAAACCATAAAACCCCCCCTTTCCATATATCGACCAAAACATAAACCCTCCCCCTTTCCATATATCGACCAAACCATAAACCCTCCCCCCTCTCCATATATCGACCAAAACATAAACCCTCCCCCTTTCCATATATCGACCAAACCATAAACTCTCCCCCTTTTCCATTATATTCTGGGAACTATTAGACGATTGTATTCAGCTTAAAATGGACGTCTACCCGTTAAATGGCTACAGGTTATCTCAAGTAATCCTGTGTGCTACCATATCTCCCTCCCAAGCTTCATAAATTGTCTAAATGCAGCTGAACACAAATAATTAAGACGGTTAAGAGGGATCAAGGGCTTATTTTATGGTCGATTATTTCATATATTTACTGTGTTTTAACTTTACTCCCTAGACCTCCATCAAAGTTAAACAAAATATCCATTTGATCCCCCTTCTAGATTAATTTGTACATTTTTCGGCAGAAAAATTTCCCGGCCGAAGGCCGGTTCTTCCAAAATTACAGGCTCAGTATCGTTCGCCAGGACAAAACAAATAGACAGCTAAATAGCACGACAGATCTTAATATTGACCAAGAAATTGGGCGAAAGGTCTTAAAATCTGAAAACTAATAGGGCAAACATCTTAAAATCTGAAAACTAATGAGGCTAAACATGAGGGAGAAGGGGATCTAGAAAAACGACCCATCTCCCCTTAATTCAAACAAGAGACAATGCTCAGTACACCGTTTCCTGTGCATCCCTAACCCCTTCTGTACCGAGGCGTGTTTTTAACTTTATTTTGGCTACTATTAGACGATTTTATTCAGTATCAAAGAGACTTACAACAATTAACAGGCTTCAAACTATCTAACTTAACCCTATTTACTGCCACAGATCCCTCTTAAACTGCATAAAATGGTCTAAAGTATAGCTAGAATGATAATAAAAAGACGTATCGGTATAGAAGGGGTTAAAGAGTGGTTCACGTGAATATAAACACCATATGAGGAGAAGCCCTTTACTGACAACATATCGCATATAGCTTCTTAGTGACCTGAAGAAGCTATCTAAGAAACGTTGTCAATAAAGTGCTCCTCCTCATATGATGTTTATAATAATTCTGTCAACTTTTAAAACTTATTTCAACAGTGATTCACGTATTCCCCACCGTCTAAATGTAGCTGAATCGCTTTTATCAAATGTAAAAGGCGTCGATGGTACAGAAGGGGTTAAGGAGCAATGGTTCATGCTGTAATGTAATGTAATGTTGTAATATTGTGTATAAATAATATCGAGGGAGTAAAGGAAAGCTCATAAATTATATATTATATTATAATATATATTTTATTGAGATATAAGATACTGCAGATTCCAAACCTAAAGAAACGGAGAAAGACACACAGAAGCTTAACTATCATAAAGCAGAGCTTGAAAAAATGAGGAACCTTTTTAGGCAAGAAGACTGGCAGGGCATACTCTAACAAATCTGCAAGCGAAAAATGGGATACATTTTTAGACATCTACAACAAGATAGTTAAGGCATGTGTACCGACCTACAGGAAGAAGCAGGAATCGAGCAAGCCCAAATGGATGATTTCTAATAAGGAGAAATCAAGAGGCATAGCAGAAGTACAGGGCAAGAAAAAGTTAACCACACCGAGAATAGTTCTCTAACACCAGAAACTTGGTAACAAAGGAAGTTAGATCGGCAAAATATAGCTGTGAAAGACAAGTAGCAATTGACTCGGCCAGTAATCCCAAACACTTTTGGGCATATGTCCGCTCTAAGACCACTGTAGAAAGAACCATCACCAGGCTTAAAACTATATCCGGAAATAGGATGGAAACTGACGGAGAGACTGCTCAAACCATGAATGAAGCCTTTAGTGAGGTATTTGTGAGAGAGGATATTAGCCAACCACCCCGAATCCAAACAACGTATTCTGAGGACCCAAAGTGGAGGATGCTACGATAACGAGGCAACGTATCAAGAATAGGCTCGAGAAACTCAATGGCAATAAGGCATCAGGACCGGACGGAGTATCTCCGCTTATCCTAAAAGAATGCAGCGAAGTCTTGTGCGACCCACTCTCGGACATATTCCGAACATCCTTGGATACTGGAGATGTCCCGAGTGACTGGAGAAGGGCCATAATATCACCGATCTACAAGAAGGGCAGCAAACCAGACCCCCTTAACTACGGTCCAGTGTCACTAACCAGCATAGCTTCCAAGTTGCTTAAGGGCATCATCCGTGAGGAAATTGTGAATCACCTATCAGAGAAAATGTTAATTAGTGATGCCCAACATGGCTTCAGGAGTAAAAGGAGTTGCCTGACCAACATGCTATGTTACTTGGATGACCTGATCAATGCTGTAGATATAGGGCAATGCGTCGACATCAACTACCTGGACTGTGAAAAAGCATTCGACCAAGTTCCCCATCAAAGGCTGAACATCAAGTTAGAGGCAATGGACATAGGAGGAAAAATACTGCAGTGGACCAAGAGCTTCCTTACTGATAGGTACCACTGTGTGAACATCAGGAATTTGGCATCAGACTGGTTACCTGTTATGAGTGGAGTTCCACAGGGGTCGGTGCTCAGACCAGTACTCTTCCTTGTCGATGATCTAGTCAACGACCTTGAGTCGGCAGCCAGCTTGTTCGCAGATGATGCAAAAATTTACAAGATCATCAGGACCGAAGAGGATGTTGAAACCCTATAGCGCGACATGAAGCGTCTGGACAGCTGGAGTGAGAAGTGGCTGCTGTCCTTCAATGTAGACAAGTGCAAGACCATGCATGTTGGCCATGAAAACCAGCAGGCAGAGTACCAGTTGAAGGGAACAACGCTGGAAAAATCAACGCAGGAGAAGGATCTGGGCATCATAGTTTCAAACAACCTCAAGTTCTCTGCTCACATTGCCAAGATCACTGCAAAAGCCAACAGTCAGCTAGGGGTTATCAAAAGAAACTTCTCTGTACTCAGCAAAGAGATTCTGGTACCGTTATACCTCTCCTTGGTTCGCCAAATTCTGGAATATGGAGCGCAGTCTTGGTCTCCAAACTTGGTAATGGATATCCAGCCACTCGAGAGAGTACAGAGGAGAGCGACAAAGCTAGTTCCAGAGTTGGCCCAGCTGCCCTACGAGCCTACGAAGAGAGATGTCGACGCCTAGACCTCCAGACACTGCACGACTGAAGGATCAGGGGTGACATGATCGAGACATACAAGTTACTTCACGAATTTGAGGACATCCCCTATTCTCGTTTCTTCCAGATGAACAGGAATTGATTGAGAGGGCACTCTCTCAAGCTGTTGAAACCAGACCACTAGAGGACAACACTGAAAGGCAACTGGTTCTCCATCAGAGTAATCAACCATTGGAATGCAGTCCCTGAGAGTGTTGTGACTGCCCCGACAATAGCCACATTCAAAGCCCGGTACGATAGACACATTAAAAACATTTAAACATACTGGTTGACTAGTGTTAGAGGTGGGGGACACCACAAGAAGCCTGCTTCTTAATTCCCCACTATACAGTATGTTCATAGGTAAGCATTCATAGGTAAGCATCTTAGATATACTCCTAACTGGTTATGAATGAGTTAGTGTGAATTATAAACTCAGTCTCGGGTTAATGATTAATGAGATACTGAAAGTAGAGGTTATGGGGCTTGTCCAATATTAAGTCTATGGGTTAGGTATAGAGTAAAATATTGACTTGGCTTCAAATAAGTCTTAACCCGGGGAAGGCGCCAGGACTCTTATGAGGTTTTACTGGGCGAAGGTGCTGGGACTCTTAAGAGTCTAGGCATAAAAAAATGCCTTTCAAAACAAAGCAATATGTGATTAAGCAAGATAATTCCCCTCCAAACCTCACATCACTCCTCCACAGAATGTCTTCAACCCCCTAGCCAGTCTCAGAGCTCTCCTAGTCTCTCAGTACCATGCGAGACACGTGAGAGGGAGGATGTGTCTCTCTCGCCGGTCCGGGTGAGATTACGACCGTGACGCTAAAATATACATTTTTCACCAGCCAATTGCTGTTACCACTTTTTATATTGCTTTTCAATTTTCATACGTTCATAATAAAAGTAAAATAGGCGCATATGGATAAACAACTATGGTCTATATGGTAAATATGACAATTTTGTCAGAAATTAAGCAAATACCTTTGCACTGCGGGACCTTTCAAATACCATAGCTTCGCACATTCCAAGTTAAAAGCGATGGGAGAGGGGTGAATATCAGGAGAGGTAAAAGTATGTTATTATTTATTATTATTATTATTATTATTATTATTATAACCTTCCTTGGTTCAGAGCCCTGGCTGGAGTGAGTGTCTTGCCTAGCTTCTACTGAGAGTAAGAGGCAGTAGCTAAGGGGATTTGTAATGTCAGCAATTTGGAACTGGGTAGAACTGGGTTCTGTATCAAGAACACACATATTCTGTTGTGTCGAAAGGGGAGAAGTTGTTTACAGAAAGTGTTTATAAAGTGTAAGTATAAACAATGTAAATACACATATCAGTGTGATCAGTTTAACATAAAGATTATGAAGGTGAAGTTAAATATGTGATTAACTAAAGGGGTTAGTATGTTATAATTTATAATAGGGTGTAATACATATATAATATCATTTATATACAGTATATATCCGTAGAGTGCTGATGGAGCTCAGTAAGGTCCAATATGACAGTTAAGGGGAGGTTTCCACTTGAAGGACTTTTTTCTTGACCCCTTTCTCCCTCATGTCTAGCCCCATCGCTTTTGAGATTTTAAGACGTTTGCCTCATTAGTTTGGTGATTTTAAGAATTTCCGCCCCATTCTGTCAATTTTAAGACCTTTCGTGCCATTTAGGCGTCGATTTTATCATGGCGAGCGATAGCGAGCCTGTAATTTAAGAGTAACCGGCCTTCGGCCGGGAAATTTTTCTACCGAAAAATGTACACATTTATTTTGAAAGGGGGTCAAGGGGGTGACATTTTAAGATTACTGGAGGAGTAGGAAGCAAACTAAAAACCTCCCCTTAATGTGACAAGGAGTGAATAATAAAGCCAGTATCACACGAGCGCTTTTTCCCCTCAACATTTATCCTCAACACTGGTCTGGCAGCTCATGAGGTCAACATTTAAAATAGTTTGGTTACGTAAATTCATTTCTCATCAGTTTAATTTCCGATGCCAGTGCAAAATATTCCAGAAATGTTGCCAGAAAAATGTTGATCATCGAATGTTGACTCTATAAGCTCTCGTGTGATACCGGCTTAAGAGTGGGCATGTAATATGAGAGTGAGTTTAGCTTACATGCAACATATATCTAGATGAGTGTAATATACATGCTACGATATATTGCCCACCACGGCTGTTTATCATTATAGAGGCTTGTGATGCATGATAAGGAGGGGGTGTATATGAATCCTCCTTCTCTGCTGCTTCAAGGGGGTAGTGCTTAATGCTTTGGGCTATTATTATTATCTATTATTATCTATTATTATCTATTATTATTATTATTATTATTATTATTATTATCTATTATTATCTATTATTATCTATTGTTAACTATTATTATCTATTATTATCTATTATCTATTATTATCTATTGTTATCTATTATTATCTATTATTATCTATTATTATTATTATGTATTCATTTATTGTTTGGTTTCCTCGCTAGACCTCCATCAAGCTTAAAAGAAGAGCCCCTACACTCCGCTTCAAGAAAAATATACACAGTTTACGGTAGAAGAAATTTCCGGCCAAAGGCCGATTCTCTTTAAAATTACAGGTCCGCTATCGCTCGCCAGGAAATAATCAACATCTAAATGGCACGAAAGATCTTAAAATTGACAACGAAATAGGGTGAAAGGTCTTAAAATCGACAAACTAATGGGGCGAACTTTTTAAAATCTCAAAACTATTGGGGCTAAAGATGAGGGAGAAACGGGGTCCAGAAAAAAACAACCCTCCCCCTTAACGTATGCCGTGAGCGGGCATTATTGATCCTTTGATAATAATTCAAAATATTATATACAGTAGTCGTCCAAACTTTATTAACACATTATCTGGTCCAACGACCTCTTGGGGGTTAATATGATATTTTGTTTAACCCCTTCACCACCATTACGTAATTGTCTTCATATTCTGGTTACCATTAGACGATTTTCTTCAATTTATACTCTACCTCTACGACTCCAATAGGTTAATACGATCTCAATAAACCCTCTTAAGTTGCATAAAAACTTCTAATCTTAGCCAGAATCAAAGGTAAGAAGACGTCATGATGCTGAAGGGGTAAGTATTATTGAGCGTTTTGCTTGCTTTTGCCATTTTCGAGCAATGCAGTTAATCAAACAAAAACCGTCTTCCCAGACATCCTTCAAACAAAAATATGCCCATCCAGATCCCCTTCAAGCTAAATGTTTACATTTTTTCGATAGAAAAATTTCTCGGCCAAAGGCCAATTTCATCTATCGCTCGCCCAGAAAAACAGACACCTGAATGGGGTGAAGCGTCTAATTATCGCCAAAATAATGGTTTGAAACGTCTTAACATCTCCAAACTAATGGAGCAAAACAGAGGAGATCCAAAGATACCCCCCTTGCAACAAATAGGCTGAAAGGCATTCACATATTCGTCCTCAGTCTCATCAAATATAACCATGACTAACCATACACAAATAATAAATAAATAAATAAATAAATAAAACACACACACACACACACACACACACACTTTTATTCTGGAGATATGTTCATGGTTCCCGGACATGATAACCAGTAGACCCTTTCAACCAGTAGCTCTCAACCAGAACCAAATTAACCAGGACCAACCGAACCAGTGTATATTTGAGGTACTAACCTAACTCTACCGAACCTAACCTAAGCTAACGATATTGGTTGCATTGGCACTGGTTGAGAACTATTGATTGAAATGGTCTACTGGTTGATATGTCCAGTCACCATTGTAATTATATGACGGAAATCTCTATTTTTGTTTTGTTTTTTTCCATTGTAACTATATGAAGACTTTTATTTATTTATTTATTTATTTATTTTTTACCATTGTAACTACAGTATATGACGGAAATCTCTATCATTGTTTGTATTGTTTAGTTTTCCCGCAGATCATATTTTGTTTTTTATCTCAATCTGTTTCTGCCCATGGTATTTTGTGCGAGTCAGTCAGTCTGGATCTACATTGTACAAGGCATAGGTTTGGTATTTTGCGATCAAAATAAACCCTTTGAGGATCTAAGACGCCGTTGTATCTTTAATTCTGGCTATCGTTAGACGATTTTATGCAGCTTAGGATGGATCGGTTGGGATGAAAAGAGTAACGACTATCTCAATCAACCCTCTGACCTCCACATACCCTTCCTAATCTGAATAAAATCGTCTAATAATAGCCAGACAACATACAAGAAATGGGTCATTGTATTTTGAAAGGGTTAAGGGGGAGGTAGTCGCTTTTCTGGAGCCCCTTCTCCCTAATGTTTAGCATATTCGTTTTGAGATTTTAAGACGTTCTGTCCTTTAGTTTGGTGATTTTGAGACCTTTCGCCCCATATTTTTTGTCAATATTAAGACCTTTCGTGCCACTTAGTTGTCAAAATTTATCCTGGCGAGCGATAGCGAGCCTAACATTTTAGAGGGAACCTGCCTTTTTTCTACTGAAAAATGTACAAATTTATCTTGAAAAGGGGACTAGGGAGTGTTTTTTTTTAAGCTTGATGGAGGTCTAGCGAGGAAACTCAAAAATAAAATAACATATATTATATAAGACCAAAAAATAAGCCCCCGTGGCCCCCCCACCCCCTTATTGCATAAATGGAATGAATCGAACCAAGAACATCAGGGGGGGGGGGGGGGGACAAATATTTAAAAAACAAACAAAAAAAATTGAATGTCAAAATAAAGTATACTATTTATTCAAGGTGCTGGGTACTTGGGGTTAAGCTAGCGAGAAATTGGCTTGTTCCCATCTTAATGACTCAACTATAAAAAACAAAGTTTAAGAAGGACCTATGTTACTAAGAGAGTTTATTGAGATAGTATTTGCCCATTTGAGACGCATAGGTAAATTATAAACTAAAGAAAATCGGCTAATGGTAACCAGAATATGATGAAAATTACGTCATGGTGGTGAAGGGGTTAATTTAGAATACTTGGCAATAATATAATGCAAGGACATAGTATTGCACTAGACATATCGATAGTCTGGCACAAATTTTTAATTTATAAACTACCCTCCTTCGGTTTCTATCCCTCCATCTGTGCCTTTGTGTCTAATTTCCTTTCCGGCCGTTCCTTAGCTGCGGTTGTGGACGGCAATCGCTCACTTCCTCATCCTATCAACTCCGGTGTTCCTCAGGGCTCTGTCCTATCTCCCATTCTCTTTCTAATTTTCATAAATGATCTTCTCAACTGTACCTCCAGTCCCATCCATTCATACGCAGATGACTCTCCAGTACTATACTACACCTCAAATTTTGTTTAGCTTTGTCTTAGATGTGTGTAGGCCTATACCTCAAATAAAACTCTAATATATCTGTGGTGGTAGCCTACCTGTGAAGTGTACTCTGCTATATCAAATCTGCACCGAATTCTATGATAATTATTATTCTCTATATATCTGTTATATTTGAATGTATTGGTTATCTTTAAGGGGGGGGGGGGGGGGACCCATTGTTTATCCCTAGACAACTGGTTATTGTCAGAGCCTATTTTTGCTTTACTATTGTCGTAACTTCACAGTTTCCCTGATTTTCATAGTGCTCCCCACTAGTGATGGGTGTGTGTTTTAGAGTGTTGGATAATGGGTAAATACTTATTTCAGACAGTCCTCAGTATATAAACGAATATCATACAAAAAAAGAAAATCGATGCTGAAACCAAGATCGCACATAAATATATCCTTTACCTGTTTGCTTGTCTCCAAAACCATATGATAAAATAGTAACATTTTAAAAATATGCTATATTTTCAGAACACATTATTAGTTACCCATCAATAAGTGTTTTTTATGTTTGTACTTCTAAAGAAAATGAACAATTTACGGTAAACTAAAACATTTATATATATACATCCGATATAGTGCACATATGACTGTACAGTGTAGTTATATGCACACACCAAGGTCAATATACACAGATCAGTCGGTGCGCAGGTGAGGGCAGGCGAGGATGTATTAGCATGTGTTAACACCTTCTGTACCGGCGACGCCTTCTTGATATTATTATAGCTATATTTAAACGATGTTGTACAGCTTAGGTAGGATATATGGTTGCTAAAAATATTAATTAAGATAGTCTGGCGCCTTTTAATTGGTAGACGTCCTCCCTAAACTGAATAAAATCGTCTAACAGTGTCCCGAGTATAATTAAAAATATTTGACCGGTCATGAAAGGGTTAAATGAGGGTCTCTGCGCCTTACCTGTGGGTTCACAGCCTGACCACTGAGAGAACTCACCTGGGCGAATTCTATACCAAAGCTAACTATATAAAGTGTGGTGGAGTGGTCTTGCCACTGGACTGGTAATCCAATGAACCCGGGTTCGAATCCCGATATGTCAATGGGAAGATATTATTGGGATGGAATTGGTGCTGTAGCTAGTATCAGTGCATTACCACAAAGCCCACCGAAATGCCAAAAAAAAATACCCTCATTGTTCCTTGATTAAATAGCACTGTATGAATATTCCCATATTCAAAATAGGCTATAGGGGGGCAATATGCCTAGTGAGTTAATTGCCCAATAGTTGGCATTCTGTGAGTGAGGGTCCATGTCTAGGGGATGAGGCAGTGAAGCACAAGGCCAAAGCAGCTTCAGAGATGGGGCTGCTTCGAGCCGTGGGTGGATGCCCCAATCCCTAGACTGGAACGAGACCTCACGGGCTTCACCGTGTTCAGTGGTAGAATAAACAGGCTCTCAGCCTATGCCCATGAGAGAGCATTTGGAATATGGAAGAACAAAATATATATATTCAATAGAGGACCCTCCATCATTGACGATCTGCCTATTAATATAATAGTCTCCCTTCAACACCTGCGTCAGCCGTTTTGAATATACTGCCGCGGGGATGAACAGAGTATTCCTAATAAGCGTAACGCAACTTCTCTTATGGAGTCGTCTATAGATCGGATACCCACTACGAAAAAACTTCGTAATAAATATAAGAGAAGAATTTGTTTTACTTAAACAATGTTATAACACGCTTTCCCCTTTCGGTGGATTTCGTGCATTGTGACAACCAAGCCGCTCCTCGGCACGCGGCCATATCTCCTCCTTCTTCTCCCCGCGCGCACCCAAGTCGGACGTGCCTCGCCTGAGCTGCTTCATTCGTCGTTCACTCAGTTTCTCGTGAGTCCTTACTCATTTGTATATATCTGAGTTGTATTGAACAGGGTCTAGGATTAGCTAGCACAGGCTATCCATTGGGTGCCTGCAGGGAGTGTTAAAATTAGGGTACTTCAGGCGCTTACGTGTTCTCCAAGCCAGTCGCCACGTGTGAGTTTGTTCTTGTTTTGACGCGCCTTAGCTGTTGATTATTTCTAGTTACCAGGCTAGTTTTCATCGCAGTAGGTCTTCAGTCCAGCGTGTTGGGCCTAGGGGCCATATGTATCTTCAGTCTGAGCAGACGCTCCAGTATAAGGATTGTCACACGTGGTGTGGGATCTTCTGGTGTTCGAGCCTGCTCCCGGGCCCCTCTCGTGGGCCTCTTCTCCTCGTGCTGTGGCCGCTTCATCTTCAGGGTTTAGTCTTTCTTCCCGAAGGTAAGGATTACTGTTACCGAGTGGTAACACGTTGGGGCTTGTTTCTTCTTAGGGTTTAGGAGTGCATTGTTATTATATGATATTTTATTATGCCCTTCCACCTTTTACCCTGTGTTCTCAGGCTCGAGTTTTCATCTCGGGCCTCGAGTTCCCGGAGTCATTCTGTTTTGGGTTTTTTTTTCTCGTTTGGTTCAGGTTTAGTGGTCTTGTGCTTTGGACTGTTTTTATCTTGTTCCTTGGCCTGCTGGCCCCTAGTCTTCGTACTCGGTCCGGCTACCGCCGCGCTGGTGTGCTTGGGCTTCCTTGTTCCCCTCTGTTTGTCTAGTAGTGTACCACTACCCCTCCTACCGGCGCTCGTGCACGGCCCGGCGGAGGGAAGACGGCTTGCAACCGTCACCCTTGTTTGACTCGCCCTGTGACGAACCAATTTACCCTGCCGGCCCGCCGGCCCAGTTGGGAAGGATTGAACTTGCTTGGTTTTTTTCCCCTCCCACTACGCCCGGTGGCACAGTTGGGTATAGGATTTAGCAGTGTCTAACTAGCATGCAGCTGCAGGACGACGCACGCTAGGTGTCCACTTAGGGCCAGTGACTCACGTCATAGGTAAGCAGTTACGCGTGACTTCCCCCCGATTGAAAAGGGCGGGGGGCTGTCCACGACAACTGCCCGGCGGTGAGAAGATAGGTGGGCTGTGGCTCACTAGTTTTCTCTTCGCCGGGCAGTGGGTAGGATGCTATTATCACCTCTCAGGTTATCCTTATGAGCATTGATTCCTGGAAATTTCTATTTCCAGACTCTTCATATCCGGAGCAGCTCAGCTGAGGAGGTCCTGTCCCCGGCGGGGAGGGGAGTCAGTAACCATGCCGAACTTTTGGATTTGCTCTACACCAACTTGTCTGTCTGTCCCAGTAGCGGCGCACAGGTTGTGTATCCGCTGTGTCAGATGTTTGGACAAGACGACCTTTTCATGGACGGCTAGTAAATGTCCGGTGTGCTCGGACCTTTTCGATGAATGGCTTGACAACCAAGACATGTCTTGCTTATTATCTTTAATTGAGATTAAGACAAAATTTGAATCTTACGCTGCAAGGGTGGCGAATACTGAATTATTCTGTGACACACCTGAGTTACTGAGGATTATAAACCTATACTCCTTTGATGATCCCTTAGTCTGTCAGGCTCCGGTCCCATCTCTGCCCAACTCAAACCTTGCTTCTCCCCATTCATCTGAGTCCTCTGTCTGTCACTCCCCTCACCACACTAAAAGAGCTCGCTCTGATTCGCCGGAGATAGTAAATTCTACGCAACTGGACTCGCCTCAACGACTCCATCAGAAGGCGTCCAGTGTGGAACATCTACCGGCTAAGGTGCGCAAGTTGTCCAGTCCGCAGCACACCGACAAGGCATCAGACATCCAGGATAGCCCCCTCATCCAGATGTGTAAGTCAGTGTCGCCACCGGTTCCCTCGACACCCGCTCCGACGGCGCCGGTGGATGTCCCCGGCTCCGGCGGAGCTGGTGCCGAACAACCCCCACCGGCGATGAGGGTTAGACCAAGAGTTAAGGTAAGACTACAGGGGTCTAAGTTAGTGCTATCGCAGACGACTTTACCAGGAGATAAGATTGGGCTCCATATGGCTCCGGCGCCTGACATGGCCCAAAGTAATGATGCAGCGGCGAGAGGAGTCACGCTGTCGATAGACGACACAGGTTTGTCCACTAGGCTGAAAACAAGTAACACGAGCAGCATAGCTCCTACATGCCGGTCAGAGTCTGCCCCTGCAATCTATACTAGGGTGAAATCTGGGTTAAGTACAGTTCCACGGGACAAGATTCTCAAATCCTCTCGTTGTGATACTCAAGCGTCAGGGACGCACATGGTAGGGACACCAGAAGTAGTTCTCCCCCCACTCACTCGACAGGATGCAGGTAAGGAACTCCCAGAACCAAGTCCAAGGGTAGAGGTAAAGGGACCAACATGGGCTAGGAAAGTAAATTCTAGGTCCCTTAACCCTTTATTAGCGGCTCACCACTTAAGTCGTTTTTAATAAATCTGGACTATCTGGCGGCGCTCGACATAGGTCGAGTGGCAATTTCAGCACGTAATGTGGCTGAGAGAGAGAGACAAGTGGTGGCAGGAGACTAGCGAGCGTATGACTGCTCCAGACCACCGCGGCGAACCTACTGACACAAATCTCAGCTCCCTCCTCCCTCTCTCACTCGCTACATACTCAATTATGTACCGAAAGTACCGAATTACCTGCTTTTTGCACTCGCGTTGCACGGTTATTGCAAGAAAACTATCCATCATACAAGAATCGTTATGGTGTCATTCGAAAGCTCTGTTTATGCCCTTTCAGGGATAGATACTTGTTTTACGTTCTGGGTCTTATTTAGGCATGAAAATGATCACGTAAACAGCCCTATTTTGGCTAAAAACACCCCGCTGGGCGGTACACATAAATAAACCGCATAGGCCGCTCGTAAGGTGTTAAGCGACAAAGACCCCAATGTGTTACGGCTGTTACGACCGGGACTCATATAAAACAAGGGCTCTTAATCATTGGACTAGAAAGGCACACAGCCACAACGGTAACACTAGATCCAACCCTCGAACTTATAATGCCGGCGCACAAAAACACCTATACCCTCCAGAGTTAAATCTGCGATAGCGGGGTATCCTCTAACTCGGTATAAATGCACTACTACTACAGGCTGATGATCTCTGATACAGCCTGATCACAACAACATACAATTACGTTAATAATGTATACAAGGAAAAAGATAGAGAGCTTAATTAAATCACTGGAATGATTTAATGCAAACAAGAAGAAGGTATAATTAAAGTTACTCTAAACAATAATAAACTGTCACTCCTATATTAAAGAAAGTGAATGAAAGTCCTAAAGCATCGAACAGGAATCTTCTGAAGAAAGTCTGATGCGGCTTAAGATGATCGAATCGGATTTTGAACTGTTATATAAAGCAGGAACAAGATATGACAAGTGTAGTGACATACAGTGTTAACTGGCACGGGAATAACGATAAATGCACAATAGTATTATCTCCAACAACAAAAGAAGTACTTCCTCAGGCAACGCAAAAGCCTGCTCGGGTTGTGCAACTCAACAACAACCAAGGCTTACAATCAACGTGAATAAAAATGCTGCATACATAACATAAGAGCTTATAATCCTAATCGGGTGTCTGCTAGGCGAATAAAGTCTAGCTGGGATGTCGTTGGCTAGGAAACAATGGCTGAGCAAGCGGTTCGTAGCCTAGCGAGGTCCTAAAGACTGTACGGCCAATTACGTTAAATGACGGGGTCCTCTCTTGAGAGATCCAGATCGCTAGTATCTGGTTCTCTCCTGGCGACCCTCTTCATGTCAAAGCTAAACGAGTTAGCACAGTGTAGGGTGGCAGAGGCAAAAGCCCTCACTCGCAACACAGTGCTAAACTCACAAGGTACACAGTCAGAAAGACAACCAAGGCTTCTCACGTATCCGTTGCGATTGTACAAGTTCAACAAAACGCTGGTACACATCGGAAATCACAACATCAATAGCCTCACCCCAGTCTAGCATTAAATAGCCCAGCAGACAATCAAGAAATAGGTAGGGAGACACCGCGAGTGTGTCGAACCTCTACAGACAAAATGTTAACCCCTCCAAAATGTCTAACTAAGCATGAAATATCTGAGAGCTTCAGCATATAATACGATGGCCGATATATGAAATCATGCAGAACCAAAGGGGAGTTATGATATTAAATAGATTAGAAGCATAAGAGGTAAGAAGTTGAGACAGAGCGAAAGTGTTCTATAGGTGGAAGTCGGGGACAGATGGCAAGGAAGGTGTGAAGGTTATGCTGGTCATGCAAGCTCTGAGCAAGGAAGGCACAAAGGCAGCATGGAGTGCGGGGGGACTACCTCCTGCCGCGGCAGGAGGGCGGCAAGGCGGCCAGCCACTCAGAGGGCCCGGCCGTGGCATGACGGGACCGAGACAACGCGTAACACTACGCGCACAACACTCTGCCTCCTGCACTTACTCACTCACACTCTCTAGCTGTATCATTCAGTCTTATACATTAAACTTATAACTGATGATATAAAATATAATGCATTGTCACAGACGAAAATAAAGACCACTTCTATACTGCCTGTGACATGACGATTCACAAGAAAGAAAGTACAACACTGTAGATAGACTGTAGCCAAATTCATTGCCCTGGCGAGTGCTAGTGGCTACCGGGAGGTGATTCTGCCAACGCTGGTAGGCGTCACAGATATGACAAGTGTAGGGACGTACAGTGTTAACTGGCACGGAAATAACGATAAATGCGCAATAGTATTATCTCCAACAACAAAAGAAGTACTTCCTCAGGCAACGCAAAAGCCCGCTCAGGTTGTGCACCTCAACAACAACCAAGGCTTACAATCAACGTGAATAAAAATGCTGCATACATAACATAAGAGTTTATAATCCTAATCGGGTGTCTGCTAGGCGAATAAAGTATAGCTGGGATGTCGTAGGCTAGGAAACAAAGGCTGAGCAAGTGGCTCGTAGCCTAGCGAGGTCTTTAAGACTGTACGGCCAAATTACGTTAACTGACGGGGTGCTCTCTTGAGAGATCCAGATCGCTAGTATCTGGTTCTCTCCTGGCGACCCTCTTCAAGTCAAAGCAAAACGAGTTAGCACAGTTTTGGGTGGCAGAGGCAAAAGCCTTCACTCGCAACACAGTGCTAAACTCACAAGGTACACAGTCAGAAAGACAACCTAGGCTTCCCATGCATCCGTTGCGATTGTACAAGTTCAACAAAACCTGGTACACATCTGAAATCACAACATCGATAGCCTCACCCCAGTCTAGCATTAAATAGCCCAGCAGACAACCAAGAAATAGGTAGGGAGACACCGCGAGTGTGTCGAACCTCTACAGACAAAATGTTAACCCCTCCAAAATGTCTAACTAAACATGAAATATCTGAGAGCTTCAGCATATAATACGATGGCCGATATATTAAATCGTGCAGAACCAAAGGGGAGTTATGATGTTAAATAGATTAGAAGAATAAGAGGTAAGAAGTTGAGAGAGAGAGAGAAAGTGTTCTATAGGTGGAAGTCGGGGACAGATGGCAAGGGAGATGTGTAGGTTATCTTGGTCAAGCAAGATCTGAGCGAGGAAGGCACAAAGGCAGCAAGGAGTGCGGGGGATCTACCTTCTGCTGCGGCAGAAGGGCGGCAAAGCGGCCAGCCACTCAGAGGGCCCGGCTGTGGCATGACGTCACCGAGACTGCGTAACACTACGCGCACAACCCTCTGCCTCCTGCACTTACTCACTCACACTCTCTAGCTGTATCATTCAGTCTTATACATTAAACTTATAACTGATGATATAAAATATAATGCATTGTCACAGACGAAAATAAAGACCACTTCTATACTGCCCGTGACATGACAATTCACAAGAAAGAAAGTAAAACATTGTAGATAGACTGTAGCCAAATTCATTGCCCTGGCGAGTGTTAGCGAGTGGCCAAGCGAGTGGCTGAGCCCACGTGGCGTTCTGCTAAGCTGCAGGCGTCACACGACACAACCGTTAGATGAATTATTGCACAGAGTCCTCCAACAATGTGCTATATCCAAGCGCCCTGGGGAGTGTACTGAAGTAACGGTCACCCCACCGCAGGGATCTGTGCCTGTCGCCTCGCCGGACGATGAGATTGTAATTTTGCATTCGGTTCCCCCCAATCCCCAGTCACAAACATCTAACGTTTTACCGGTCCACGGACCTCTCCGTCCCCTGTCACCGACAACAATTAATATGATTCCGGACCCTGATATGCCAACAGCTGCGGCATTGTCTAACTTAAGAATCGCCGGCGATAGTAATCGCGCGGCGGACTTACAGGCCGGGTCCGGAGTTACACCGAAAGAGGTCAAGGGGACCCAACCAGGTGTCAACAGTGCCATTCCTTTGTCACAAACTAGCAATCTGGCAGGTAGCGTGATGGAAACTCAGGCAGCTTCGGGCACACGACCTAAAACCTGTACCTCCAAAATTACTGTAACGAGTCATTCGGCGGCGGAACCCTTGAAGCTTCCGCCGGATCCCGTCATACTTTTTGGTTCTGGCCCCATTGCTCCACTCCCCCCAGCTCAGTCACAAACGGGAGATCAGAGTCAGCAGTGGTTCCCGGTTACCTCATCTTCAGCAGGGGACAGGCACAGATCCACTAATGGTGAGATACCAGTACCACCGGATTGGACCATTGAGGTAAATAGACATAAAACCTTCCGGGCCAAAGACGCCCAGGGAAAGGTCATAGGGGTTCCTATTATAGCAATACCTAACTCTACTAGTTATCAGTATTTTGTGTATGAGCCAAGACGACTTGCCCCTCCTCCCCAAGATGTTCCTAGTTGCTCTGCTGGCTCTTGGACCGACGATAACGATCTTTCTAGTGATGCCACTAGCCCTCATGCCAACAATAACAATCATTTTCTGAGGTTGATTGAACCACGGCTAACATTTACTCGCTCACAACTTGAGCAAAGGGAATTAAATCTGGGAGAGGTGGGACATGGCCCATGGGTGCTCTGGGATCAGGAAGTCCAACAGTTTGCTATTGACATAACGACCAATGTTTCCCTACCAATTCCACCCCCGCGCCATATGGAGTTTGACTTGCTGAGGCCACAGCCAGGCGGAGTCCCACAAGCTATATTTGAGTTCCTCATTGCCCTTCAATCAGAAGCTAGACACTTTTCAGCTCCTTTCTTAACTCCAGACTCTATTGAACTCCAAAGGGAGTTCCTAGTAAGGGATAACGCCCACCGGAAGTTTATTGGTTTGCTGCTCACTAGAGACACAGCTCAGGCCATTGCTAAACCAATGCCAAATCCGCCGGGACGTCGAGAGGAAACTGTTAGCTTTTCAACAGTACCTCCGGCCGAACCCAGCGGGTTTACTTAGGGATATCCGAACAGCCTTGTTTGAGGCAGTCCGAGCCAGACAGCTTCTCAGACTCCATATGGTGCAGGGGTTGCCCGAGAATATTTATTATAGGGTAATTTTTTCCCCAATCCTAACAGCATCTATGGTGGATTCACAGACTCAGAGAGATGTAAATATGATGCTGAGGGTGGCATCACACTAGGTTGTCTTAAGCTACGGACACGATAATGGCCAACGACTTGCGGGACTATCGGTTATCACACTGTAATACCCGCTTGTTGGTTTTTTGGGTTTTCCTCCCAGCTTCTAGAAGACTACCTCGCTCCAAGAAAACCCCTGTTTGTAGATCTCTCCCCCTACACCATGCTCTGGTCCAGGGTTCCGAGGTCTCCATTGCCCTTACATGAACACCCAGGCCGCGCCAGGGGTCAGTGCTACGTTTCCGGGCCGCGTCCCGGCACAGTAGACTGTTTTTTACGCCTTTGCTCTGGCGGTAACCTACCTTAACAATGACAGGTGTCGGATATTCTCCGGCACCCGTGACACGTCACACCAACCGCAAGACGGGAGCCCGGGTCAGCAACACAGGAGGGTGTTTTGTTTACTTCCCCGGGCCCTCCTACCGTCGGGGTTTTTCGGCTTCACAGCCGGCCAAAAGACAGTATAACCAATGCAGGGCACACTCACAATGTGAGGGATGCGACGGGTAGTCGTCCTTTGGACTGGGTTTTTTTTTTTTATTCTCACGAGCACTCCCGTCGGTCATTGGCCACAAGCTGTCCGAATACTCTACGGTATGATGTCTAGTAACTCATTGAGTGAAACAGGTTTCAACCAAGGTAAAATCGCAGTTATTCTCCATGGGCATCTAGTCACCTAGTTATTTAAACAAATTAGCAAATAAGGGCACATCTTAGGTAATATCGTCACAAGGCGTGATGGAGCCCTGTGTCCCTAACACAAATAAGTTTTTTTTTAGTTAACTACTTTATTCAACGAAGGTTTTCTTTTAACTCCTCCATGAGGCATAGCAAGACCTGGACGACACTCTGGTACGCAACAGGTCTTGGTCACAGGTGGCACGGTATCTGGTTCAGTTCTCACCTCGGAATATAATGGTGGTTAAGAAGGTTAACTTCTTCGAGGATACACATAAAAGTCGGCTCGAGTAATACCTTTAGGTCGTATGAGACCGCCGGTAATCTTGATTACCATGCCGACCTCTTCCATCCTGCAGTTGTCAGGGGGTTGGGACACTCTTGCTATGCTTCCAAATTTATTCTGTGTTATTCTCATCTGGTTCCCTCCCCCCGCCATAGGGGGGGGACCAAAACTTGTCTATTTTCTCCCACCGGTGGTATGAGTAGCTTAGGCGCTGAGAACCATTGAGGACAAGTAACATTAACTACTAACTTGAGCTGGACACATTATGTTAGAGGCATTGCTAAGAATGCCTCTAAAAAACTGGGACTCCTGTACAGAGTTCGAGAATTCTTCACTGACGAGCAGTTGGCCGTAATATATAAAAGTCATGTGCGTTCTCAGATGGATTACTGTTCACCTCTGTGGAGTGGAAGTGGAGCGGTTGCATTGAGGCAGTTGGACAAAATTCAAAATAAAGCTATTAGATTAATCAATAACCCTGCAATCACACAGGACCTTCCTACATTATCCATACGAAGAAACGTTGCATCCCTTGCATTATTCTACAGATATTTTCACAGCAATTGTTTTGAGGAACTTGCTTCAATTGTGCCGCCTCTCCACATCTATCCCCGTAGAACTAGGGCAGCTGAGAGCTCCCATGAATTTACACTTTCTCCTCCACAATGCAGAACTTCTGCTTATCATAATTCATTTATCCCTAGAACTACTACTCTTTTGAATTCACTTCCCTCGAGTGGCTTTTCACAAACTTACAATCTACAAAAGTTTAAATCCAGTTGTTACAAACATTTTATGAATGGAGGATGCCTTTAGGCACATGGACCTTTTTGTTTTATCTGTGTTTTTCCTTCCTCCGTTCATTGTCTCTTAAAAAAAAAAAAAAAAAAAAAAAAAAAAAAAAAAAGTATAACAGTAAAGGACGATCACAGTCAATACTCCACCCTCGTGGTTAGCTTGTCTTCCCATCACACGTTCTTGTGGTTCCGTAAGAACCCCTCTTCGATAGCACTGGCAGCAACCAACGTTGCAAGCCTAGTCACACAAAGCTCAACTATACATTCCCGCCAGTTTCCCCGGTGGTCAGCAGTCACGTCAGTAATAGATTTAGAAGACGGCTACTAAGGTAACGAAGGTCACCAGGATACCCTGTGGTTCATAGGCTATTGGCCCACTCTGTAGCCGGAGCTTTTTTCCATACGCTGCAATTTTACTGACCATGTTAACGGCAATTGGCCGGGATAAGCAAGGCCCTTGACTAGGGTCTTTTCCTTGTCCAAATCAATAAAGCCTTCTCACTAACAAGGAGCTTCCAGCTAGCCTGTTCTAAGTGTCAGAATACGCCCGACCGGAGCCACAGGAACGATGGCCTTAGATTTACGTGACTTAAATAATTAACCCAAGACCGATGGAATTCGATCTGTGTGACTTAAGTAAATTAACCTATATTCCAGTTTTGGACCACACCTTGGTGGTTTACATTAACAACGGATGCTTCAGTCCTCGGCTCTTCCATAACTTAGGCTGCCCATGCCACAGGCACGGTAAATGGATATTTGTAAGACATCATACCTATGCTTAGGCAGACTCAGCTCCAGGGGAACAGATTAAGACAACCCTCCCCCCTTTTTTAATGTGTGTTCTCCTTGCGGGTCCCCGGCCGGGTACAGTGTTCAGCCGCCCCGAAAGGATACGACATCCAAAGAGCTGCCCGAGCAGGTAATAGCATTAAGTGCCTCGAACCTTGTATGGTTCACTGTTTTTGCCAAAACATGTATTTAAGTTCCCCCCCCCCCCCCCCGGTTAGTGGGTGTGCAGGCGGATCCTTGGGTGCTGTAGGATAGAGTCTACAACGGCTATTTGTTAACTCCCCCATTAATGTACCATACTTAGGATTACCCTACAGCAGTGGTTTCCATCACGAAAAGAGTACCCCTCTCCTCCCATCATTTGTATCAGATATAAGTATGTGTCGGCGGGGTTTCTTCCCCCTTTATTGGCTCAAGAAAGATTGTTGGGCATCTCCCTTTTCGTGACGATAGCCATTTACAGGCGCTTCAGGAAGTTCCTTACGGCTGAGGAGCTACTGTTCATTGTGATATAAGTTTAATCCCTTGAGGGACAGAAAGGAGCGGGGGGGGGTGGTGAGAGTATCACAATATACCCTCAAAACCTCTCCGCCGGTAACAAACTCCTCCGCCGGCGTGGCTGATATGGAGCTAAATGAAAGCTCACATGTTGATTTTTTCTTTTGCTATCATTATGTAAAATGAAAGGCTATGTAAAAGCTGATATATTATTCTAGTTGTATTTAAGAATATTCTTCTTTAATAATCACAACTATACGAAGTCAGATTGAGTATGAATCTGGTCAGAAAAAGTCAGTTTCATTACAGATAATAAACTATTTATAATCTAGTGATAAGGGAGCCAGGAATGTCTTGTCGAATCACTATCAAATATAATCTCGAGTTGAGATTACGTTTTCTAGGGAGCAGATCTTCTTCGAAGTAACGCACTGATCCCATAACTTGTATATTTTTATATATTTTATATTGTATGCTAACAATAAAGACTTATTCTGTTATATGACTTCTTGACTTTACCTTATGGTTCTGAGGTTTAGGATATTATTACAAATGTCCCCCTCCAGTCTTGGGAATTCAGGTAGATCGTCAATGATGGAGGGGCCACTATTAAATTATAGGTTTGATTACCGGAGGGAAGTAACGAAACCTAATATTTAGTAGGGGCCCCGTAATCATTGACGATGTAGGGCACTCCCATCCATCCCCTTCCCATTCGCTGAAATATCTTGGTTGTTATCTTGGTATAGCAGTAAAGGAGGAGATGTGGCCGCCTGGCGAAGAGCGGCTGGGTTGCCACAACGCACAAAACGAAATCCACCGAAAGGGGAAAGCTGTTATAACATTATTTAAGTTAAATTCTTTCTTCTCTTATTTTTTACGAAGTTTTTTCGTAGTGGGTACCCGATCTATAGACGACTCCATAAGAGACGTTGCGTTACACTTATGAGGAATACTCTGTTCATCCCCGCGGCGGTATATTCAAAACGGCTGACGCGGGTGTTGAAGGGAGACTATTATATTAATAGGCAGATCGTCAATGATTACGGGGCCCCTACTAAATATTAGGTTTTCATTCCTACCCTCCGGGAATCAAACCTATAATATAAATATTTATATATATATATATATATATATATATATATATATATATATATATATATATATACAGTATATATATATATATATATATATATATATATATATATATATATACTGTATATATATATATATATATATATATATATATATATATTTACTGTATTTTTTTTTATTTTTTTTTCTATGTGATTGAGGGAGGCAAAAGGAATTACTGCCTATAGCGAGTGCCTCCCCCATAGTTGAAAGAGTGACAGGGCCAAAATCAAGGGACGTTCGAGCCAAAATGCCTGGACATACGGAGTTTGAAGCAATTTAAGTCATAGGAAGAGGGAAAGACTGATTCTGGGAGAGAATTCCAGAGCTCAGCTGTTGAGTAGAAGAAAGTTTGAGAGTAACGTTTCACTCTTGGGTTGGAGAGTTGCACAGAGTAGGGGTGGGATTGAGTTGCAAGACGGGTACCATGTGCCCTACGTAAAGGAGGTGGTATGCACTGGGATAGCTCTGAGGAACACTGATTATTATAGTAGCGATAGAATAGCGAGAGAGATGCAACATTGCGGCGGAGAGAGAGAGAGACTGCATATATATATATATATATATATACTGTATATATATATATATATATATATATATATATATATATATATATATATATATATATATATATATATATATATAGATTTATATATATATATATTATAATATAGTTACATAGATAGATAGATGCATATGTGTATGTGTGTGTGAGTGCTATTTCATGTTAAATTTACAATCAAATCTATTTTATGGCCAGGAAATTAGATAAAGTCTGTGAAGGAATAAGTTCTTTAATAGTAACTGTTTGTGCCATACAATACTTTGATCTCGTTTGAACATTTAACTAACAGACGAATAATGCCAAATTCAGTGTTGCCTGTCATTCGTCTTGGTTAATCAGCATAGAGTTATCAAAACAATATTTTAAAAATATTTCAGAAATCTGTTTTGTTTTTAATAATAAACAATATGGGTTGGCCCAAGGTGGTCTATGTGTGCTGCCAATTTTGCCCCTCATCCTAAGCTACCATGTGTACAAATTTGAGAGCCCTACGAGCCTTTTGGGAGGTCTAAAATGATTTTAATAAGGCAAATATGGCCATTGGGGGAGTGCGTTACATAGTAGACGTCGGCCAATGAGCGTCGCTGGCGCTGGATGGGTTAGAAAACTTTATCCATACTAAAGGTTTTAGCAAGAGTAGATTTAAGTAATGTGGTCTATTGCAAAACATTCAGTCAATGTTGTTTAATACCCTTGAGGATCCTCAGAGATTCAAATGATGTTTGGAAGGTGAAGTTGTTCTTCCTGTCTTATTGGGCTAAGTAAGTTGGGATGTATCTCCCTCTTCTCTGCAGTATTTCTCGGCATTTCTGGTCAACATCTTTGTCATTTAACATCCTAGAAGAATTCATCTACCTTTGATAATCCAACTTCACTCAAGTTGCCGATACCAATGCATAATATTCCCAAAATGATAGCGACGGAATCTTGCCGGACTAAAGTACCGTATGATTCCACTACAAAGATTACTTTATTATAAGCAGCCACAGTGACATCAGGTCAGAGCCAACTTGTCTTGGTGAATTCAGCTGTCCGACTCTCCTGTAGTGCTCGTAAGCCAGGAGAGAGGGCATGAAGAGCCACAACAAGAAGCTGATGAGAGGATTAATTCAGATTTGGAAGAAGCTGTGGAGGTTGGAGCTTAATTGAGATCGTGTGTACACCTTTGATTAAAAGAGGCCTTGGTTATAGTGAATAAAGTCTTCTAAGGAAATGATGACACAGTCTTGTAGGGGTTAATCTCCTGGGCTAAACAAACACACTCTTCAAGATAAGCGATTGAGGTTACATCAGGTGTGCGAGTGGCCGTCTTGCTCCAACTGTCTGACTCTCCTGCGTCGCTCGTAGGCCAGAGCGGTGGGCATGAAGAGCCACAAGACAAAGCTGCTGAGGATGAGGCCCGACAACACCCACATGCTGACAGCGTAACTACCACTAGCATCACGGATCACACCTGTAACAGAACATTTATGTTCAGGGAAATGGTGACCAAACAAATGAACAAGCAGACCATTTCAACCAGTAGATCTCAACCAGTGTTACCTCAAGCAGGACTATAAGGTTAGGTCATGTTAGGTTAGACTATACTCTGTTTCTTTTCAACTGATGGTAAATTGCAAAGTTCCCATCAAGATTTCTCCGTTATTTTGAAGATTTTGTAGTGAAATATGGTGCTAATTATATGAACTTGGTCTAAATATGAAACAGAGACAAGGTAGTTTCTTATGTTTCCGTTTGTTATCGATAAATCAGTTGTTAAGGGATTCAATTTACCGTCGGATTAAATGAAACTGAGTATAGGTTAGCTTAGAACCTTTAGTGTGAACATGTTTAGTTGGCACAGATTAAATTGTCTTGGAACCCATTGAATCACATTGGCTATGGGAGGCTTTTAACTTGAATGCTTTGCTCTATAGATTCTTCAAATTAGTATCCTGAAGAAACCAACAAGTTAACTATTGTCAATAGTAAAGGCTTTTGCTCAATCATGTAGTGTTCTAGATCATTTATACTGATATTGATTTCTTTACACCAAACTCTTCAGTTAGTTTGAGTCTTTACTGACAATTTAAATAGCTATGTGCATTATTTAAAAACAAATCATTGCTTTCTCTGCTATATTTTCAATGCAATAGTTCCTATAATGAGAATCTAAAGGTGACTAAAGTTCTTGAATAATCTTTCTACATGCAACTGTTATACATTCAAAGCTACTTATCCTAAGCACAGACAGCAATGATGTTGCTCAACTTACTTACAAAGAATCCTAAGGTGAGGAAACCGAGTGCAGCTGAGGGTTGTGTGGATAATTCCTCTATTTGTGATTGTCATACATGTAACTGATCCTAGACACAGAGAACAATACTCACCTTACCTATGACATAAAGAAATTGAAGGTGATAACAAAATGTGTGTTGATGTTTATGATTAATGAACACTCTACATTACTTATCCTAGACACAAAACAAAACAATACTTCAGAACTCACTTACAACGGGTGACAGAGAAGTTCTTGGTGTCATACTGTATATAGAAATAAGGCGCTCAAATCTAAAGATACTGGTCGTGAGGTGATTGTTAGGGCCGTGGAAGTGTCCAAGAAGTTTTGGGATTGTACTATGTATGATTGCCATATGTGCTATTTATCTAAGATACCAGAGAGAATGCCTCACTTATAAAGGATCATAAGTTAAAGAATCCAAAAGCGACTAAGAAGATACTAGAGTATGCTATCTATTTATCTATCTATTGCCGGACGCTGTGATCCCCGAAGGAGTGCTCACGAACGAAACGCTCCCATGCACCTCTGTCCCCAGTCTGTCGATGCCCCTCCTCCCATCCAGCACCACATTCACTGATATACTTCTTAACTCCATCCTTCCACCTCTCACTCTGTCTACCTCTCCTTCTCTGTCCTTCCACCTCACTCTTGTACACTCTCTTAGTCATTCTCTCGCTTCTCATACGTTCCATATGGCCGAACCATCTCAAGGTGTTCCTTTTCACACTTTCCAGCACATCTACATCCACACCTCACCTCTCTCGTACTTCCTCATTTGTCTGTCTATCCCTCCATGTAAATCTGCACGCACTTCTCAAGTAACTCGTTTCCACCCCTCTCACTCTTGGTTTGAGTCTCTCCACCAACGTCCATGTTTTGCTCCTGTAAGTCAATGTCGGGATTACCACACTGTCATGGAAGGACTTCTTTACTTCCATGCTGACCACCCTATTTCTTGTTACTGCTTTCAGCATTCCTACAACCCTCTTCCCCTGTTGCACCATTTCCCACACTTCTTCATCCATACTCCCATCTTTACTCAACACACTGCCCAAATAGTTAAATGAGCTGACATTCTCCATTCCCAGACCGTTCAACCTCAGCTATGAGTATATGCTACTCATAATTAAAATTAAATTAACACCACTTAACCCACCTATGAAGGGCCCGACAGTGAAGAACCCGAAGGCGACGGAAAAATTCCTGGCGCTGTAGATGGAGGTGAGGAGGTCAAGCCCCACGATCTCTGTCATGAGGAGGTTGTTGAGTCCGTAGAAGGTCCCCATGGCACACCCCCACACGCCCATCACGCCCGCCTGCCACACCACACTGCTCTGAAAGGTGAACACTGGGCCCGAGAGTGTTGGGGGGTGTGCAGAATGGAAATATTGTGGTGTGTGCAGAATGGAAATAAAAAGGTCTATCTATCTATCTATCTATTGCCGGACGCCTTACTCCCCTTTATGAGGGTGGCCATACACAAAATGCCCCCAAGTGGACCCATACTCTTTGAGGACAACCCATGCCAGTTTACTGAAGGACTGACAGGACTGACCACTCAACTTATGTTCTGTCCGACTTCTAGTCCTTCTATGTATAAAAAGGTACAGACAGGCATTCTACAAGTAGTGAAAGACAGCTGAGGTATAAACTGTGTTGGTGGTGCAATGGTTAAGATGCTTATGTTCTGGGTGTGGTGTCCCGAGCTCGAATCCCGGGAGAATCATATGCTTTCATTAATTTATTCTAGTGCATTGAGGTTTGTAATGGAGGATTAATGTTAAGACCGGGGTGTTCCTTAAGGGGGAGGTAGTCGCTTTTTCGGGACCTCCTTCTCTCTCATATTTAGCATAGTAGTTTTGATATTTTAAGATGTTCGTTCCGTTAGTTTGGTGATTTTGAGACCTTTCACCCCATTTCTTTGTCAATATTAATAAGACCTTTTGTGCCATTTAAGTGTCTATTCTTTTCCTGGCGAGCAATAGCGAGCCTGTAATTTTAGACGGAACCGTACGTCGACCGGAAAAAATTTCTACCGAAAAATGTACAAATGTATCTTGAAAGTACGTCTAGGGGGGTTTTTTTAAAGTTTGATCGAGGTCTAGCGAGGAACCAAAAAAATAGTCAATAAATTAATATAGACAAAAAAAAAAACACTACCCCCTTAATAGTAACTAACTCAGATATAGTATATTAGTATAAAAAAAACGATAATTAATAATAATAATAATAATAATAATCTTGGGAGGGTTTTCAGGTGACGGGAAATTACCCTATCGCTCTTGATTACTCAGCTTTCACGAAGACTGTAATGGTGTATGTAGTTAAATATGAGAACTTTGCCTTATTATGACGGAGAGACGTAATAATCACATATTATTATGACGGAGAGACGTAATAATCACATATTATGACGGAGAGACGTAATAATCACATATTATTATGACGGAGAGACGTAATAATCACATATTATTATGACGGAGAGACGTAATAATCACATATTATTATGACGGAGAGACGTAATAATCACATATTTTCATGAAGGGGAAATGGGCCGGTTTTCTGGTCCCCCTTCTCCCTCATGTTTAGCCCCCTTAGTTTTCAGATTTTAAGACGTACGATTCATTAGTTTGGCGATTTTAAGACCTTTCGCCCCAATTTTTGGTCAATATTAACACTTTTCGAGTCAATTAATTATCCATTTGTTTTTTCTGGCTAGCAATAGCGAGCCTGTGATTTATAAGGAACCGGCCTTTGGCCGGGATTTTTTTTTTATCGAAAAATGTAGGCCTAACAAATGTTCTTCAAGGAGGGTCTTGTTTTTTTTGTTTTTTTTTTTAAGCTTGATGGAAGTCTAGGGAGGAAACTAAACAAAATATTAAAAAAATACATAAATGAGCCAATAAATACGCCCATCCCCCTTAAGTTTCTTGAAATGAATTGCTGACAACATTGGGATCCGCAGTGCTGTTAGACTAGAGTTCGTTCATTCTAGGTTGGGCAGAAATCGTAACCCCTAAAACCTCTCATAACTCAAAAGGGACTAGAATAATCGAGATAATATTCCTACCAAATAGGAAAACTTGGCTAGAAAATATGTGTATAAATTGACAGCTCATTTGCTCTAGCCCTTTTTGAGTTATTGAGGTTAGAGGTTACGATTTCTGCCCAACCTAGAATGAACAGACTGTAGGAGTGGTATTTTTAACCCCTTCAGAACCATGACGCCATTTTACCTTTGATTCTGGGTATAATTATATGATTTTATGCAGTTTAAGAAGGACCTGTGTTAATAAGAGGGTTTATTGAGATCACATTTACCCTTCAGAGTCGCATAGATAGATTACAAACTAAAGAAAATAGTCTACTGGTAACCAGAATATGATCAACATTACGTAATGGTGGTGAAAGGGTTAACCCCTGATCCAGAGAATAAAGGATCAACCTTCGAGCCAGGTGAGCCAGGTACCTGTGAGTGAGTGACGTCAGATGCCCCACGCTCTACCTGAACCCCTCATCTAAGACACCTTGTTTTAGTAATCTATTGAACTATGCGTGTAAGAAAATGTATTAATTCTCAACATTTCATATTGGAGAGAGAGAGACAGTGAGAGAGTGTGGGAGGGGTTGATACCTAATTAGGGACTTTTTAATCCGAAGGAGAAGGAATGGACATAAACACGCACACACACTTGTGCTTGTGTGTGTTTGTGAGATTGTTTGATTGTGTGTGTGTGTGTGTGAGATTATGTAAGTGTATGTGCGTGTGATAGAGAGTGAGATTGTGTGTGTGTGTGTATCTTGCCCACCTTTATAATAACAAAAATACTGTTTACATAAGAACATAAGAAAATGGGAGTCTTCAGAAAGCCGATTGGCCCACACAAGGCAAATCCCTCTCACACCCAACCCTAATTATAAGACCTAATTATAGGCCACACACACACACACACACACGCACTGGATTTTACAAACTGTGTGTGTGTGAGAAAGAGAGAATGACAAGGACGTGTTGATGGTACAAACACACACCCTGCATTTTACAAATTCTGTGTGTGTGTATTTACATTATAGCTTGCCAATGTTAATCTGATAATTCTTATTAATGACATGATATTTCCGCCTATTTCTTCTTAAGCGAAAGTAGGAGGAACACACACAAATGCAGTTTACAAACTGTATGTGTATGTATGTGTGTGTTGCCCACCTATATAATGACAAGAAGGACTTTCTTTTCACACACACACACACACACACACACTTCATTTCAAATTGGATAAATTTCGTTTCATGAAAGATACAGGCAAATACTGGTTTGGTAACAGAGTTGTAGACTTCTGGAATAGTCTACCTAGCGCCGCAGTGGGATCAAGAACGATAGAGAGCTTCAATATAAAATTAAATAGACATATGGACGAGATGGGTTAGGTGTGAGAGTGATCTGCCTTGTGTGGGACAATCGGCTTTCTGTAGACTCCCATTTTCATATGTTATTATGCATGTTTCAAGCCATGTGTATGTGTGTGTGTGGGGGGGGGGGGGAGTTTCTAGCTTGTCAATGTCAAGCTGATTATTTGTGGGTGTGTGTGTGCGCGCGCTTTTGAATTCTACCTTGCCCATGTTAAGCTGATGATTGTTCCTACTGTCATATGACTAGCTGCCAAATTCACACACACACACACTCACACACACAAGCACAAGTGTGTGTGTGTGTGTTTATGTCCATTCCTTCTCTAATCCTTCGGATGAAAAAGTCCCTAATCAGGTATCAACCCCTCCTACTCTCTCTCTCTCTCTCTCTCTCTCTCTCTCTCTCTCTCTCTCTCTCTCTCTCTCTCTCTCTCTCTCTCTCTCTCTCTCTCTCTCTCTCTCTCTCTCTCTCTCTCTCTCTCTCTCTCTCTCTCTCTCTCTCTCTCTCTCTCTCTCTCTCTCTCTCTCTCTCTCTCCAATATGAAATGTTGAGAATTAATAAATTTTCTTAGTGTATACAAGTTATTTATTTGTATGCTCGTTACCATATATAATGTATTACTTCATATTTATGCACATCTAATTTCAAAATAAACTTAGCTTGCATTATTTCAATGTTTTCTTTTGTCCTGTTTCATTAAATATGACTCTAGTTACACGCATAGTTCAATAGATTACTAAAACAAGGTGTCTTAGATGAGGGGTTCAGGCAGAGCGTGGGGCATCTGACGTCACTCACTCACAGGTACCTGGTTCGAGGTTGACCCTTTATTCTCTGGACCCTGGATAAACCATTATTTCACTTCGCAGAGACGTTAATGGACGAAATTACTTGAAAAATGACGCTACCTTGAGATATGAATGTGTTAATTTGTGTAAACTCTGTAAACAACGGTCATTTCCACAATATTCGTCTGATATTAGACGCTGGGAAGGGAAAGAAATTTTTAAGATTACCACCCTAGGTTCTAGATTAGCTTTAGGATCAAGTATGTATTTATTTATTTATATATTTTTGAGTTTCCTCGCTAGACCTCCATCAAGCTTAAAAAAACACTCCCTAGACCCCTTTTTAATATAAATTTGTACATTTTTCAGTAGAAAAATGTCCCAGCCGGAGGCCCGATTCCTTCTAAGATTACAGTAATAGTATGGTTCGAGTCCTTGGAGTGCCACATGTATTTGTTGATTTCATTAATTGAGTTTAGAAGTAAAGTTGATTAGTGAAAAAATATGAAATAACTAAATAATCTTGTACTGATTCATGCTCCACAATCCTCACTCAACCAGCTACCCAAGAGCAGCCCTCAGCGGAACCCCCAATAAACTCCAATGAACAGGCAAGCAGATATACAGCAAGAGAGACACAGTAGGTTTAAAGGGGAAATAGAAGGAAACATGCTTACATTACTGAAATGTTTGTGGACATGCAGTGATGCAAGTAATGGTCACTCTTCTGTAAATCTAAAATGGCTTACTTAAGAATGGGAAAGGGGTGGGACCTTCTATTTTTTTTTTTTTTTTTTTTTTAAAGTAGGTTTAAGGGGGAAGGGTTTACTTTTTGGTCGATTATTTCATATATATACTATTTTTTTAGTTTCCTCCTTAGACCACTCTCAAACTTTAAAAATAGCATCCATTAGATCCCTCTACTAGATTAATTTGTACAATTTTCGGTAGAAAAATGTCTTGGCCGATGATCGGTTCTTCCAAAATTAGAGGCTCATTATCGTTCGCCAGGAAAAAAATTGTCACCTAAATAGCACGAAAGGTCCTAATTTTGACAAAGAAATAGGGTGAATGGTCTTATAATCGCCAAATTAATTGGACAAACATCTTAAAATCTGAAAACTAATGGGGCTAAACATGAGGAAGAAGTGGGTCTAGAAAAACTACCCATCTCCCCTTAATGGTGTTATAGAAATATTGAAACCTTTTGCTTAACACATTTGAATTGATAATTGTAAATAAGAACATTATGTCAAAAGGAGTATATTGTTTTGTCAATTGGATCTAGCATAATATTAAAAAATAATTTTATTACTATGGAGCAAAAAGTTTTGATCAATGCTATCAAAATTACAGGGGTTATTACTTTATCATAATGATATCATATGCTTAGTATAAAGTAATCCTTTTGAAATGTAATGATAAACCTTCCTGCATTTATACAGCCGGTCATACTTCTAGCTGCTACAAAACTAAATAAATGTAACCCAATTTATCTTGTTAAAGTTATAGCATTATCATAACAAATATACAGACCTGAGACAGCTTTTTGAAATATTAAGTTTTCTTTTGTTTTTGTTATTTATTGATTATTGTATTATTCATAAACAAATAAGAGAAACTCCATGAACAGCTTGAACTGTGGCCTGTTGTACATCTACAAACTTATCCCCACCTATGATGGAAATGCCCATGGTGAGAATAGCCGTCATGTAGCAGACCTTCATGTTGAACCAGGGCAGATCTGAGAGGACGGACATCAGCAAGCGAGTGAAGAAGTTGCAGATGCCAGCCACAGACACACACCAAGCGGCGGTCTGTAGAGAGTGTCCGGCGTCCTGGATCGCAAAGGGTACTATCAGCGTGAAGTTGGCCTCGCTGTTGACGATGAAGGTACACCCCAGTGCGATGATGAGGCAGGAGGGGTGCTTCAGCATGCCCAGATCGTTGATCGCAGAACGAGTGATGCGGGTAAAAGTACGGTAGAGACGCACCCCACAATTTTCCACTCTCTCATCCTCTGTTTCTGAATATAGGGTTTCATTTTTGGATGACCCTACACAAGAGAAGACAATTAGGCCCTTACTGGATGCATCAAGATTACCAGAAGTTCTTCTATTAGATTTTTTGGATACTTGTGATATATTACTAGTAATACTAATGCTGCTTACTGTATGTAGACACTCCTTTATTGTCCCATCTCTAAGCTTATCTGTCTTTTCCCCATTATCATTCACAGCGGACAGCTTAAATTGAGACAACAACGTAGATGATGCCTCTCTTCCAACATTTGCTTCTTCCCTAGGACACTCGACATCACCTCTTCCAACGTTAACCGCTTTCCTATGCCACTCAACTGGGTGGAAGACAGTGGCACCTAAGAATCCATGGAGTATGATGGCCCCGACTATCATGATGGCACCCTGGAGACCATATTCATTCTGCAGGAAGCGGATGAGGAGAGGACTGAAGAAGTGACCCATGCCAGCGCCCGCCATGAGCCAGGTGTTGGCCAGACCACGGCGATGCTGAAAGTACTGTGCCAGGATGAGGTACCCCACACACGACAACCCACTACCCAGACCTGTAACATTGTATTAAAGTATTATAATTTAGAATCTGTAATTATCTAATTACTTTTTAACCCTCTCGCGCACGTATGGACGCCATGGCGTCCTGAGCTACTTTTGCCCAGGTGCACATATGGATGCCATGGCGTCCTTAAGCCCTGCACAAAACTCGGTACAACCACATGAAAAATGCCATGGCATCCATTTAGGACTCGATATATCTGGTCTACTAGTCCATATGTGGAGGTATCTGGCAAAAATTCATAGCTGGGTGAACGGAAACAATGAAAAACCGTTAGCAGCCCCAGACCGTGTGTCACCTGTCCAGGGAAACTTTAAAAACTTACTCAGAACTGAGAAGGTTAATATGATTATATTCTATACTTAAGTACCACTGTATTGTCGCTTATACTGTATTTTGTAATGACACAGAGAAGTGAACACATTATTCTGGTCAGTCTTTGTTCAATTCTTTTATTTAATTTAGGACTACCACTGAAGCAATTTGAAGGAGCCATTTATTTGGAAGCATGCAAGCAAAGTGACGATTTCTAACACTCTACTGACCACATCCTAGTGAGAAGAAGAGGAAGAGCTCTGTCGGGGATGAAGCGAGGGCCGTGAGCGTAAGGGACCCCGCCGTCAACAGCGTCCCCGTCAGAGCCACGTTCCGATACCCAAACTCCCGTGTGAGGCTCCCCAACAGAACGCCCGTTACCCGCCACGCCACCATGAAGGCATTGAAGATGACGGCAACTGTGGTGGAGGACGCATGCCACTCCCGAAGCTGCCTCGAAAATAGGATGCCAAATGAAGGTGACAGCATTGGCACCACAAGCTGTCGGGATGAGGGTCATTATCAGTTGGGCAAAGAGGTATACATATGCAAAATTACAGAATGGGTGCGAATTTATTTGGCCAACTATATATAATAGGCATTCTATAAGTCTATGCAGTTCAATTCAGTTAATTGGGAGCCTTGATTCTACTCAAAATTGAAGGTATTTAGACGAAACTGTACATGAATATATACTGAATTTAATATAATGTGAATGGTATAAGGAAAACCTAATAGATATACTTGATACAAAAATAAGTACGTGTTAATGGGCCTTATAGTAGTATATCAATTTTCCAAGCGAATTAGACAGGGTTTAAATTTGTTAACACATTTTCCTAGCTGCTCAATGTGGGTGAATCCTCTCTACTTTCTGTTATTAATTGGTTAAGTTGACTAGTGTGACTCGAAGCTAAAGAGCCTAAAAACGTGATATATAGCTTACCATAAATAAACATCTCTAAGTAATTTCATCATGTGATTAAAATTAAATTAAAAGTCTCTCTCTCTCTCTCTCCCTAACCATGAAGTTTGAATCTCTCCAGGAATTCATAGCACTCAACGTAGGAGTGTCAACAAAATCAGCCCTTCTACACCAACTTCCAACAGCCAGACGCCTGCAGCACCGGCCCCAGTGTAACCAGTGGTTGCGAAAGAACCAAATAACAACTCGGCTCTCCCTCAAGACAACTTCTATGTCATGAGGAACAACGTCCGGCACAAGACAAAGAATATCATCCTAATTACCGAGTGCCACAACCGCTTTCAGATTCTATCGGAATCAGACGATGAAGAGGAAATTCGGCTAGTAGACAACTCGATGGTCCGTGGCCAGCTAACGGAGTTCTATGCCAGGACACCCAAGACCAGAAAGCGTTTCTACATCCCAGGTGGTGGGGTGGACGATGTCATTGCCACAGTCAAAGAAGTCTCCAGGCTGGCACCCTCAACCACACATCGGATCTAATGACAAACAGTCGACCCGATTGGAGGACCTTATGCAGAAATACCGGAAGCTGATCAAATCGTACAAGGAAAAGTCGCAATGGATCATCGTATCAGGGATTGTCTCCAGGATCGGTGTATAGAACCTGTTCAACAATATAGCCACCAGCGTAAATCGTTGACTTGCTGACCGATGCAGGGAAGAAGACATCGGATACGTCCTGGGACGACTTCTACCATGATGAGTATTTGTTTTCAAGAGATGGCGTTCATCTGAACCAGGTAGGCGCAGCATAATTTGATCGTCTTTTGAATTATTCGGTAAAGGATTTTCGGACAAAAAAATGGGGTCGATCGTGTGCAGCTAGGCAGGGCAGTGTAGATCTCACAAGAACCAGAAACTTGGAAAATGCGCAGTCAATTAAATGTAACCATAATTCTCAAAAGGTACTCTATGCAAATGCTTGTAGCATGCAAAATATATTTTCAGATCTAGAGGAAATTGTGTTTACGGAAAATTATGATATAATCGGTATTACAGAATCTTGGTTAAATACGGAATACAGAGCTTTTCTAGCAGAATATGCACTTCCCAGTTATACAATATTTGAGAAAAGTCGAATCAATAAAAATGGAGGAGGCGTTCTGTTTTCTATTAAAGAAAATCATAATCCCGTCTTAATGTCAAAACCTCAAATTGTGAATGTCGATATATCTTATGTACTCTTGAAAAATATTCAGGGAACTAAAATAACACTAGCTTTAATATACAGACCTCCAGCTCGATCAGTGCAAACTGACCAAGAGATTTACGAACAAATTTCAGAGATATGTAAAATTCAAGATACCGTAATTCTTTGCGACTTTAATTTACCAGTAACTAAGTGGGGCGATATGCTTACTTCTCATTCCGGACATGACCTCTACGCCAACTTGCAAGAAAGTTAATTTTTTTCAATTTTTTCAATCTCCGACCGATACGTAGTAATAATGTGCTTGACCTTGTACTTGCAACGAAAAAAGACTAAGTGGAGGGTTTAAATGTTGGTGAAGAACTAAGTAACAGCAACCATCGAAGGATCAGTTTCACTATAAAGTTTAATAATAATGAATCAAATAGCAGCAATGAGAAAGTCCCAAATTTCGAAAAAGCAAACTTTCATAAATACTTAAAGAAACTGATTGGAGCTATTTGAGTAACAATAATGACATAAATAAATCATGGGAATTTTTCACTACCACGTACTTCATAGCGGTGGTGAAAGCGTGCATATCATTGAAAAACCGACGTTCATTTCATAATGATAAGCCTAAATGGTGGAATAAAGAGATTGCAGACTGTTTGCTTGCAAAGAAAATTACTCATGAAAGAGTTAAGACCTCGGAAAATTATGAAGAACGAATAAAATTCATAGATCTACGACGTAAAGCCATAAAGTTAATCAAGGAAAGTAAAAAGACTCTGGAGTTACATGTTGCTAATCAAAGTAGAACAAAGTAGGCTGAGCGAGGCCTCTCGAAGTCAAGGGGCCTACGAACCAAATCACAGTTTCGAGTAATAAGGGGTTAAAGTCTAAGAAAGGTACTGCACTCCAAAACTATACTCCTATGACAATATTATACATCAATGGAAAGCTCTCAACCTGACAAATAAAAATGATGTTGGTGTTTTTTTCTGAAAATCTGAAAATAATAATATAACACCATAAAACACCAAGGGTGTGTTTTTGTGTATGTGTGTTTATTGTTCAATTTAAATTCAAACATGATAATTTCAGAGTACTTGATAACACTAAGAAGCAGTTCAAATTTGAAAGCAATATTCCAAAATTTGCGTGTCTTATGCGTGTTTTTCGTTCGACATGTTGTATTGTGTTTTATCAAAACATACAAAATGCATACAAATTATTATGGTAGTATGATCAAAAGAATGAGTGTACACATTGTAAAGAAAAATCATAGCAATGTTTTTGTGGAAATCCGTAATTATTAGGTAAAACACCAACAAACACATAGTGGTGTTTTTTTATGTACCTGTAAATATTATTCGATTACATTCATACTTGGAACATTACAACACTTTGCAATAACTAGGAGACAGCCGAAACATTTAACCAAAATTCCTAAAATTGCGTGTTTTATGCGTGTTTTTCCATCTACCTGTTTGGTGGTGTTTTATTAAAACATAAAAAATGACACAAATTATATTATAGCATAATCAAAAGATAGAGTGTAAATAAATGGATGAAATCGTATCAGTGTGTGTGTGAAAATCTGTAATTCCTAAAAAACACAAACAAACACGTAATGGGTGTTTTTTTGTGTATCCGTAATTATGGGCCGATTTATTTAATACTCATATTTTTTAATAACCATGATGTTACTAAGAATTAGTCCAAATTAGTAAGCATAATTCCCATAATTAAATTTTATAATAATTTAATTTCATAAATTATAAGAAAAGACTAGTTCCTTCGTGTTTGATGTGTGAACAATGGTAATAAAATCATTATAAAGTTGAATATTATTTACCTCTAAACTGCTGCCCAATCCGCTTGTCAATGTGAGAGGTGGGATACTTATTTTGTATTCCTGGACCTTCGCCTTAAACCTGGACTCAATCATTGCATCCTTGGGGTGGTCCTTCATCACTAAATAATCTTGAAAAGCCTTGTAAAGTCCGTGCCAGGTTGATCCAGGGGGCAGGTAGAATTGTTCAGGGTTCTTCATTCTAGAGTAGTGCGACTGAAGTGTGGGCAGCTCGTTACAAAAATCTCGCACCACAGTACGGAGAATGTCACTGGTTTTGTTTGGTGGTTCTTTGCGGCCCCGCTGGTCTGATATCAGTGTCCCACTAGGTGAGGAAGCAGCCTTGGTCATCACATTACGCACTCTTTTATGTGTAATGCCATGCATGTTCTCAAAGGCGACCATACACACATCTTGTTTAATATTATTGCTCGTGACACTGTATGAACGAGTAACACTGCGACGGCTCTCCCTCCCTTTCACCCGCACTCTCTTACTCTCACACTCACTAACTCGGCACAGAATATAATTAGATTGGGCATCGTGGCTGCCCAGTCCCCAGTAAGCATCGAAAACTGCTTGCACATGATCCCTCCCCACCTTATCATAGCACTTCATAGCACAACTACACGGGGGCCCCAAAACACGAGCCCCTACAACAGTGCCCTTACGAAAAACATACTCGCCACCACGATCTCTTTTACTCTTCTTAACTACACTTTTCCAGGTTTCAGGGTGCCGTTTTCTACTAGGCATCAACGGTGAACCATCCCCCACATCTGAAGCACTAGTATCACTCATTATTCAGCCTCAAACACCGTGAAATATGGGTAAAAACAGGGAGAGCGAGCGAGCATGACCAGTTAAAAACTCTCGCCACATGACTGATGTGGGGAGGTGCGAGACGGCGGCTCTGATTGGCCGGGAGCCACGACACAAACACGCGGGAACATAGCCGCCCTCCCATTGGTCAGCCGCGCGTGGCGGCTAGGCCCATATACCTCCGCTTTGCCCTACTTCATCCATACATTTATCGTTTCAAAACACGAGACGCTCAACCCTATGAAACGTGCACATAAGGGCGAAATTCCCAATTCGGTCTTCACAGCATGATAGAGCGTGCTGCCACCTATTGGGAACCAGCCAAAACTCAAATTCTGTGATTTGGTTCGTAGGCCCCTTGACTTCGAGAGGCCTCTAATTATTATTATTAATTTGTAATTATTTCTGATTTATTATTATTTTATTTAACCCGAAAGAATTCTATAGTTATATCCGAAAGAAGAAAGTAGTCACTTCAACTATTGGACCGATAGTAGATGAGAACGGAGATTACACCAAAGACGAAGAAGAAATGAGTGATATCCTCAATACCTTTTTTTCATCAGTTTTTTGTTTATAATGGAAGACCTTAGTGATATCCCTACAGCACCACCAGTTGAGTTAAACAATTCTGATGCTCTAAGCAATATCAACATTACAAAGAGAGAAGTACCGATATGTTTGGAGAAACTTGAGTCAAACAAATCACCTGGACCCGACACAATATCACCTAGAGTTCTAAAAGAAGCCAAATGTGAGCTCTCCAAACCACTGACATTGCTCTTTAATAAATCCTTGCAGTCCGGGACTATGCCTGATGAGTGGAAGCTAGCAAACGTAACACCGATATTAAAATAAGGCAGCAAATCTATACCTAGCAACTATCGTCCAATTAGCTTGACCTCAGTTGTCTGTAAAATGCTAGAAACACTCATAAGAGATAAACTTGTCAATCATTTAGAGGAAAATAACGTACTCAAAGATGCCCAGCATGGCTTCCGTAACAAACGTTCCTGATTGACGAACCTCTTAGACTTCTTCCACGATATCCTCAACCTATATGACGAGAGTAAAGCTGTAGATATTATATACCTTGAATTTCAAAAGGCCTTTGAGAAAGTACCCCACAAACGTTTATTTATAAAATTAAAAGTGCATGGAATACAAGGGGGAGTGTTGAGATGGATGGAAAATTGGCTCAGTGAAAGAAAGCAAAGGGTAGTCATAAACGGTAAAACATCGAAATGGACCAATGTAACTAGCGGGTTACCCCAGGAATCGGTTCTAGGGCTAGTTCTCTTCCTAGTTTATATAAATGACATATATGAGGGCCTCACCTGTACAATCTCAAAGTTTGCAGATGATACAAAAATTACAAATATTATACTCCCTAACGAACATGTAGAAGATATGCAAAATAACATAGATAAGCTATCAAGTTGGGCTCAAATTTGGCAAATGAGTTTTAATGCGGATAAATGTAAAGTACTCCATATCGGGACCCGATATGAGAAAGAAAACTATTCAATGAATGGCACTCAGCTTAAGAGTGTGGACAGAGAAACTTATTTAGGATTAACAATATCGAGTAACCTAAAAAGTGCTAAAACCCAGTCAACAATGTTAAAAAGTTGTTAAAGAAGGGAAATATAATAATTGGCTTTATAGGCAGGTCATTCGAGCATAAATCCAAAGATGTAATCCTTACACTTTAGAATTCCCTAGTCCGTCCTCTTCTGGAATATTGCATTTAATCCTGGTGCCCCTACTACCAAAAAGATATCAATAAACTTGGACGAGTTCAGCATAGAGTTACCAGTTACCAGTTATCAGTGACCTGATGAAGCTATCTGTGAAACGTTGTCAATAAAGTGCTCTTCCTCAGCTGGTGTTATTTATCCATTCTTTCTACTTTTCAAGTACCGCTCAACACCAAACTGATACCTAACCTAAGAAACAAACCATACGAGGAGCGTCTTAGAGAATTAAGTTTATTTCTTTTAACCCAGCGCAGATTAAGAGGTGACCTTATTCAAGTCTTCAAAATCATCAAAGGCATCGACAATATGAACTGTAATAAAAACTTTACGATCGACCAATCAAACTTCACACGGGGAAATGGTTGCAAAATTATTGGTAAATTTGTTTAACTCGCACAAGTTTAAGAATTTCTTCTTCAATCGAGTTGTGAACTTGTGGAATGGGCTTCCTCGAGATGTTATAGACTGCAGCACTGTTCATTCCTTTAAACATCGCCTAGACAAGCACCTCGCCTTAAACCCGCGACTGATTGCATTTGTAAATGAATTACCTTTTTCTTAACTACATCGTGTTATGTTATTAACCCAAATTTTTCCCTGCTTCCCATTCCAATTCTCCCTACCAATAAATGCCTACAGTGCCTGATAGAGGCGCTGAACGCAATGTTTACTGCGGTGCAGTGTGTGAAATTGGCGACATCACGGACCTATCCACCCTACCTCTCCTTCAATAATTCTTTATTATAAGCAGTTAGTCAACATTTCTGTAGCTGACACATACTTTGGTCTATGAATACTATTGTTTTATATATTTTTATAATCACCCATATTCATACATAACGTATATTTATGATACAAAGTCAGCAAGTATTTTCGCGCTAATTTTGTTATGATGATTAATGAGCTTATAATTATATTTGTAGTTATTATCAGCTGCATTTGGACTTTCCCTTTATTAACCCTTAACTGGCGGCGCCCGGCTATAGCTGGGCGCCAATTTGCAGCAACTTAGGAGCATTATTAAGGCTTTTAAAGGGTTAAAATCGAGTGCAAATGGCCGGGAGTGCAGCGGGCCAAACGTCTGACTCCCAGGGCCTACCGCCGCCCACTGACGCACCCTCCCTGTGTTCTCGAGAGGCCGGCAGTGTAGCCAGTAGTGAGTGTAGCTGAAAAAAATATACCGCTATATGCTAAACTCCCATGTTACTGGTACAAAGGAGTACAAAGGAAATCAAGCAACAACAGGTCTAGTGACCCTTCTAGGCTGCTTGTCCTCCAAAACACTGAGGATCAAGTGTCCAAACAGTGGTTTAGAGTGGGTAAGGGAACATTGGAAAGGGAACTACTGCCCTGGAACTAATGTCCGTGGCAGGATTAGGAAGTTAGTAGGGGACAGATGGGTTAGTAACTGAGGGGGGGATAAAATACAGTTATTCATTTACAAACGCAGTCAGTCGTGGGTTTGATGCGAGATATTTGTCTAAGCGGAGTTTAAATGAATCAACGGTGCTGCAGTCTATAACGTCTCGGGGAAGCCTATTCCATAAGTTGACAACTCGATTGAAGAAGAAATTCTTAGATTCGTGTGAGTTAAAAGATTTACCAATAATTTTGCAACCGTTTCCCCGCGTGTAATTAGATTGGTCGATAGTGAAGTACTTACTACAGTTCATATTGTCGATGCCTTTGATGATTTTGAACACTCGAATTAAGTCACCTCTTAATCTGTGCTGGGTTAAAGGAAATAGATTTAATTCTTTAAGACACTCTTTGTATGGTTTGTTCTTTAGGCTAGGTATAATTTTGGTAACTCTACGTTGAACTCGTTCTAGCTTGTTTATATCTTTTTGGTAATAAGGGCACCAGGATTGAACGCAGTATTACAGAAGAAGGCGGACTAAGGAATTGTACCACTGTATGAGAACCACGAGTGCTACGTAGCTCGTTCTGGTCTTATTTTGAAGCTTTTAGCGCCAAGTTTTTTGCTGAATACATTTGTTATCATGCAGATACTTGATTTATCATTCATGAGGGCCTGAATATGCCCAAATAAGCCCAAAAAACCCCGCTAGACAAGGGTTAATATACTATATAAGCACATAGTGTAGTCGTATACTGTAAACTAAAAGCTTGTAGAATCACAAAAAATCAAGATAAACTGTGTATATCCTAGGTGTTGGGTATTGTTGATGTCGACAGTCATAGCTCTGGCGCTACTTCGAAAGCGTTCACCAGAGGTCTCAGGTGAATTCTTGGTAGGGTCAGTTGTCCCTTACCCACTCTGAATCACTGTTGGACACTTTGAACAGCAGTGATTTAGAGGGCAAGCAACCTCGAGGTGTCGCTAGGTTTGTTGTTGCTTGACTTCCTTAATCTCTCTCTCTCTCTCTCATTATAAAGCACTTTTTTTAGAGGGCATGAAAAACATACGTGCATGGCAATAACATTATAATGACGATTGGCCTTATCATATAATAAGGCAGTCAAGGAAATGGGTGCAAGAATTGCTCACAAGGTGATACAAGCATGAAACTTCCCGGAAATGTTTACAAGGACCTACTTTACAATTTCAGAGCAGGAGCCACCGAGATTTCTGTATTGCATAGCAACGGTTGCTAGGCAAAGCATTTTCCTTAGCAACCGGCAACAACGATGCAGTTTCTGAACTACTATGAAGTGTTATGACTTTGTACTTTTATTTATTTTCCTATATTCACTCCTAAAATGGTTCAAAAGATGTATAAAAGCATATATATCTATATAATAGAGCATGCTTATCAATGGTTCAAACATCACAGATCAAACATCCAACACAACTATCAGCCAACCAATACTATCCATTGCTCAGCTGTTGGTGTACAACAGCATCAAGAGACGCAGGGATTCTGTGAGAAATCCACAAGTATATCACAGCAAAGATCGTGAAACGCCACTACCCGTCTATGTAGGTCTTAAGGCTCATGCACTAACCAGAGATAGAAAGTTGATTGAGAGTCTATATACTCTTGGTATGTCGGCATCATACAACCGCACAATGGACTTGATCACATCATTGGGTAATAACGTCTGTGACTATTACCATCAGATTGGCACAGTCTGTCCTCGTCAACTTCGCAAAGGGCATTTCATCACCAATGCTGCAGACAACATCGACCACAACCCTAGCTCTGCGACATCTACAAGTTCATTCCATGGCACCAGCTTGTCCTTGTTCCAGAATCTCACTCCGCGAGATGTCTGTGAAGATGAAGACAATGGCCAAGGATTCACTAATTCAATAACTCAAGAGAGGGGGTTGAGGAAAATGAGCGACTTGCCCCTTTCGTACACTGAACTGAAACCAACACGGTTGCCAAAAAATGACGTCTTTGTCCCACCCATCCCTGCAGACCTGGCTTCTTCCAATACCCCTTTGACCAAGGACATGGACAAGGAATATGACTGGCTGAGTCATGTTGAGAAACATCATGCAGATGACATATCAGCAGAGGCGACTTTGTCTTGGGCAGCATACCATGCCAGCAGAGTGCCAGACCCAGACATTCTGCCATCTGTGAATGCCATGATGCCTCTCTTTGTTGAGGAAGCCAGCTCACCATCTATGCTTCGGCATTGCATGGAAGTGGTGAAGTTCATCACCTCAACCCTGGCCAGACTCCAGTGATTAGTGGGGACCAACCTCTGTATGCTACACTGAAGAAGCTGCAATGGAATATGTCCGAACTGTATGGTGAGGACAAGTTTGTAATGCTTATGGGGGGTCTACACACTGAAATGACAGGCTTGAAAGCTTTGGGTCATTGGCTTGATGGAAGTGGTTGGGTGGAAGTTCTCCAGGAAGCTGATGTTGCCACACCAGGCATTGCTGAGTCCTTCCTGAAGGCATCACATGTGACTCGAACCCGTCATGCTCACCAAGTCACTGCATGTGCATTGTACATCCTTCTCAAGAAGGCTTATGATGGATATGTTGCAAACAATTCCTAAGAATCCACAGACACTTTCAGCACATGGTGTGAACGGCGAAAAGCTGAAAGTCCTCAGTTCATGTACTGGCATACGAGTCTAGAGCTGGAACTTCTCTTGTTCACATTTGTGCGATCACTACGTGCTGGTGACTTTGATTTGTATGTGGATACATTGAAGAAATTGACACCTTGGTTCTTCAGTCTCAACCACACCCACTACGCACGTTGGATGTCCGTACATGTGCGTGACATGAGCAGTCTATCTCACACTCATCCAGATGTTGCCAAAGAATTTCAGCAAGGCAAGTTTGTTGTGGCAAAATCCCAGAGAAAATTCTCCCTCATTGCTGTCGATCACTGTCATGAACAAAACAATGGAGTAATGAAGGATGAAGGCGGAATCATCGGGCTTACCCAGGATGCAAACTCCCTCTTGAGATGGGCAGTGGCAGGACCAGAACTTGTCAGAGTAATTTCTGAGTTTGAAGCGACCATGGTAGGGAATCAACAAAGTTCTGGGCAAAGAAACCATCATGAACAAACCCGGTCAACCCAGAAGTTGTTTGCTGGACAGGTTCAGGCGGTAGTTAGTGTAATGGAGGACATGGGGAGCCCATTTGAGGAGGAAGGGCAGGACCTTCTCAGACTCCATACAAAGGACATCATGGATGAGCAGTCAGTCGAGTGTCTAACCACTCTCGCATCAAAGGGTCAGGAGCAGTATTCAACATTTGTGGAAGAGCGGCTCAGAACAAATACTAAGCCAATCACAGGAACAATTACCAGGAACAAGGTGGTACTGTTCAATGTCCAAGGCAAACGATCAAACAAATCAGGGGACAAAGTCAGTCTCCTCAAAAGTGAATCTTCGCTGTTTGCAAGTCTGTATGTTGCATGTCAGACAAGGAAAGGTGACTTGAACAATTTCTTCAATCATGAAAACCTCCCATTTCCTCCATCTCTGTCTGCCTATGGGCAGCTACGTCCAGGAAAGAAGTCTGATCTCATAGAATGTCTTGAAAAGAAAGTAGGGTCATCAAATGATGTGACACAAGAGACTGAAGTGTGAATCATGGATGGTGCGGCACTTGTTCACTTTCTTAGACCTGAGGGCTGCAAGACATTTGGAGACTATGCTGCCAAGGTCTTTCTTCCATGCATAAACAATGCTCAAAGTCAGGCTCTGAGAGTGGATGTTGTCTGGGACCAGTACTTCGATAACAGCCTCAAGTCACAGACAAGAGAACAACGTGTCACTGGTCCTATTCAGCGCAGACGAGTTGGGGCGTCTAGCCCAACACCAAAGAACTGGCAGCAGTTCCTTCGCTTGGCCAACAACAAGACAGACCTGTTTACATTCCTGAACAAGGAACTGCTGGAAAATGCATCAGCAGACCAGACTCTCATTGTTACTGATGGTGCCAATGTGCTATGCTTACCTACACGAGACACCAGCAACATTGCTCCCTGCAACCATGAGGAGGCAGACTCGAGGATCATGGTGCATGTCAGTGATGCTGTTATGCAGGGCTTCCACAAGATCCTTGTTCGAACTGTGGACACTGACGTGGTAGTATTGGCAGTGGCAGTCGTACAGCAGCTGGCTCAGAGACAGCAGATAGAACTCTGGATTGCCTTTGGTTGTGGAAAGGACTTTAGGTACATCCCAGCTCATGAAATATGTGCTTCACTTGGCACAGAAAGATCCTTGGCACTGCCTGTGTTCCATGCTTATACAGGTTGTGATACCGTGTCCCATCTGGTCCAGGTGGGAAGAAGACTGCATGGAAAGTGTGGGAGGCACATGATGAATTTACTGCGACATTCTATGAGCTGCACAATGCACCTGAACAAATTGGTGAAGCGACTGAGGCTTCTCTGGAGTACTTCACCATTCGACTCTATAACAGGACAGCAACTTCTCGTTCCATCAATGAAGTCAGAAAGAATCTGTTCATCCACAAAGGACGTCAGATATCATGTCTACCTCCAACCAAGGCTGCTCTACAGCAACACATGAAGAGGGCAGTACTACAAGGTGGGCACCACTGGGGCTGCACCACGGTGCCAGAACGACAGTTGCCCTCTCCAAGTGAGTGGGGAATGGACTTGCCCAGAAAAGTGGAGGCCTCTGTGGTCTATCTTGCCCGAAGCCAGTGCAACCTGCCCAGAACTACTGAAGTGTTCTTGCCGAGGAGGATGCACAGACTGCAAATGTGTTGATGCGCATCTAAAATGCACAGCCTACTGCAAATGCAAAAGTGACTGTGACAACAGTGTCTGAAGCTTTAGGAGTGGCATTTTTATAGCCTGACTTGCCCTAAATTGGATTTTATGCCACATAATTCTTGTATAAATTATGATCTCCAAATGCAATGCTACATGTTTTTTTAGAACAAGGAGTTGAGAAAAAACCATAGCACCTCACAGTTTTCCAGAAACTGCATTGTTGCTGCCAGTTGCTAAGGAAAATGATTTGCCTAGCAACCGTTGCTATGCAACACTGAAATCTCGGTGGCTCCTGCCCTGAAATTGTAAAATAGGTCTTTGTGAACTATTGTGGAAAGTTTTATGCTTGTATCACCTTGTGAGCAATTCTTGTCCTATTTAGTACCGATTGCCCTCACTCTCTCTCTTATATATATATATATATATATATATATATATATATATATATATATATATATATATATATATATCGGCGCTGTTCAAAACCTGTATATGTGTACAGATATATGTATGTTTTAATCTCTCAGTGGGATCGACTGCCATGGTGGAGTTGGTTACAGCGTCGGCTATCGTCCTGACGGTCGATGGTTCGAACCCCACTGAGACATATACAGTATATGTACACATATACAGGTTTTGAACAGCGCCGAGTGCTAGACAAAATGGATTATATCATGTCCATGGGCCTTGATCATGTCAGGACTGAGAGCCGTATCACACGAGAGATATTATCATCAACTTTTGCTCCATAACTTCATTAATACTATTCCACTTTCATACATACAATCACGACGGGTGACAAAACTTATGTGGGCAACTGTACATTAGTATGGCAGAAATAATTGCTATTAAGGCGTATTTCAGGAGTTGTAAGATCAAAGTTGCTGGATAAGGCGGTCGTGTGGTACCTGGGTAAGTGATTAAGTTGGAAGGTGTGGGCGGTCATGTGTCATGGTGTCTCTCACACTCTTAAGGTTAAAGGTGGTCCCAGGAATTAATCTTTAATATATACTTTATTATCATTATTTTGATTATATATATATATATATATACCGGGTATATATATATATATGTGTATATATATATATACCGGTATATATATATATATATACCGGTATATATATATATACACTTATACAGCCTAGGGTACGACTACTACAACAACACCAACAACAACAAAAACAAAAACTACACATTTTCACAGGGACTTAGCCTATCACCACCGCCACAAGTCACCTTAAATATTTCTGCTATGAGTCATATATTTACTCCTATCAGATATAATATACACCTATCACTAATAAGCGATTTATGGTGACCGGGCAACTCAACCAGTACACTATTTCAACCAGTAGCTCTCAACCTAGTCGGTTTGCCACATGCATGTCCTATAGGTACCTTGTTGTTGTGAGAAATGTATTGTTTGTTGGTGGTTTCTTACTAATATGGGTCTATAAAAACAATTTAGCTTGGTTGCCGGATCGGCAACCTTGGGGAAATTATGTAATTTGCATAAATCCAAAATGGCCTATTCCGACAGCAGCGGATCATAACTTTTTAGCCAACTAACTTACAATCACGTGTGGTATGTGTTTCCCATACATTTCTGACCTGAGGAATCGATATCTGGAGTAAGTTTTGTGATTTTGAATCAAATTCAGAAGTTAAATATTTGTTTTGAAAAAAAAAAAAAAAATGTATTGATGTTATGCCATCAAATGATTATGCAGAACTTAAATATATGAAATATGAATAGATAATAACCATGCTTCGTCATGTTTGAACACACCATTACTGGAACTCTCCACAGTCACTCCTCCTAAGTTGTAGTTACTTAGCACTTTAAGCAGTTGCAGCTTCTTATGCTTATTTCTCATGATGGCATCTCGACTAGGAAGTGGTGTGTTGATAGTGAGGTTGTAGTTGATGGAGCCGAGGCCAGCGCATCGCATTATGCTTATGGTCCTTTGCAGAAACACTTGTATTTGTCAAAGACTAAGATCTTCAACCTGGTCTTGATGGACTTAACTATGACTGATGCATTGCCTTTTGATGGCCAAGCAATGTGGTAATTAATTTGGCTAATGTCGACAATGGTGACTTCTGGTAGCATTGGTTGTCTTCTCTACATACACAGTTTCCAAGCCAGCGGTGCTTTTCTACTTTTTCTCAGGCAGCCATACTCATCAGTGAGTGAGGGCGGATGGGACACAACTCGTACTGAAAAATGGGTGCTAGTTTCATGTGCTGCTGTTGTACGCTGGTCAACAACAGAGGAAGATAGTTTCTAGGTCGAAGATCATCTTGTCTGCATCTTTCACCCCTTTCTTTATGTATTCCATGGTCTTAATGAGGCTACAGATGGTTGCATGAAATCCTGATGGCAGGGATGTCTGGAATTATGCAGCCATTTTAGTGCCTATGTCAGCAGATTCAGCAACATTCACCTCAGCATCAGGGGGACAGATTTTACCATTGGCGATGTTGTGGAGGTGTGGTGACATGTTCTCCAATGGATGAGACAGTTTAGAGAGTTCAAGCAAGATTCGATGTCGAGCATCTGCGTCCATCTCTCTCCTTATATCCCCCTCTACCTTGTGGCGTGGTCAGCTGCATGTGTGACTTGCTCCAGCTATATCTTTGCGTTCCTTGACAGGGAGATCAGGGAAGATTGTCTCCATGGTGTCAGAGATGTAGTCAGTGACAGGATAGAATCAATCCATTCTTCAACCCTCTCTGGATATAGGGTCATACCCTTGAGACCACCCTTTCCTATTCGAATGGCAGTTTGCTCACCAAACTGGTCAGAGCTAACGCCATTCCAGTAACCCTCTTGGCGACGACATAAAAATGCTCTTGACATAAGCTTTGTCTTGGTTGCGTGTGTTATCAGGTGACGCATCTCAAGAATGTGATGGGCAATGTAGCGGGCATAGTGGTGATGGCCAGCAACAAAGAAATAAGGGAGCATGCGCCTGAGTGTGAGATGCTGAAGTAGGAAATCTCCCTCCCTCTCACTACGAAGCAGCTGGTGGAGAAGCAGAGTAGATTTAATGAGGTTATCAACCAAGTGCCTGAAGAAACTGTTCAGGCGAATAGTTGAAACCATTTGGAATGCTCTCATGGCCGGAACCCAAGACTTGCCATTCATGATTCCTGGTATTCTTCCAAATGCTGAGCTGACAAGAGCCTTAACACCTGATCCATGCATTAGTTTACCGATGCAGCCACAGGACTGTATGGTATGCATGATCCCAGGCCTAAGAATACGTATTTGAAGCGATCAATATTATCCCATTTTATTTGGCATGCCACCATGTACAACTGCATGTCGACTGAGATGTGGACATATGACATTCCCATGTCAGTCAACGACTTTTTCAAATACATCAGTGAAGTCAAAACTGCATCTGGATGAGAATCTTTGGCATCAATGAGAGGTCCAAACATATCGGTACTCGCTGGCTTCTTTTGAACTTCATCATTGCATGCCTCCTTATTGTTGAACCCACTCCACTCCATTGCATTTTCCTGTGCATTGAGTATGTTGAGCCATGCCATGTCCTTTTCCTGAGCAATAGCTAGACTATTCTGGCGGACACACACTTCCAAGTAGATGCCAGAGGTGACCTCTACAGCTGGTGAGTTCACCTTGCCCCCCCCCCGGTGTAGTGTTGCAGAGGAAGGTTGCCTGAAGAGCTGCTGCTGGTCCTACATTGGGCAGCTATATTAGAGAGTCTGGGGATGGTGAGGTTGCTCATCCCTGGCTTAGCACAGCCATACTCCAGGTTACCTGCAGGATGTTGTTGCTATAATTCATGTAAGAGTACAAAGTACAAAGGAGTACAAAGGAAATCAAGCAACAACTGATCTAGTGACCCTTCTAGGTTGCTTGTCCTCCAAAACACTGAGGATCAAGTGTCCAAACAGTGGTTTAGAGTGGGTAAGGGAACATTGGAAAGGGAATTACTGCCCTGGAACTAATGTCCGTGGCAGGATTAGGAAGTTAGTAGAGGACAGATGGGTTAGTAACTGAGGGGGGGATAAAATAAAGTTATTCATTTACAAACGCAGTCAGTCGCGGGTTTGATGCGAGATATTTGTCTAGGCGGAGTTTAAATGAATCAACGGTCATGCAGTCTATAACGTTTCGGGGAAGCCTATTCCACAAGTTGACAACTCGATTGAAGAAGAAATTCTTAAATTCGTGCGAGTTAAAAGATTTACCAATAATTTTGCAACCGTTTCCCCGCGTGTAATTAGATTGGTCGATAGTGAAGTACTTACTACAGTTCATATTGTCGATGCCTTTGATGATTTTGAACACTTGAATTAAGTCACCTCTTAATCTGCGCTGGGTTAAAGGAAATAGATTTAATTCTCTAAGACGCTCTTCGTATGGTTTGTTCTTTAGGCTAGGTATCATTTTGGTAACTCTACGTTGAACTCGTTCTAGCTTGTTTATATCTTTTTGGTAATAAGGGCACCAGGATTGAACGCAGTATTCCAGAAGAGGGCGGACTAAGGAATTGTAAAGGGTTAGGATAACTTCTTTGGATTTATGCTCAAATGACCTGCCTATAAAGCCAATTATTTTGTTTGCCTTCTTAACAACTTCTGAACATTGTTGACTCGGTTTTAGGTTACTCGATATTGTTACTCCCAGATCGGTTTCTCTGTTTACATTCTTAAGCTGAGTGCCATTCATCGAATAGTTTGCTTTCTCATTTAGGTATCCGATATGTAGTACTTTACATTTATCCGCATTGAAACTCATTTGCCAAATTTGGGCCCAACATGACAATTTATCTAGATTGTGTTGCATATCGTCAACTTGTTCTTTTGAGAGTACGCTATTTGCAATTTTTGTATCGTCAGCAAATTTTGAGATTGTACAGGTGAGACCCTCATCTATGTCATTGATGTAAATTAGAAAGAGAATTGGTCCTAGTACCGATCCCTGGGGTACCCCGCTATTTACATTGGTCCATTTAGATGCCTTACCGTTTATGACTACTCTTTGCTTTCTGTTGCTGAGCCAATTTTCTATCCATTTCAACACACCGTCTTGTATTCCATGCGCTTTTAGTTTTAGCAGTAAACGTTTGTGGGGAACTTTGTCAAAGGCCTTTTGAAAATCAAGGTATATAATATCTACAGCTTTACTCTCATCGTAGAGGTTGAGGATATCGTGGAAGAAGTCTAAGAGGTTTGTTAAACAGGAACGTTTTTTACGAAAGCCGTGTTGAGTATCTTTAAGTATGTTATTTTCCTCTAAGTGATTTACGAGCCTGTCTCGTATGACCGATTCTAGCATTTTACATACAACTGAGGTTAAGCTAATTGGACGATAGTTACGGGGTAGGGATTTGCTGCCTTTTTTTAATATCGGTGTTACGTTGGCTAGCTTTCACTGATCAGGCATAGTTCCAGACTGCAAAGATTTATTGACTAACAATGTCAGTGGTTTGGAGAGCTCATCCTTAGCTTCTCTTAGAACTCTAGGCGAGATTGTATAAGCTCCAGGCGTTTTATTTACCTTGAGTTTATCTAAACAATTCAATACTTCTCTCTCTGTAACGGTGATATTGCTTAGAGCATCTGATTTATCAATCTGAATCGGCGATGGTGTAGGGATATCACTGAGGTCTTCTGTTGTAAAAACTGATGCATAGAAGGTATTGAGGGCATTACTCATTTGTACTTCATCTTTGGTGTATTCTCCATTTTCATCGACTAACGGTCCAACAGTTGAAGTAACTACTTTTTTCTTTCTGATATAACTATAGAATTATTTCGGGTTTGTTTTACTTTGATTCGCAATATGTAACTCTAAGGTCTTTTTACTTTGCTTAATTAACTTTTTGGCTTTGCGTCGTAGCTCTACAAATTTCACCCGTTCTTCGTCATATTGTGAGCATTTTAATCTATCATTAGCAAATTTTTTAGCAAGCAGGCAGTTTGAAATATCTTTATTCCACCATTTGGGCTTATTATTATGGCCTGGACGCCGTATTTTCGATGGTATGCAGTCTTGCACTGCTTTTAGGTAAGTGGTTTCGAATAACTTCCAAGAAGTATTTATGTCGTTTTTGTTAATTAAAAAGCTCCAGTGAGTTTCTTTAAACATAGCTCTAAGTTTATGGAAGTTTGCTTTCTTGAAATTAGGGACTTTTTCGATGCTACTATTTGGTTCGTTACTAGTAAACTTTAAAGTGAAAGTTATCGTACGATGGTCGCTGTTACTGAATTCATCACCAACATTCAAATTCTCTATCAATTCTTCTTTTGTTGCAAGTACAATGTCAAGAACGTTATTACCACGGGTCGGCGTTCGAACAAATTGATAAAGCGAACTCTCTTGCAAGTTCGTATACAAGTCATGTCCGGAGTGTGAAGTAAGAGTATCGCCCCACTTGGTCACAGGTAAATTAAAGTCGCCAAAAATTACGGTATCTTGTGAGTTACTTACATCTGCAATTTGTTCGTATATTTCTCGGTCAGTTTGCACTGATTGAGCTGGAGGTCTGTATATTAACGCAAGTATTATTTTTGTACCTTTATTATTCTTTATTAGCACAAAAGATGTGTCGACGTTCACAATTTGAGGTTTTGACAAGAGGGTAGGGTTAAGACTTTCTTTGATATAAAGTAAAACGCCACCTCCATTTCGATTTATTCGGCTTTTCTCAAGCATTACATAACCAGGAAGTGAATACTCTGCTAAAAAGTCTCTATCTTCTGTATTGAGCCAAGATTATGTTATGCCAATCACATCATAATTTCCTGTAAACACTAGCTCCTCTAAATCTGAAAATTTATTGCGTATAATACGAGCGTTTGCATAGAAAACCTTTAAATTTGTTATTTTACAACTCTCGGAACGCTCTTTAATAATATTTTTGGTTCTTGTCGGATCTACATTTATGTTCATGGCTGTCCTCGGTCCTCGCTGTCTTCAGTCCTTATCGCTGGTGGTCCTCGGTTGCCTCTGTTTTTTGCTTGGCGTTGGATGATTTATATCACTGCTGCTTCTTCTCGGATGGCGTTTTTTTATTCATGGCTGCGGACTGCTTCATGTAGGAGACGACCCATGCGTGCTGAACCCACAGGGTTTGGATGAGTGCCATCCTTGCGGAACAGAGTAGGCTGGTTGTAGAAGTTGTCCCAGAGGTTGATGAATTCAACTTCTTCCCTCAGACACAAATATTTTAGTCCGCTATTTGTGCTGAAGGCCTTGTCGTAGAATTTGCCAGGTGCGTCGACCTTGGGGAGAATGCCTGAGATGATGATATTCCTTGACTTGTTTTTGTAGTGCTGGATCATCTTGCGATATTTCTCCATCAACTCTTCGGATCTGGTGCGCATGACGTCATTTGAACCAGCAAGGATGACATGGGTGGAGCGTCGACCATTTGGTGTGAAGACCTGGATATTGAGGTTGTTAAACAATGCAAAGATGACACCTACAGTTTTATTCACCCCCATGGAGAACCTCTACATTGTCATGTAAATGACGCGCGGCTGATTTTCTGCATCTTAGGGCGAATGAGATTGAACTTTAACTTTTACCCTGAATTTTATTCCAAATCACAAAACTGACTCCAGACATCGATTCTTCAGGTCAGAAATGTATGGAAAACACATATCACATGTGATTGTAAGTTAGTTGGCTAAAAAGTTATACTTCACCGCTGTCGGAAGCGGCCATTTTGGATTTATGTAAAATTACAGGATTTCCCCAAGGTTGCCGATCCGGCAACCAAGCAAAATGTTCTCTATAGACCCATATTAGTAAGAAACTACATAACATCAATACACTTCTCACAACAACAAGGTCATCAATCTGGCAACTAGACTAACCAGTGCCAATAACTACTTAAGGGACCCCACCTCGCTTGTTTTTCTCTTGTTCTCCCTCTCTCTTTGGCTTGTATCCATTCGGCCCCATTCAGCCTACTGTTTTAAGACGTTTACCCCCATCCAGGTGTCAATATTTTCTTGGCGAGTGGTAGCGAGCCAGCATATATATATTTTTGTTTTAACAGCAAGCTAAATTTGTACATTTTTCGATAGAAAAATTTCTCCGGCGAAGCCGGATTTCTCCATACAATGCTGGCTCGCTAGGAAGAAATCGACACCTGGATGGTGATAAACGTCTTAAAATAGTTGACTGAATGAGGTCGAATGGATACAAGCCTGGGAAAGAGAGAAAAGGAGAGAAATATATAAAACAAAAAAAACGGTGACCCCCTTAGCCCTTTCGGACAGGTTAGGTTAGTTTTAGGGAGGCTAGGTTGGGACTTTTAACCCTATCAGTACCGGTGACGTCCTTTTCATCATATTCCGGGGCAAGCATTAGACGATTTTACTCAGCTTAGGGAGGATCTGTGGTAGCTTAAAAGGATTAATTGAGATAGTCTGTAGCCTTTTAATTGTTGGAGGTCCTTCCCAAGCTTAATCAAATCATCTAATAGTTGCCAGAATATAATGAAAGTAACGGTACCGGTACTGAAGGGGTTAATTGGCACGGGTTAATCCTTGCAAAATTCGATTACGCAATATATGTTCTGTTTCCTCGCTATTATTAGACGATTTTATTCAGATTAGGAAGGGAATGTGGAAGTCAGAGGGTTAATTGAGATAGTCTTCACCCTTTTAAATCACGCAGATCCTTCCTAAATTGCATAAAATCTTCTAATGATAGCCAGAATAAAGTGTCAAATGCGTCATAATCCTCAAAGGGTTAATTTGGTTCCGGTTCAAATTTCAGCTAGTTCGGGTTGAAACGGGTCAATTCGGCCAGGGATCTTGAATATTCTGGGGACGTTCTGGGGATGTTCATGGGTGCAGGCGAACATATGGTGGATCGCCCAGAAGTTAAGCCGGCGTTAACTTTTGGCCGACATTCTGCTACAAAAACCATTGAAAAAAGATTGGCTTTCGTTCGGCTTACATTTGTGTTAATGTCTCCTGATTCGACCCTTGTTCTGCTCTAATTTCCATTGACGATGTTAAAACGAACTACCCGTACATGGGCCGAACAAGACCCGAACATAAACCGATAATAATCCGAATCACATGACATTAAATCGACTAACAGCAGAACGAAATACGAATTACTCGATCAAAACACGACATTCCCGAGATAAAGAGACGAATAAGACAAGATGATACGGGTCTATAGTCGATATTACCAAGAACAAGAGTCGAATCAGCCTAATGAAATACGGTCATGAGAGGAATTTTCCACGAACAACAGCAGAAGCGTCGGTTTGGGTGCGGCCGACCCACGTAGGCAGACGTGGGAAGCCCCGAGCCGGCCAGAATGTGCACACGGGGCACAGTAGACAGAGAGTCGAGGGACGCGCGAGTGCACACGACACGCAAGAATGAGGCGAATCGTACGTGGGCAGCCACGCACAAGGGTCCCAATATATAGCTGCCGGAGCCGGCATCGGTCTCAGTACCCCGCACAAGCTCTCTACCTTAAGTTCTCCCTCTCCACACACCACAGCAACCACCAAGATGGTCAAGGGCAACAAGCTACCACGTCGCAAGAAGGGCAAGGAAGTTTCCTTGGACCTCTTTGCCTCCCAAGATCAGACGACTATACCATCATCAAGTTCTGAGAGTGAAACGGAGGACGGTGAAGCAGGATTGGAATCAGGACAAACCCTTCGCGAATCACAGGACGTGACTCAGATGGAGTCCCTTCCCCTTATAATAAAAAGACAATGGCATGACCTGGCTCAGAGCTACCCTGAAGAGGGTGACATGCCATCCCACAACGTGGAGGATGGGGATGACCCCACCGACGTCAACCCTTCACCAACGACACCCACGCATACCCACTCAGTCACCGCAGGCAGGCCCGTCCAACATCACCACGACGCCCAAGAAAAACATCGTCAAAAGGAAGCGGACATACGCCATCCTGCCAGAGAAGGACGAAGTGGATGTGGCTGAGTGGTACCGGGAGAATTATTCTTTTTACAATAAAAAACTCCGGGCTCATCGTGACAGGGACATCCGGGAGCGTGCTCTGAGCAAGAAGGCCACGGAGGTCAATGTTTCAGGTGGGTTGAGTGCAGTTGTTATGTATACTTAAAGTGGCCATATCAAACAAATATTGCTGTTCAGTGTTTATAAAGTGCCGTCTACAGTGTTGAATGTTTAATGCCCCTTACCAGGTGATTCGTCCACTTTGGATGTCAAAAGTATGAATAAAGAGGTTCGATGTTTATACAGTTTATGTACTGTGCACTTTTGAGCTTAATTGTTGGATATTATTTTTGTAAACAGTGCTTATAATATAGGTTTATTTTTGGCAGTTGAGGTACTGGGAAAATGGATGGAGGGAATGAGGACCTGGTGCGTGAAACTGGTGGAGATGCGGTCTGGTTCTGGGGCACGGGAGCTGACTGAGAGAGAGACCTGGATAGCCCAGGCCTTTTCATTCCTGCAACCCCACATTGTGAAGCTTCCCACAAGGAAGAGCAAGGTAAATTATACTACAACCACTTCAAAATATTGGGTAAAAAAAAAAAAAATCAAGGAATAAAGAGTAATAAGTCTAGTATTATTTATCCAGTGAATAGTTTTTATTTATAATAATCTTAAAATACAATTCCGCATACAATACATAGTTATAAATGATTTTGTGGTAATTTATATATACTCGTCACGTTGCATGAATTATTCATATTGTCAAGAACATTGTATTAAATTTGAAGATATTTTACAGATATAATAACCAACCACTGTTTCCCACACATTATGACTCATTATTTTATATCACAATTCCACGTTTACCTGATAAATTAGCCTAATAATGAACATAATTTAATATATTAAATTTGAATAACTAATTTTCACCATTCTGCTGATAATATATTAAATTTGAATAACTAATTTTCACCATTCTGCTGATAAACTAACCCCCCCCCCCATATATTTCACAGATGTACAAAAAAAGGAAAGGTGCCCTTTGCCCCAAGGACACCCAGATCTCTGCTGCGGCTGAGGAGGAGCTGGTCGACGACTCGATGGTGGAGGCGTCGCAGGAGGACTCGCTGGAGGCATCGCAGCAGGCCACCCAGGATCCAACCCAGGAACCTACTCCAGCCCCGCTCCGTCACCACACAAAGACTCCTGCTGGGGATGGGCTGGAGAGTGACCTGTACGACAAGGTAAATATTAGTATTTAACCATCGAATGCTTATCATTGTTTTTATTATCTTATGTGATTTTCATTTCAGACACGTGTGTAATTAGAACAGGAGAGGGAACATGACTTCCCCATTATTCTTGTTTCCATTTTTTTTTTTCATGGGAGTTTCAGTATTCATATGGACCCCAATACATTCGTTATTTGAATTTACGTCTTCTTCATTAATTAATGCAAAACCTTTTCCCCACAGCTGCGCCAAGGGGAGCAAAGTCTGAATGAACTCTTTAACAGGTGGGATGAAAAAAAGAAGAAGGCCGTGACCCCAGCCCAGCATTCCCTCAAACTCTTCCACCAATATGTCCAGGACAGTCTCTCCAACATCGAGCCTGCACTTCTGGACTACTACCAGTCGGACGTCGTACGCTACACGCACACCATGCGTGCCCACAGCCGTGGGACAGGCCCCCTCCCACGGATAGGTTCTTTCGAGGGATCACCCAGCCTCGCACAACCTCAATGCCCTGTGTCGTCTCAGCCCACCCCTCAGCACCCCCAGCAGTACTACGAGACACTTCAACCTCCAGGCCCTTCCTACTATGGTGGGAAGCACATCGCTGCCCCTAGCCCGCCACGACACTGGAAGTCGCACCCACCCTTCAGTGGATGACCTGAGGCCACTGCGGTGGACATGACCCACCCCAACACCCAACGGCTGCCGGACATTTCTCCAGGATTTGTGAGTCGTATTATAGACGATTTTCAATTATAAACCCCTCCAGCCATCCCCCCTTTAATAATTCATTTAGAATTATATTTAATATGTGTATAATTTGATCTCATTAGTCCTAGGGTTTTGTGGGTGTTGGCTGTCTTTCATATGGTGCTTAGATATAACAATACTCATATATTGTGGGGGTGGGGGCACAATGGTGTTACAATGTGATTTTGATACTAAATAACTATTTGATATAGTTTAATATTTTTGATAATACTCAGTTTCTGGGGGGGTCACGATAAATTTTGATAATGGTTATAATGATCACTGCAATATTTCTGTGTACATTTCTATATTTAATAAAATTATTTCGTGTATATGTTGGTTGTATTATTCCTTTCTACACAATACAATGAATAATAATAATGACCCAATACAATGATTAATATTATGGGAGAGATAAATGGAGGAAACAATTATTGGTTGAAACAAAACAAGAGTTTATTTTAAACTTAATACATAATACAATTCTGACTGGATATATGAATAAGCTTAACGTTTTAAAATGCTAATGATATCATTATACGAGCATCTTTTATGAGCATTTATGACTGAATACATAATACAATTAAGAGTGGAAAAAATTAATAACCTTGACGTTTTCAAATGCTAATGATATCCAATTATTATAATAGATATGCTATAGATGCAAGTAAACAATAAAAATTCGAAAATTAATAATTTACATATTATTTATGATAATTACAAACCAAGTAGGAATGTGACCAGGGTATTAATGACATTGTAATATGTCGGCCCTATCAATTAGGGGGGGCAGGGATTCATTGGGAATAATTGGAATGGCAACTTACCTGTTCAGTTTTGAGGTACCTGCCAGGACAGGCGCTGTTCTGGCCGGCTGTAGTACTCGGCCAAGTGGTCCCTGACAAGTTTGGCAGCAGCTGGTCCCCTCTGCCGCTGCAATGGTTCTAGTCCATCCAAAGAGTCCCTGCTCCAGTCACCTTATTCCACGTTCTCCAGACGCTGTGATGTTTGTCCTTGTTGTCCTTGGCGTTTGTCTATGAGGAGATTGTGGAGCATACAGGATGTAATGACTACCTTCTCCACGGTTCTGGGGTGAATGTTCATAGTTGTGAGGAGACACCTGAAGCGGTTCGCCAGCATACCGAAGGCGTTCTCCACCTGCCTCCTGGCCCGGGACAGTCTATAGTTGTAGTTCCTCTTGGTATTATCGAGTCCTCGGTGAGGGTAGGGCTTCTGTAACCACTCCCTCATGGGGAATGCGTCATCCCCAACGAGGAAGTATGGCACGGGCTTGTCCTCCCTGGGGAATGGCTCTGCTGCCGGCAAGCCTGCTGCCCCGTCCTCCAGGGCCTGCCGGATGTCGGTGACCTGGAAGATGCCACCATCAGATGCGGACCCGTTCGCTCCCACGTCCACGTACAGGAACTTGCCCAGGTGATCAACCACTGCCAGGAGAACAATGGAGTGGTAGTGTTTATAATTGTAGTACAGGGAGCCGCAGTTTCCTGGAGGCTGTATGGCTATGTGCTTGCCATCGATTGCCCCAATGGTGTGCCTGAAGTTCCACCTGTCTTCGAATCCCTTGGCAGCCTCCTTCCAACCTTCGGGTGTTGATGGGCAGACAATGACATCTTCCATGTACTCCTGTATTATAGCCTCGCATGTCTCCTGTACTGCCTGGGATATTGTATTTGCACCAATACGAAAGTTTAACGCCATACTCTTGTATGCCTCGCCCGTTGCCAAAAATCGTAGTGTCATGGCAACTCTCAAACCTGGCTCCAGGGGCTTCTTCCAATTTGTGGTCTTCTTCTTGATCCGGGGTGTAACACGGTGTACTATCTCATTGAAGAGGTCCTCGTCCATACGGAGATAGTACTTGTAGGTGTCCCTGTCCGTCTCCATTAGCTCCTTCAGCAGTTGGTGGTAGTGTCCGTGGGTGTCTCTCTGGGCGACCCAAGGCTTGACGCTGCAGCTTCGTGGTTTCCTGGCTCGTACACGGCGCTCACTCAGCTTCTTCAGGAGGGTTGCGATGAGTAGCTGGTGGTTGAGGGATGCTACAACAAGCACCTGGAACTTGATGGCCATCTCCAACTCTTCCTCCATGACATCACTGGGTGGATCGAGTTCCAGGAGGTCCATGTTGCCGTGGTGATGGCTTATGTGCAACTGTTATGTGTGCAACCACACCCACGTTATATAGGGGAGATACAGGTTGTCTTCCCACATTCGTTTAGCACCGTGTTAAGTCGTCTGATGTTCTTGTAGGTTCTTTCATGTCGGTTGATGTACGGCTGATCATCGTACCTCAGTTTTGACTGGTCGGCCGAGTCGGGGTATATTCAAGTTACAGTCGAGTCATGGTCATGCATTAATCGACTTAAATTCGAGTTATGTTCGGGTCTTTGTCGTCAATCGCTCGTGACTATCGGGTTATATTCGGGCCTCGTTCGGGTTATTGTCTGGGAATTTTTTTTTTTTTAAACTTCGGGACAATTGTGGCTGATTCGGTTCAAATATGCAAGTCATCTAATTCGGGGCTTTGTCTCCCGACGTTCGACTTCTGTATGCCGTGGCCTTTAATGGTTGGATTGTCCATTAAGGGGAGATATGTCGCTTTCGTAGACCCACTTTTGCCTCATCTTTAGCCCCATTAGTTTGGTGATTGTATGAACTTTCGCCCCATTTATGTCAATTTTAAGACCTTTCCTGCCATTGAGGTGTAGATTTTTTCCTGGCGAGCGATAGCGAGCCTGTAGTATGCGAGGAATCGGCCCTACCGAAAAATATACAAATTTATCATGAAAGGGGGACTTGGGAGCGTCTTTTAAAGCTTGATGGAGGTCTAGCGAGGAGACTAGAAAAAAATATATAAATGAAAATATCAACCAAAAAGTGAACCATCTCCCATAAATAAAAGCCAGACAACAACAACAAAAACAGCACAACAGTCTAACAACAATATAAACAACAACAATATCAAGAACATCAACAACAACTTACAGTAACATTTCCAACACAAAAACAGCCTATCAACAAAACATAAACAACAATAATAGCAGCAGCTTACAACAACAATATCAACAATCTTTAATTTCTAAACTACCCTCCTTCGGTTTCTATCCCTCCATCTGTGCCTTTGTCTCTAATTTCCTTTCCGGCCGTTCCATAGCCGCGGTTGTGGATGGCCATTGTTCACTTCCTCACCCTATAAACTCCGGTGTTCCTCAGGGCTCTGTCCTATCTCCTATTCTCTTTCTAATTTTTATAAATGATCTCCTTAACTGTACCGTAATTCCCATCCATTCATACGCAGACGACTCAACCTTACACTACTCCATTAGTTTTTCAGAACGCCCCAGCCAGCAATCCCTCAACGACAAACGTAATGAAGCCATAGAACTCTTAAATTCTGATCTAAATACTATTTCCAATTGGGGCAGAGAAAACCTTGTTAACTTTAATGCTTCCAAAACCCAATTTCTCCATCTATCTACCCGTCAGGATCTCCCAGCGGACTATCCCTTATTCTTCAACAATACAAAAATCAACCCTTCATCTTCTCTCAATATTCTTGGTGTCTCTTTTTCTTCTGCTCTCATTTGGAAGGACCATATTACCAGTCTTGCTAAGGCAGCCTCCCAGAAGCTCGGTGTGCTCAACCGCCTTAGGGGGTTCTTTTCCCCTGCACAGCTTCTTGCTCTGTACAGGGGCATAGTGCGCCCTTGTATTGAGTATTGTTCACATGTGTGGGGAGGTTCCTCTCACACCGCTCTCCTAGACAAAGTTGAAAGGAAGGCCTTTCGTATCATTAACTCCCGTCCACTCACCAACTCTCTGCAGTCTCTCTCTCTCCGCCGCAATGTTGCATCTCTCTCGCTATTCTATCGCTACTATAATAATCAGTGTTCCTCAGAGCTATCCCAGTGCATACCACCTCCTTTACGTAGGGCACGTGGTACCCGTCTTGCAACTCAATCCCACCCCTACTCTGTGCAACTCTCCAACCCAAGAGTGAAATGTTACTCTCAAACTTTCTTCTACTCAACAGCTGAGCTCTGGAACTCTCTCCCAGAATCAGTCTTTCCCTCTTCCTATGACTTAAATTGCTTCAAACTCCGTGTGTCCAGGCATTTTGGCTCGAACGTCCCTTGATTTTGGCCCTGTCACTCTTTCAACTATGGGGGAGGCACTCGCTATAGGCAGTAATGCCTTTTGCCTCCCTCAATCACATAGAAAAAAATTAAAAAAAAATAAATAAATAACAACAGCACAAATACAGCCAAACAACAACAATAGTATCAACAACAACAACAACAATAGTATCAACAACAATAACAACAACAACAATATCAGCAATAGCATCAACAACATTAACAACAACAATATCAACAATAGTATCAACAACAATAACAACAACAATATCAGCAATAGTATCAACAACAATAACAACAACAATATCAACAATATCAACAATAGTATCAACAACAACACAAACCACAACAATATCAACATAAACAAAAATATGAAAACAGTATCAACAATATCAACATAAAACCAACAAAAAACAACAACAATATCAACATCAACAACAACAATATCAACAACAGCAACATCAAAAAACAATAACAACAACAACAACAACAACCTCTTACTGCTCCTAGAAACATTTTAACAGCCACCAACCAGCCAAATCCTGTCAGGTGGTTGTTTTTGTTGTTGAGGTTGTTGTTGTTTGTCCCTGGCTATCCTCCCTTCTTTTATTTCACGCCCAACAATAACAACAACGACACTTGCAACACAATCAACTACCAAAACACAACCACCACCACCAACAACAGCAGCAACATGGGTGAGGGCTGGTCCGATCCAGAGTGAAGTTTGGCATCCTCTACCCAACCTTAGCCGTTTCTGTCTTGTCTCTTTTCCTGTACTACTTTCATTGTAGGTGCTGGCGAGATCGCTCAATTGGGTGGCAATGCAAGGGGGCTGCGGACGGTGGGGGCATTGGCTCGGGGGTGCAAGCCCTTGGGATGATGATCCCCTCCCCCGCTGCCCTCCTAGAGACAGATCTCATCTCACCCCTGGCTCCTTCGGGGGTCTGAGCATCTGGCGCAGCTTCGGTCAACCAGATGGCCAGACAGTCTGGGGAACTACAACAACAACAGCAACAACAATCAAAGCACTTCCACCACCACCACCACCAACAACAACAACATACGATAATTTTATCAAGTCAGTATTCAATGCGCAAAATAAATATATCCTCAAAAGAAAATTTAGATCAACACAGAACCAACCCAAATGGATGAATAATAGACTATTAGATCTTCTAGGAAAAAAGAGAGGAATATATAGAAAAATTAAGAAAGGTGAAATTTACCTACTTGCTTACTATCAGAATCTATCAAGACAGGTAAAAAAAGGATATTAGGAAAGAAAAAAGAAATTATGAAATTAAGGTTGCCAATGACAAAAATTAATCCTAAAGCTTTTTACCAACTATATAAATCCAAGGTTAGAGATGTAATTGGTCCCCTTAAAACTTCGATAGGAGAAATTACAGAAAATTATTTAGAAATGTGCAGTACATTAAATAGTCAATTTCTTTCCGTTTTCACTAATGAAAATTTGGCAGTTTCCAGAAGTCTGTAAGGTATATAGCGATAGTATAGAAAATAGGTTAAGTACGGTTACTATAAGTAGAAATTATGTGCTTAAGGAAATTGACAGACTGAAACCTCATAAATCGCCTGGTCCTGATGAGGTATATGCTAGAGTATTAAAAGAATGCAGAGATGAGTTAAGTTACCCATTAACATTTCTATTTAACAAGTCATTAGCAACAGGTATAGTTCCAGAAGCTTGGAAGCTTGCAAATGTAGTTCCGATCTTCAAAAAAGGTGATAAATCAATAGCATCCAATTACCGTCCCATTAGTCTCACTTCAATCATAGTAAAGCTACTAGAGTCAATTATTGCTAGGAAAATGAGAAACCACTTAGAAACATTTAACTTAATCAATTCTTCTCAGCATGGAATCACTCAGGGACGGTCTTGCCTTACGAATTTGCTTAGTTTTTTCTCAGAGGTATATGAAGCAGTAGATAATGACAAGTCATATGATATTATATATTTAGATTTCAGTAAAGCTTTCGACAGTCCCTCATGAGAGATTGATGAGAAAGGTTGGGGCACATGGAATAGGTGGGGCGTTGTTAGGATGGATTAGGCCATGGCTAATTGGTAGGAAGCAGAGAGTCAGCATAAATGGTACCAAGTCAGAATGGGGAGCAGTCAAAAGTGGTGTCCCCCAGGGATCTGTATTAGGTCCTCTGTTGTTTATTATATACATAAATGACCTTGATTTAGGTATAACTAGTAGGATAAGTATATTTGCAGACGATACCAAAATGGGGAGAAAAATTGATTCAGATAGAGAAATAGAGTGTCTGCAAAGGGATCTTGATACCTTACACGAATGGTCAGTAAATTGGCAGATGAAGTTTAACATTGACAAATGCAAGGTATTAAAGATAGGGAAGATGCATACAAATGTTAAATATAAACTAGCTAATATGGAATTAGAAAACTCAGACTGTGAGAAAGATCTAGGTGTGTTTGTTAGCAATGATTTGAAGCCTAGAAAACAATGTATAAGCGTTCGTAACAAGGCAAACAGGATTCTCGGGTTCATATCTAGGAGTGTGAGTAACAGAACTGCTGATGTTATCTTGAAACTTTACTTGTCATTAGTGAGACCCCATATGGATTATGCTGTTCAATTTTGGTGTCCTTATTACAGAATGGATATAGATTCATTGGAGAGAGTACAACGTAGAATGACAAAAATTATCCATAATATTAGAAATGTGCCGTATGAAGAAAGGTTGAAGAAATTAGGCTTACATTCGTTAGAGAAACGCAGAGTTAGAGGGGATATGATAGAGGTATTCAAGTGGGTTAGTGGGATTAATAAAGGGGACATGAAAAATGTACTAAAGCTCAGTGATAGCGAAAGAACTCGTACAAATGGTTTCAAATTGATAAATTTCGTTTCAGAAAAGATATAGGCAAATATTGGTTTGTAACAGAGTTGCAGATGGGTGGAATAGGCTACCAATTGATATAGTGGGATCAAGAACGATAGAGAGCTTTGAGATAAAATTAGATAGGCATATAGACGAGATGGGTTGGGTGTGAGGGGGATCTACCAGGTGTGGGCCAATCGGCGTTCAGCAGACCCCCGTAATCTTGTGTTAATCACTGACCATTTTGGTGGGGGCAGTACTCAAGGTATTAGTGAATTGGGCCTATAATTGGGCCTTGTAATTGGGGTTGGGTGTGACAGGAATCTGCCCTGTATGGGCCGATCGGCTTTTTGCAGACTCCCATTTTCTTATGTTCTTATGTTAACAACACCAACTTACCGCTATTAAGAACACTCCCGCAGCTACCACCCAACCCCAACCCCCGTCAGGGGGTTGGGGTTGTGGTTGTTGGGGGTGGTTCTTCTGAGTACATATTCCTCCTCCTCCTCTTTCTTCTTCTTCTCCTTCCCCCTGCAGGCTGTTCTTCACTCCCATGGTAGTACCAGGTAGTTTAGCTCCCTCTTCTTGAGACGAGAACAAAACAGCCACTACTCTCCCTCAAGCTGGGTGTGGAAGGTGCTCGTTTTCTTTGTTTCTTTATATGTCTTGCTTGCTTCCGTCGTGTTTTCCTCGCTTTCGTTTCTTCGTTTTTATTTGTTGTATTTATTTCTCCTCATAAATTGTATTCTTTTTTGTTTCTTTCATTCTTCATTATTATTATTATTATTATTATTAGTATTATTATTATTATTATTATTATTATTGTCTCTATCTGCTTAAACTTCTTCCCTACTCTTCATGCTAATCTATGTGTCAGAGATAAGATATTTCTTTTCTACCTGTTTCAGACAATCCAGGCGCTCTTTCCCTTCTTCATGCATTTCTATTCATATTAAGTTTAGTTTTGTCAAATTCAAGTGTTACACATCATCTTATAAGAGCATTAGGCCTGTTGATGCTTGCTTTCCTTTGTAATTCTTTGTAATATATTTGTTCAACGTTCTCGAGTCTTTACATTAATTTTCAACATTTTTGTTTTCTCAATTCGGGTGCTAATTCTACTTTGGTGTTTAGAACGTTCATGTCTCTCTTCACTGTTTTTCGTTCTAAATATTCAGTATTTTCTTTTTATAATTTGCATAGTCAAAATGCTCACCATTTTTCATGATATGATAGTTTGTATTATATTTATTTTCATCTATTTTGTCGATTTTTCTGTTTATCTTTTCGCATGTCACCATTAATTTGCTCTTATATAATTGTATTGGTTTTCATTTTGTGTTACTCTACATTTCAATAGATGATAATTATGCTTATATACTTTTCTGTTCGAATTAAAACAGATTTCTGATTTTAATGTGTTGATTGTTTTCAGCTTTACTGATCTAGGCACAAATCTGCACACACAGCATATGTTAAACTTTATATTTCTGTTCTATTTTAGTCTCCCTTTTGTCTACATATTCTTTTCGTTCACAAGCTATTAACCCTTTTAAGATTATGACGCATCTTGACAGTATAACCTGGCTATCACCAGACGATTTTAGACAGCTTAGGCAGGATCTGTGGGAATGATAAGGGTAAAGACTATCTCAGTTAACCTTCTGACTTCCACATGCCCTCCCTAATCGGAATACAATCGTCTAATAATAGCCACAAAACAGAAAAGAAATGCGTAATCACATCTCGAAGGGTTAAAGGGAGATAAAGAGAGAGAGAGAGAGAGAGCACAATATTATAGGTACCGACAGGACCACCTCCGGTTTGGGTGTGAGTGGTGAGAGGGAGGAGAGAGGTTGGGATTTAATGGGGTACATACACACACACACACACACATACACATACTCTCTCACACACACACATCCATACACACACACACACATACACTCACACATACACACACACACATACACACACATACTCACACATACACACACACACACACACATACAGCTCTCGTCTCCCACACGAGGGGTCGGGGGTTCAATCCCCGGCCGGGCGGAGACAAATTGGGCTTGTCTCCTTTCATGTGTTAGCCTCAGTTCACCTAGCTGTAAATAGGTACCTGGAATAAGTGGACGACGTTGTGACGTCCCATCTGGGGTTGGCAAAAATGGTACAAGGCGAGATGGGTATCATATGGTTCACCTAAGCTGATGGCTACCTAAGCCTTCGGGCGAGACGGTACCGTCTATAGTGAGAATGATACCATACAGATCCACCCTAAGCCTTCGTTTCCGATGTCGCCAATTGGCTAAATACAGACTACACACACATCCACAGCCATTCCAACAGTACATAAAACACTTAACCCGTACAGCCCCAGCGACGCGTCTGACGCGTCGGCGATGTATGTAACGCACAGCCCCAGCGACGCGTCTGACGCGTCACTCTAATTGCGCCGACCGTAACCTCAGGTGTAGCCACTCAAGAGGGCTCAGATTTGTATGGGAACTGTGTACGTATCCCACGCAACCGTGCCGATGGTTGAAAACTCTCAAAGTCCACATGCGTGCGCGTGAGCGTGCAATAACCTGTTTTTTTGGGGTAATTGCCTTCAATTTTTTACTCTTGTAAAATACCTTTTCGGGGGCTCTGTAGGACCATTCTTTAAGCTTTTTGAGCGGTTTTTCGTGGTTTTTCCTTCTTTCCTAACCCATTCGCTATTGTTTCTGGAATAAAACCATTTTTTGAAAACCGGCCGGGTTCTGGTGAACAAACATTACAAAACTAGCCGGGGCTCCACGGGTTAACATGCATTTCACGCAATACATACCCAGTTAAGGAGGCGCGATAATAATGAGCTTAGCTCGCATTGCGTGGATTCCCCTTGACGAACAAGTAACTGAGTAACTCACACATACACACACACATACACACACACACACACACACATACACACACATAAATGTGTATATGTATATCACTTACAGTCATGGTTAATTTATGATCATTTGTATTTTACTCTAGCAGGCGTTTATCATTATTGTACTTTTTGTTTAACTATTTTATACTCACACATTGTAAACTGAGCTTTCCATTTTCATATCTACAGTATATTTCTCATGTGCATCCACTTAATTGTAAAATTTGTATTTTCAGCTCATCAGGCTGCCATTCTTTAATTAATAAACCGTTTATTATTATTATCATTATTATACACATACTGTATATATACACAAACAAACACACACACACACACACATACACACACACACACACATAAACACACACATACATTACCCCAGTGCCCTCTACATAACTGCTGCCCTTAAGCGATAACTGGACCCATCAATAATTGGGTATTTTTATGTGTTTATCCCTTTCAGTACCGGTGCCGTCTTTTTGGTTTTCTTACAGATTTAGACGATTTTATGAAGCTTAGGAAATGTATATGGTAGCTGAAAGGATTAATTAAGATAGTCTGTAGCCATTTCATTGGTAGACGTTCTTCTTGATCTGAATACAATTGTCTAACAGTAGCCAGAATAGAGTTAAAAGGACGGCACCGGTATTGAAAGGGATAGGCCTACATACGATTTACTGGATGTGTAGGCCTACACACGAAGACATTTTGGAGATTACGGTTTAGAGCAGGGGTTCTTAACCTGGGGTTCATGGACCCCTTATGCTGGGGTCACACATTCACGTATATCGCTCCCGTATGCTCCCGTCAGGCGTGATCGCCAATTTTGTGTTATGACGGGCGTAGTCCGGCCGTGTACGCCCGTATAGACTACGACTATTGCACTTCCCGACATACGTACCGTAACGGGGCCAGTGTTACGTCAGACATAATGTAGTCGTATGGAGCTACGTACGTGCTTGCGACTTGCGTAAGCATGTCCCCGTTAGTCCGCCTGGGCTGCCCGATTTGCGGGAACACAGGCCACGCCCATGGCTACGCCCCCACAAGACCTACGTAGCTGAGGCCGTACGTCTTGTGAGTTTGTAAGACTTACGTGGACCGTGTCCGGACAATCGTAGGCACACCCCGTCTGCCCAAACACAGACAAAGACAGTCTTTGTCAACCACGTAGGTCTTGGTTGGAATCTGGGAACTAGAAAAGGGCATGGCTGGCCACAACGTTCCCATTCCCACTCCTGACTCGGCACCATGAAGAACATCACGGAATACATCCTGGAGGAGTTCGAGATGGTGAACTCCCTAATCAAACCGGAGAACAAGCATAACACCCGGCTCATTCAATGGATCATTTCCTACATAGAAATGTTAGAACTGCTTGCAATAGCAAACCACATCCATGAAGAAGAAGAAGAGAAGAAGAAGGAAAGGAGCAAGAGGACAGTGTGGGTGTGGCCATATCTACAACGAAGGCCTGAACATGGCCATTATGAGAAGCTGATGCAAGAGTTGGCCACAGAATGTCCACAACTGTACAAAAACTTCACCCGGGTAGACAAACAACTATTTGATGAGATAGTGGAACGTGTCACCCCCCTCATTTAGAGGAAACCTACATTCTGGCGGAACCCCATTCCTCCTGGTCTGCGGGTGGCCATCACTCTACTTTTCCTCGCTACGGGTGATTCCTATAAGAGCCTGCAATACAACTTTCGTGTTGCCCACAACACCATCAGCCAAATTGTTCCCGACACCTGCCAGGCCATCATTTCTGTCTACGGAGATCAGGAGATCAAGACGCCACAATCGCCTGCTGCATGGAAGGAGGTTGCCAGCGGCTATGAGGAACAATGGAATCTGCCGCATTGTGTAGGAGCCATTGATGGCAAACACATACGGATCCGAAACCCAAACTTTGGTGGCACATATTACTTCAACTACAAGAAGTTTTTTTCCATTGTCCTGATGGCAATTGTTGACTCCAACTACAAGTTCATATACGTCGACGTTGGTGCCATAGGGTCAGAGTCTGATGGTGGTGGCTTTGCACACACCAGTCTGTCTAACTTGCTTGAGAAACAGAACGCAAATCTGCCACCCGCCGAGGTCATCTCTACCGATCCCACTGGACCACCCACGGAATACTTCTTAGTAGGTGATGATGCATTCCCTCTGCGCGCCTACATGATGAAGCCCTACCCCCTACGATCCCTCACGAAACAGGAACGAATATACAACTACAGAATCAGCAGGGCCCGCCGGACGGTAGAGAACGCCTTTGGCATTCTTGCCAACCGCTTCCGGGTTTTCCACACTGCAATATCTCTAAAACCTGAACGTGTAGAGGTTGTTGTGTTGGCCTCATGCATTCTGCACAACATCCTACGAGGACGATGCCCACCCCAATCAGAGGTAGATCAAGAGGACCCACACACCCACCAACTCATACCTGCCGCCTGGAGGAGTGACCCACCTGTAGGAAACAACATCCCACCCGTGACCCGCAACACTGCAACCATGCTTGCCAAGGCTCAACGCAACTACCTCAAGACCTACTTCAATTCCCCTCAAGGATCTGTGGCTTGGCAGGATGACCGGATTTAGGTGAGTTACATTTACTTTTAAATACATCATTGAAAATTGTAAGATTTTCCCCTGTTTACTTATTATTTTGTTTTATATTTTATTTTCATCTTACATTTAAGTTATCGAGTCTTTGCTAGTTTGCTTTGTATTGTATTTGTATCTTTGAAATTGCATTTTCTCTAGTGTTTTAGGTTCTTCCTATTTTTTGTATATTATATGTGTACTTAAATTGTACTATGCTTATTTAATTTTACATCTTTGACTTTCTAATTGCATTCAATTTTGCTATGTTTTCCATGTTACCTTTGTTTTGTACTTTATGTCTAACAGTTATATTTAATGTAAGTTGTCCATCAAGGATTTTCATAATTAGTATTAACCATATTATCATTATTGCGTTTCAATTAATTATTTATTTTGTATGCTCATTACTTTCATTATAGATTTGTTTTGTCATCTTATTAATCAACAATTATGATAAAATATTGGAAATAGAAACACACACGTCATTACACAAATACATATATACATTAACACATTAACATTTATTTATATATATACAGAGGGTATGATTACTGCTTGGGGATCTCCTGGGTCTCATTCAGGGGATCTATGGCAGACACAGGCGTACCTGGAATGACAGGTGCAGGTGATTTTTGTGCCGTCAGCATTTCTATGAATGTGTTGCCAAACTGCCCCAGGTCGAACGACTTTTGGCTGGGTGTGGAGGCAGTAGGCGGGACGAATTGGCGAGGGGGTGTCGCTACACGTGGCTGCACCAGCAACGACTGCAAGGCTGCAACCTGGTGTGCAGGTAGCACGATGCCCCCAAGACCAGGCTGGGGCTGGGTCGACAGGGTGGGAGGAGGCAGGGTGGTTGCCGGAGTGCCCTGGTACATCACTGTCGGATGCTGCTGTGCCACGGGTTGGGGTAGGGGCGCCGGAAAGCCAAAGCTCATGTGGGCGTGGAGCAAGAGGTCCGGACCAGGCCGGGGCACTCCCTACGCATGGGCAACCTTGAACCGGTCGATGGCTGCCAAGAGTTCCAACTTCAGTGTGGTGTTATAAGCTGGAGGCAGCCCCACACTGTCTTTCACCATGCCCTCCAGGGAGTAGCGCCAATACTTATGGTCCTGGTCCTCGACCACATCGAACGCCTGACCCAGATTCTGGCGCAGCTTCTCAGAATTCACGAGGACCTTGAACAAGGAACAAGAGAACATTAAACACACGAAACATAATATTTTCATATTTGACCACAAATTTATTTTAACCAATGAAATGTTGTGGTATTCTGGGAACAAAATATGTTCAAAGTTATTGTCGATAGTATGGTGTGAAATCATGACATCTTTAGTATTATTATTAATTTATGTTATTGTAATAACTTTGGAAACAGAAACACTTTATCTAATAATAGCATGGAATTGCAATGGGGTGCCACCAATGAACAATGTAACTAATATTTTCTCTACTCACTTGCTCCAGGGTCCCGTGTGTTGAAGTTGAAGGGACAGCACCAGGAGGCTTCCCCTTCTTCACCTTCCGTGCAAGCTGGGCGATGGCTGGGGGTGTGTCCTCCTCTTCCTGACTGCCGGCAGAGGGGTCATCCACCTCGTAGACTGGGACGGGAGGTGTTGGGGTGCGGTCAGGGACAGGAACAGCAGCAGGCTCCGGTGCTGCAGCTTGGGCAGCAGACTGTTGTGAAATGAATGTATAATTAGTAACATGTACATTATTTATGAACTTTAAAATAAAATTCAACATAAGCATTCATCCTTGTAACCTTTAAAATAACATGAATTAACTGGTTTGAGTTATTATGCGTTTCATTAACAAATATTTGAAGTTTAACACGATAAATTGAACACAATAATAGCATCATTATAAGCAAAATAATTACGAAAATAACCTAAAACTGACACTGTCACTGTGGAAGGGTTTGAAAACATAAAAAATATCAACGTACCTCAGGCATACCAAGTGACCGGGGCTTCTTTTGATGGACGATGTGTGGCTTCATGAAGTGGAACATGTTGAGGATCCACTTCTCCCTCTCAGTCAGTCGTTTGGCCCCATCACCACTCTTCAACTTGCTGAGCCGGCCGAACCTGGAGCGGAGAGATCCCCACCAGGTCTTCAAATCGAAGGCGGTCATTGGTGGGTCCATGGTCGCAGCCTTCTCCGCCCATACAGCCTCTATATGCTCCTTGTTGTTGTGCCTGGGGTCCCCCTTGTCATAAATGAAAGGCACATCCAGCTCAATCCAATCAGCCAGCATCCGCTCAGTCTCCTCCGTCAGTATTACGTTTGTCTTCTTCCAGCGCCGTTTCTTTGGTGGAGCCTGTAAGCTGTTGGTAGGTGCAGGTTCTACTTCTTCCTCCTCTTCTTCCTCATCACTCTCATCCACTTCAACCTCGATCTCTCCACTATCGGGGCCGAGGTCGAGAACAATTTCATCTTCAGGCGTCGAGAGGGCAGGCGGTGAGTTGGAGGGGCCAGGCTGAGAGGGGTCAGAGTTGGAGGGGCCGGGCTGAGAGGGGTCAACAGGTGATGTGGCAGACGTCGAGGTGGCAGGGGAAGCCTTCCTGGCCTTCTTCACGCCTTTCTTCTGCATGGTACAGGGCAGGGCAGGGCAGGGCAGGGTGCAGAGGGTGACAAGCAGGGCAGGGCAAGGTGCAAAGGGTGGCAAGCAGGGCAGGGCAGGGTGCAGAGGGTGGCAAGCAGGTGGCAGGGTTGGCTTGTTGTTTGCTGCTCCGGTGTGGTGAGAGGTGTGACGGGAGTGTCCCCCGCTGGTTCTCATATACCCCCCGTACAACGTTGCCGCGTCTTCCCGCTAACACGCAGTGCGGCGGTGTAGCCAGATGCGCCGGGACTTACTTTCACTTTCCCGTTTTACGTGAACATTGTACGATTGGCGGGAGAAACTTACGTTTTACCGGGCTAGCTGCTACGTTTTACGGGGCTGCTCCCGTAAGACGTAGCAGCTAGCCAGGTAAAACGTATGCTTTCCCGACTTTTGACATACATGAGCGCGAGCCACGTATCTGATTCGAAATCCAAAACATACCGGGCGGCCTTGGCCGCACCCACCACCTCCCAGATCAGCGTGGCTACTCCCGCCATGCGTACCAACCCCCACAACTAGACACAATTTAATTTACGTTTTGCGTACTAAGCCCTTACGTTTTACGTATTCGGTTGCCAACTACCAATAAACCTTCGTACGGGAGCATACGGGAGCATATACGTGAATGTGTGACCCCAGCATTAGGGGTTCATGAACGACATTCAAGTTAATATTCTGCGCCATTATGGTCGAAGATGATTGTTCAAAGATGTCGGCGTATAACATCCTGTTCACCACAGCCTTCACCACGGTTTGTAGCTCTGTGTACAGTTGCATACAAATACTCACGTTACCAGTATGAACTAAGATATGTCTGTATATAAAGTAAATGGGGGAACTAGTATCATTATACAGTTTACTGTATGACACATATCCTGGTGCTACGGCACAACAACAACCTTACTTTTCCCCTCACCGCTTGCTTCTAGTAGTTCCCGTCATTGTTGGGGCCGGGCCAATGTGTTGTGATTTAGGATCCCTGGGGGTTGGGAGGGCGCCTTCCACGACTTAACCCCTTCTGTACTGGTGACGTCCTTTTCGCTATATTCTGGCGACTATTAGAACATTTTATTCCGTTTAAAAATGACCTCCAACAATTCACCACTTGCGAGTTATGTTCTATAAGGAAAATAGATATTGATATTCAGCAGAATTACCTGTTAAAATGCGATTGTATTACTGTACATTTATATATACATAAAACTCAATTCAACATACTATTTAGCCATTATAAACCTACATAATTATTGCATTTCTATTTAACATCGATGCCTACAGCTCCAACTTCCTTATAGCCTGAAGCTTGCAAGTGGTCAATTAACAGGCTTCAGACTCTCACTTAACCTATTTTACTACCTTAATAGATCCTTCTTAAACTGCACAAAATTGTTTATATACAGGGTGTTCCAGTAATGCTTTTCATAAATTATATGGACATATTTTCTACCGAAAAGTCAGATCGCTAGTGCTCACTATCTTGAGGCTAACAAGCGATAGCGAAGGCCAAATGGATATAATCCACTAAAATGGCAACATTACCCCTTGGACTGAATGGCATTGTATCTATCGTTAACTTAAAACGTGTAATAACTCCGTTATTATAAATACTCAACCTCATGTTCATAGAGTAATGTATTCTTATTTTTGTCTGATGAGTCCACCATATAATTTATGAAAAACATTATTGAAACACCCTGTGTAACAAGAATAAAACGTATAAGACGTCGCCGGTACAGAAGGAATTAATGGTGTTGTAATGCATCTCCCTGTAATTATGTGTCTTTCGCCAAGCAGGATGTACCTTTAGTTGACCTTTCATGCTATTTAGGTGTCATTTTTTTTGTTTCTTGGCGAACTATAGTGAGCCTGTAATTTTGGAAGAATCAGCCTTCGGCCGAGACATTTTTCTACCGAAAAATGTAAAAATAAATCTAGAAGGGGAATCTAATGGATGTTCTTTTTTTAAGTTTGATGGAGAGGTAGGGAGGAAACTAGACAAATAATTAATAAATTAAAAAAACTACCAAAGAGTGAACCATCCCCTGTTAATGGTGATGTAATTCCTCTCCCTGTACTTATGTTTCTTATGCCAAGCAGGATGTAGTTTTGTTTTAGGATTTACCTTTGTGTTAATCGCCTCTTAGGATACCCCTGAAAGTTTATTTCTGCCTCCTGCGTTTGTTTGTGTCAAGTACCAAAGTCCGGCTTTCTCAGGCCATTTGACAAAGGTGTTATGCTTCCATTTATTTAACTCGCCTAATACGACAGACATGTAATTTATACGTCCGCCAGTGTGGCTGGTTTACGCTCGAATCTGAAAGAATTAATTATATTTACCATATACTGTATAAGTAATATTACTGCTCCATATGTGCATATTTTACTTGTATAATGAACATGTGAACATTGAAGAACCAGAAAATAGGTGTAAAGATCAAATATCCAGTGACAAATCGTATTATTGTGATAGGGGGGGGGGGGTTGCGTACAAGGGAGCATGACATAGGTGTGCTCTGTCTGCCTGCATGAAACACACTGACAGTTCTAGCTGTCTCCCATGCATGTATGAGGGAGGTAGAGAGTACAAAGGAGTACAAAGGAAATCAAGCAACAACAGGTCTAGTGACCCTTCTAGGCTGCTTGTCCTCCAAAACACTGAGGATCAAGTGTCCAAAACAGTGGTTTAGAGTGGGTAAGGGAACATTGGAAAGGGAACTACTGTCCTGGAACTAATGTCCGTGGCAGGATTAGGAAGTTAGTAGGGGACAGATGGGTTAGTAACTGAGGGGGGGATAAAATAAAGTTATTCATTTACAAACGCAGTCAGTCGCGGGTTTGTTGCAAGATATTTGTCTAAGCAGAGTTTAAATGAATCAACGGTGCTGCAGTCTATAACGTCTCGGGGAAGCCCATTCCACAAGTTGACAACTCGATTGAAGAAGAAATTCTTAGATTCGTGTGAGTTAAATGATTTACCAATAATTTTGCAACCGTTTCCCCGCGTGTAATTAGATTGGTCGATAGTGAAGTACTTACTACAGTTCATATTGTCGATGCCTTTGATGATTTTGAACACTTGAATTAAGTCACCTCTTAATCTGCGCTGAGTTAAAGGAAATAGATTTAATTCTCTAAGACGCTCTTCGTATGGTTTGTTCTTTAGGCTAGGTATCATTTTGGTAACTCTACGTTGAACTCGTTCTAGCTTGTTTATATCTTTTTGGTAATAAGGGCACCAGGATTGAACGCAGTATTCCAGAAGAGGGCGGACTAAGGAATTGTAAAGGGTTAGGATAACTTCTTTGGATTTATGCTCAAATGACCTGCCTATAAAGCCAATTATTTTGTTTGCCATCTTAACAACTTCTGAACATTGTTGACTCGGTTTTAGGTTACTCGATATTGTTACTCCCAGATCGGTTTCTCTGTTTACATTCTTAAGCTGAGTGCCATTCATCGAATAGTTTGCTTTCTCATTTAGGTATCCGATATGTAGTACTTTATATTTATCCGCATTGAAACTCATTTGCCAAATTTGGGCCCAACATGACAATTTATCTAGATTGTGTTGCATATCGTCAACTTGTTCTTTTGAGAGTACGCTATTTGCAATTTTTGTATCGTCAGCAAATTTTGAGATTGTACAGGTGAGACCCTCATCTATGTCGTTGATGTAAATTAGAAAGAGAATTGGTCCTAGTACCGATCCCTGGGGTGCCCCGCTACTTACATTGGTCCATTTAGATGCCGTACCGTTTATGACTACTCTTTGCTTTCTGTCGCTGAGCCAATTTTCTATCCATTTCAACACACCGTCTTGTATTCCATGCGCTTTTAGTTTTAGCAGTAAACGTTTGTGGGGAACTTTGTCAAAGGCCTTTTGAAAATCAAGGTATATAATATCTACAGCTTTACTCTCATCGTAGAGGTTGAGGATATCGTGGAAGAAGTCTAAGAGGTTTGTTAAACAGGAACGTTTTTTACGAAAGCCGTGTTGACTATCTTTAAGTAAGTTATTTGCCTCTAAGTGATTTACAAGTCTGTCTCTTATGACCGTTTCTAGCATTTTACATACAATTGAGGTTAAGCTAATTGGATGATAGTTACTGGGTAGGGATTTGCTGTCTTTTTTGAATATCGGTGTTACGTTGGCTAGCTTCCACTGATCAGGCATAGTACCAGACTGCAAGGATTCATTGACTAACAATGTCAGTGGTTTGGAGAGCTCATCCTTAGCTTCCTTTAGAACTCTAGGCGAGATTGTATCAGGTCCAGGCGTTTTATTTACCTTGAGTTTATCTAAACAATTCAATACTTCTCTCTCTGTAACGGTGATATTGCTTAGAACATCTGAATTATCAATCTGAATCGGCGATGGTGTAGGGATATCACTGAGGTCTTCGGTTATAAAAACTGATGCAAAGAAGGTATTGAGGGCATTACTCATTTGTACTTCGTCTTTGGTGTATTCTCCATTTTCATCGACTAACGGTCCAACAGTTGAAGTAACTACTTTTTTCTTTCTGATATAACTATAGAATTCTTTCGGGTTTGTTTTACTTTGATTCGCAACATGTAACTCCAGGGTCTTTTTACTTTGCTTAGTTAACTTTTTGGCTTTGCGTTGTAGCTCTACAAATTTCACCCGTTCTTCGTCATTTTGTGAGGATTTTAATCTATCATTAGCAAATTTTTTAGCAAGCAGACAGTCTGAAATATCTTTATTCCACCATTTGGGCTTATCATTATGGCCTGGACGCCGTATTTTCGATGGTATGCAGTCTTGCACTGCCTTATGGTAAGTGGTTGTGAAACACTCCCAAGATGTATTTGTGTCATTATTGTTAGTCAGAAAGCTCCAGTCAGTATCTTTAAGCTTTGATTTAAGTTTATGAAAATTTGCTTTCTTGAAATTAGGGACTTTCTCAATGCTGCTATTTGATTTGTTACTAATAAACTTTAAAGTGAAAGTTATCGTACGATGGTCGCTGTTACTGAATTCATCACCAACATTCATATTCTCTATTAATTCTTCTTTTGTTGCGAGTACAAGGTCAAGCACATTATTACCACGGGTCGGTCGGAGATTATACAAATTGAAAAAGTGAACTCTCTTGCAAGTTAGCATAGAGGTCGTGTCCAGAGTGTGAAGTAAGAATATCGCCCCATTTAGTCACGGGTAAGTTGAAATCGCCAAGAATTATGGTATCTTGTATGTTAGTTATTTCTGCAATATTTTCATAAATTTCACTGTCAGTTTGCATTGATTGAGCTGGGGGTCTGTATAATAAAGCTAGTGCTATTTTAGTTCCTCGTTTATTATTTAATAGTACGTAAGATATGTCTATTTTCGCAATTTGAGGTTTTGACATTAAAACGGGATTAAGACTTTCCTTTATAAAAAACAGAAATCCTCCTCCATTTCTATTGATCCGACTTTTCTCAAACATTGTATAACCAGGAAGCGTATATTCGGCTAAAAAGTCTCTGTCTTCCGTATTTAACCAAGATTCTGTAATGCCGATTATATCATAATGTTCTGTAAACACGATTTCCTCTAGATCTGAAAATTTATTGCGTATGCTACGAGCATTTACATAAAACACCTTAAGAGTATTAGAGTTGGATGTTACTGATTGTGCATTGTCTGAATTTTCAGTTCGTATTTGACTTACACTACCCCCGGATACCCCCGGTTGACCCCGTTTTTTGAACGGAAATCCTTGATTGCATCGTTCAGCAGACGACCAAGACGTGCAGCTCCTACTTCATTGAGATGTACACCATCTCCTGAAAACAAAGATTTATCATAGTATAAATGATCCCACGTGTCAACAAAGCCGATGTCCTCCTCCCTGCAGAGTTTGGCTAGTCGGCGATTTGTACTGGTAGCTATGTTGTAGAATCGGTTTTCTACATCAATCCGGGGAACAATTCCTGAAATTAAGATTCTATTAGATTTTTCCTTGAAGGACCTGATCAGCCGCCGGTACTTGCAAAGTAGTTCCTCTGACCGCGTCCGTTGGACATCGTTAGATCCAACGTGGATGACGTACGTAGTGCTTGCGGGGGCGAGCCTGGAAACCTCTTCCACAGCCGCAAAAATGTCGTCCACGCCGCCACCTGGGATACAGAATCGCTTTCTGGTCCTGGGTGCCCTGGCGCAGGGAGAGTGTATAGGAGGGTGACTGGATGTATTTCAGGCGGGAGGGAGGAAATAGGGAAGAAAATTGGAAGAAGAAGTAGAATAAAAGAGAAGGGAGAAAGGGGGGAGGAGAAGAAGGAGGGAGGGGGTAAGACACATGTAAGGGGAAGACAGGAGGTGATGGTAAGGAGACATACCACCTAATCACATTGCTTCCATTTCACAAGCAATGTGGCGTTTTTTGTGGTTTTTTTTTTTTTTTTCGGGAGGGGGGGGGGGAGGCTATGTGCAAACTTCCAGAAGGAATGTTGCATTTGCCCAGTAAAACAATCTGGAAAGAACGTCGCAGCTGTTAGGTTAAGGGTAAGTCCAGTTGGCTAATCCCCTTGCTGCAGAGTAACCTAATTAATACTTGTATGCCTAGGTTATAATTTTGTGATAGCCTAATACTATTTTTGTGAATCTGCTCAGTCTCGTAGGTTCATTTTCTGTTTCACTCGAGCAATATAGATTCAGAAGTTGTTCTATCTACAGTGATTGTTGTGCTCTACTTTACCCGTTTGTAATAATATATATATATATTTAGAGAGAGAGAGAGATAAAGAGAGAGAGTATACATACATCGCTTACAGAATACACAGTGAATTCACTGACCCCAAACCCAAGTAACGTTAATTGGTGTGAGACATGTACAAGTGAGCTTATCGATGATTAATGTCACTGATAATGTACCTACCACTCACGTGGAGGTAGGGAACTGGGGCATTAAATATATATATATATATATATATATATATATATATATATGAAAGTATGAAACATAAGAAAAGATAAAAGTTCCAAACAAAGGAGAATCGAAGAGTGAGATATAAAGAGTACCCCAACAAAAAGACCACATATACTGTCTAGTCATGAGATTTTAAGACGGTCTCCCCCTAAGTTTGGCGGTTTTAAGACCATTTTCCCTATTTAGTTGTCAATTAATAAGACCTTTCGCGCCATTTAGGTGTTGATTTTTAGCTAGTGAGCGATAGCATGCCTGTAATTTAAGAAGAACTGGCGTTTAGGCAGTACATTTTTCTGCCGAATAATATATATATAAATCTAGAAGGGGGTCTTGTGGGTATTGTTTAAAGCTTCATGGAGGTCTAGGGAACAAACTAAAAACCTCCCCTTAAACCCTTCAGCACGATAATACCTTTATACATTTAATTCTGGTTATAAAAGACGAGTTTTGCAGTTTGAGAGCGATCTATTAACGTTATTGAGTGAGTATAACGAGATCGCATTTACCCCTTTAAGCCCTGAAGGTAAAATAATAGCTGCAGAAAATCCTCTAATGGTACAGTAAGTAGAATATGATGAAAATAACCCCATCCTGCTGAAGGGGTTAGCACTTAGGGTACCAATATGGCGGCCAAACAAGAAGTTGGCCAATCTTCTTCGCATTAAGGGGAGGTGGGCCGTTTTTCTCGTCCTCCTTCTTCCTCATGTTTAGCCCCATTAGTTTTCAGATTTGAAGACCATTTGCCCCATTTCTTTGTCAATATTAAGACTTTTCGTGTAATTTAGGTGTCGATATTTTCCTGGCGAGCGAGAGCGAGCCTGTAATTTTGGGAAATTTTTCTACCGACAAATGTACAAATTTATCTTGAAGGGGGGTCTAGGGGGTGATTTTTAAAGCTTGATGGAGGTCTAAGGAGGGAACTAAAGCTTGATGGAGGTCTAAGGAGGGAACTAAAGCTTGATGGAGGTCTAAGGAGGGAACTAAAGCTTGATGGAGGTCTAAGGAGGGAACTAAAGCTTGATGGAGGTCTAAGGAGGGAACTAAAGCTTGATGGAGGTCTAAGGAGGGAACTAAAGCTTGATGGAGGTCTAAGGAGGGAACTAAAGCTTGATGGAGGTCTAAGGAGGGAACTAAAGCTTGATGGAGGTCTAAGGAGGGAACTAAAGCTTGATGGAGGTCTAAGGAGGGAACTAAAGCTTGATGGAGGTCTAAGGAGGGAACTAAAGCTTGATGGAGGTCTAAGGAGGGAACTAAGCTTGATGGAGGTATAGAGAGGGAACTAAGCTTGATGGAGGTATAGAGAGGGAACTAAGCTTGATGGAGGTATAGAGAGGGAACTAAGCTTGATGGAGGTCTAAGGAGGGAACTAAAGCTTGATGGAGGTCTAAGGAGGGAACTAAAGCTTGATGGAGGTCTAAGGAGGGAACTAAAGCTTGATGGAGGTCTAAGGAGGGAACTAAAGCTTGATGGAGGTCTAAGGAGGGAACTAAAGCTTGATGGAGGTCTAAGGAGGGAACTAAAGCTTGATGGAGGTCTAAGGAGGGAACTAAAAAATAATAAACAGGAAACATAAATGAGCATATAAATACGCCATCCCCCCTTAATACGCCCATCCCCCCTTAATACGCCCATCCCCCCTTAATACGCCCATCCCCCCTTAATACGCCCATCCCCCCTTAATACGCCCATCCCCCCTAAATACGCCCATCCCCCCTTAATACGCCCATCCCCCCTCAACCCCTACAGTACCGGTGACGTCATTTTCATTTTACTCTGGCAACTATTAGACGATTTTATTCAGCTAAAAGTGGATGTCTACCCCTTAAAAGCCTACGGACTACCTCAATTAATCCATTTAGCGACCGTATGTCCTTCCAAATCTTCATAAAATCACCTATATATAACTGAAATCGCCTATATATAACTGAAATCACCTATATATAACTGAAATCGCCTATATATAACTGAAATCACCTATATATAACTGAAATCACCTATATATAACTGAAATCGCCTATATATAACTGAAATCACCTATATATAACTGAAATCACCTATATATAACTGAAATCACCTATATATAACTGAAATCACCTATATATAACTGAAATCACCTATATATAACTGAAATCGCCTATATATAACTGAAATCACCTATATATAACTGAAATCACCTATATATAACTGAAATCACCTATATATAACTGAAATCACCTATATATAACAGAAATCACCTATATATAACTGAAATCACCTATATATAACTGAAATCGCCTATATATAACTGAAATCACCTATATATAACTGAAATCACCTATATATAACTGAAATCGCCTATATATAACTGAAATCACCTATATATAACTGAAATCACCTATATATAACTGAAATCGCCTATATATAACTGAATCACCTATATATAACTGAAATCACCTATATATAACTGAAATCACCTATATATAACTGAAATCAGATTAAAGGGGTACTACTCGCTTTTTCTGGATCGCCTTCTCCCTCTCGTTTAGCATATTAGTTTTGAGATTTTAAGACGTTCGTTCCGTTAGTTTTGCGATTTTGACACCTTTTGTCTCATTTTGTTGTGCCCTATAGGTGTCGATTTTTTCCTGGCGAGCGATAGCGAGCCTCTAATTTTAAAAGGAACCGGCCTCCGGCCGGGAAATTTTTCTACTGAAAAATGTACAATTTTATCTTGAAAGGGGGTCTAGGGGATGTTTTTCTAAGCTTGATGGAGGTCTAGCGAGGAAACTCAAAAATATATTAATAAATAAATACATAGACAAAAAACCAAACACTAGGCCTACCCCTAAAAAAAAAAAAACGTCACCGGGAATAAAGATCGCCATACCCAGCGCTCTACCCCAGGAAGTAGCCAATCAGGGAAGGGCATGGAGAACAGCCCCAGCCAATCATAACCCCCCGTTGTAGTCAGCTGTATCTGGTGCGGGGCAGGGGCTTTTGGGACCCTCACCTTTTCACTCCACTAATGTTGACATTTAAGGGGGTAGTGCTTGTTTATTGGTCTGTGAATTAATATATATATATATATATATATATATATATATATATATATATATATATATATATACAGAGCGGTAGCAAAACATTTCCCCCTAGGGAATTCCTGTGTATTTGCAAGAGAGTACTGAAAATTATATTTTTATTTATTTCACTCCAACACCAAACACCTCCCAAAGAAATTAATGAAAGCAAGCATGTGATCCACCGGGATTCGAACCTGGGTTACCACATACAGATGCTGATCAAATATATAGGAATACCCTATGGGCAAATGTTTTGTGACCACTCTGTATATATATATATATATATATATATATATATATATATGTAAAGTATATATATAGTATATATACATATGTATATATATATATAGTATGTATATATATATATATATATATATATATATATACACATATATTAGTTTCCTTGCTATACCTCCATCATGCTAAAAAAAAAAAACCTAGACCCCCTTTCAAGATAAATTTGTACATTTTTCAGTAGAAAAAACAAAAATACCGCCCAAGGGCCGGTTCCTTCCAAAGTTACAGGCTCGCTATCGCTTGCCAGGAAAAAAATCGACACCTAAATTACACGAAAGGTCTTAATATTAACAAAAAAAATGGGGCGATAGGTCTCAAAATCGCCAAACTAATGGAACGAACGTTTCATGATCTCATTAGTTTGACGATTCTAAGACGTTGCATGTCTTTCACTCTTCTATCGCTATTACACCAATCAGTGTTCTTCAGAGCTCTCTCAGTGCATACCCCCTCCCTTGCGGCGAATGCGAGACACCTGCCTTTCAACACAGTCCCACTCCTATTCTGTCCAGCTTTCCAACCCTAGAATTAGCAAAGTTTCTCAGTCTTTCTTCTACTCAACAAGTGAACTCCAGAATTATCTCCCTCAATCAATCTTTTCTTCATCCTATGACTTAAACTGCTAAACAACTTCGTGTGTCCAGGCATTTTGATCCCCACGTTCCTTGAATTTGGCCCTGTCAATCTTTTGATTTTCGGGGAGACACTCGTTACAAGCAGCCTGCCTTTTGTCTTCTCCATACAGATAGAAAACAAATCTGGTGTCGATTCCTCTCTACTAGTAGGTGTGAACGATAGCAAACCTTCATATTAGGAGAAACCAGTTGCAAGGTACGAAATGTAAAGGACACATTCTAGAAAAATATATTATGTATAGGGATATGGATGTTTTGTCTATTCATGTATTTACTTTTTTGTATTTTGATTATATATATTATATATATATACAGTATATATATTATACAGTAGATCTGGACTGGACATGAAATTGGAACTTTGCAGTAAGGGACCCAAAATCGGAGATCGAACCCCCAAGTTCGAGTCTCGAAACCGCGAAAATATCACATTTTCGTGGTTGTGAGGTTCGAACTTGGGGATTCGTTCTCCGATTTTGGGTCCCTTACTGCAAAGTTCCATTTTCGTGGCCAGTCTAGATCTACTGTAGTCTATGATTATATATATATATATTTATTTATATATATATATATATATTTGTTTTTGTTTGTTTGTTGTTGGGTTTTTTTTTGGGGGGGGCGTGAAGGCGGGGGGAGGGCTTTCCTGAAATATAGAAGGGGTTTCAATGCTTTCAATCAGATGACGCCAATGTTTGTTTTGTCCTAGCTACCTCCAGACGCTTCTATTCAACTAGATTTAAAATGCTCTTTGAGATAGTCTTCAACCCTTGATTTCTATTGGTCCTTCGTAAGCTGAACAAAATCATCTATGAGTAGCATTAAATCCAGTACAAAGCGAACCTCCGACGATTTTATATAGTTTAATAATGGCCTCCAGCGGTTAACAGATTTCAAACTATCGCCCTTAAACTTCACAAAGTCGTCTAAATATAGCAATAATAAATGTCAAAAGACGTCGCCGGTACAGAAAGGGTTAATGTTAGATAAGGAAAGCATGAGAAGATTCAAAACTGTTCCGGATAGCTTCGAAAATGTATAAGCTTGGTCCTAGAGTGTACGGCATACATCGTGAAGCACCCTATTGAATCAGTATCGAACGAAAACGAAACAAATTATAAGTAAAATAATAATAATAATCGTAAAAATAATAATAATAAAATAATACACTACTTGATATAGGCCAGATACTAGAGATATTTTTATCACCAATCTCAAGAATGATAATGTTACCAGGTAGGCTACGTTGTGTAGATGATCACTTAAGGGGAGGTTTCTAGTTTGTTCCCTAGACCTCCTTCAAGCAAAAAATAAATAAAATAAAAATTAAAATAAATAACAAATAATAAATAAAAATCCCCCAAAACCCCCCTTCGAGATAAATTTGTACATTTTTCGGGTGAGAAGTTGTCTTTTATACATCGGAACAAAGTATCTTAATCTTCGCTCCAAATAGATAAGTACTAGCCTTCCCAGACCTTTAAGAGGGGTGACCTGTTTTTGTTCTGTCCTTTTTCTATCTTTCTCTGCCTTGTACCCATTTGGCTCCATTCAGCCTACTGTTTTAAGATGTTTATCCCCATCCAGGTGTCAATTGTTTACTGGTGAGCGGTAGCGAGCCAGCATATTTTTTATTTTTGTTTGACAGCAGGCTAAATTTGTACATTTTTCGATAGAAAAATGCCTCCGGCGAAGCCGGATTTCTTCATATAATGCTGGGTGATGGGTTGGTCTATCTGAGTGAGAACTGAGCAATCTCTGCCATACCCATAGCTTACTCTGACTGTTCCTTTTACTTATATATTTTCTAGATCTCAAGTGACGGCGTCTCTTCCGTGGATTGACCTCCCAGTCTACCTAGATTGGAAGCCAAAGCGTCACATGTTTTCCTTTGCCCCTCAACTTTCTCTTCATAATTGCTGAGGGGCACAGGGCCCTGGGTGGGGCTTTGGTTTCCCGGGCGTTTCCGCACCCTCCTCAGCTCCCCGCCATGGAGTGGCTTCGGTCACCCAGGCTTTATTGTGGTCGGCAGTGAGGGTTCTGTGGGGGCGCACGGTTATGGCCTTGGCCTTGCTCGGGGCCTTGGGTCTGTTCGGCCAGGCAGCTTGGGGAACAACAACAACAACAACAATAACCCTTTTCTATGTTCTGGTTATTATTAGACAATTTTATTCAGATTAGGAAGGGTATGTGGAAGTCAGAGAGGGTTAATTGCGATAGTCTTCAACCTTGTCATTCCCACCGATCCTTCCTAAGCTGTATAAAGTCGTCTAATTTAGGAATACAAGGATCGCACCGCCCACTGTCACTGCTACACAAGGATTGAACTGGGACCAGGGTTACCAAAAGAAAACACCAAAATATTGCTAGATCCGTTCTCAAAAATCGCTAGATAGTCAATACATGTAAAGCAATCTCTAGAATAATGCAACAATTTCTAGACTATGGCTCTAAAATGACTGAAATCTCTAGAATATCACTAACATTCATGGCGCTAGGGGTAGAATTGGGCTGCTAGATCGAATTAAACACCTCTAGATCTAGCGGGAAATTAGCTGAAATTGGCAACACTGCAAGGGTGGATATGGTTAGTGAGGATCAAAACAAAGAGGGAAGAGGCCCTTTACCCTTTGAGTACCAGCGACGTGTTATATTTTTATTCTAGCTATATCTAGACGATATTATTCAGCTTAGGAAGGATCTGTGGTAGTAAAAAGGGTTGGTAGAGATAGTTTGAAGCCTTATCATTGCTAGAGGTCCTTCCCAAGCTGAATAATATCGTCTAATAGTCGACAGAATAGGATGATAAGGACGTCCCTGGTACTGAATGGGTTAACCCCATCTGTACCGTCGCAGTCCTTTTAAAATTATTCTGGCTACTATTAGACGATTTAATTAAGCTTAAAAAGGGCCTCCAGCAATTAACAGGCTTTGGAACTATCTCACCTAATCATTTTTTACTACTGCAGATCCTTTTTAAACTGAACAAAATCGTGTAACTACAGATAGAATAAAATATACAAGACGCGACCGGTGCAGAGCGGGTTAAGTTTGGGCACACTGACACTGGTTGGAGGGTCTTGATAAGTTTGGGCACACTGGCACTGGTTGGAGGGTCTTGATAAGTTTGGGCACACTGACACTGGTTGGAGGGTCTTGATAAGTTTGGGCACACTGACATTGGTTGGAGGGTCTTGATAAGTTTGGGTACACTGACACTGGTTGGAGGGTCTTGATAAGTTTGGGCACACTGACACTGGTTGGAGGGTATTGATAAGTTTGGGCACACTGGCACTGGTTGGAGGGTCTTGATAAGTTTGGGCACACTGACACTGGTTGGAGGGTCTTGATAAGTTTGGGCACACTGACACTGGTTGGAGGGTCTTGATAAGTTTGGGCACACTGACACTGGTTGGAGGGTCTTGATAAGTTTGGGCACACTGACACTGGTTGGAGGGTCTTGATAAGTTTGGGCACACTGGCACTGGTTGGAGGGTCTTGATAAGTTTGGGCACACTGACACTGGTTGGAGGGTATTGATAAGTTTGGGCACACTGACACTGGTTGGAGGGTCTTGATAAGTTTGGGCACACTGACACTGGTTGGAGGGTCTTGATAAGTTTGGGCACACTGGCACTGGTTGGAGGGTCTTGATAAGTTTGGGCACACTGGCACTGGTTGGAGGGTCTTGATAAGTTTGGGCACACTGGCACTGGTTGGAGGGTCTTGATAAGTTTGGGCACACTGACATTGGTTGGAGGGTCTTGATAAGTTTGGGTACACTGACACTGGTTGGAGGGTCTTGATAAGTTTGGGCACACTGACACTGGTTGGAGGGTCTTGATAAGTTTGGGCACACTGACACTGGTTGGAGGGTCTTGATAAGTTTGGGCACACTGACACTGGTTGGAGGGTCTTGATAAGTTTGGGCACACTGGCACTGGTTGGAGGGTCTTGATAAGTTTGAGCACACTGACACTGGTTGAGGGTCTTGATAAATTTGAGCACACTGACACTGGTTGTAGGGTCTTGATAAGTTTGGGCACACTGACTCTGGTTGGAGGGTCTTGATAAGTTTGGGCACACTGACACTGGTTGGAGGGTCTTGATAAGTTTGGGCACACTGACACTGGTTGGAGGGTCTTGATAAGTTTGGGTACACTGACACTGGTTGGAGGGCCTTGATAAGTTTGGGCACACTGACACTGGTTGGAGGGTCTTGATAAGTTTGGGCACACTGACACTGGTTGGAGGGTCTTGATAAGTTTGGGCACACTGACACTGGTTGGAGGGTCTTGATAAGTTTGGGCACACTGACACTGGTTGGAGGGTCTTGATAAGTTTGAGCACATTGGCACTGATTGGAGGGCCTTGATAAGTTACTAACTCTTGGTCATCCTCCTTTCGGGAATTCGGTGAGACTTTTTCTATTGCACTAGACATATCGAAAGCCTTCGATAAAGTCTGGCACAAATTTTTAATTTCTAAACTACCCTCCTTCGGTTTCTATCCCTCCATCTGTGCCTTTGTCTCTAATTTCCTTTCCGGCCGTTAAATAGCCGCGGTTGTGGACAGCCATTGTTCACTTCCTCACCCTATAAACTCCGGTGTTCCTCAGGGCTCTGTCCTATCTCCTATTCTCTTTCTAATTTGTATAAATGATCTCCTCAACTGTACCTCAATTCCCATCCATTCATACACAGACGACTCAACCTTACACTACTCCATTAGTTTTTCAGAACGCCCCAGCCGGCAATCCCTCAACGACAAACATAATGAAGCCATAGAACTCTTAAATTCTGATCTAAATACTATCTCCAATTGGGGCAGAGAAAACCTTGTTACCTTTAATGCTTCCAAAACCCAATTTCTCCATCTATCTACCCGTAAGGAACTCCCAGCGGACTATCCCTTATTCTTCAACAATACAAAAATCAATCCTTCATCTTCTCTCAATATTCTTGGTGTGTCTTTTTCTTCTGCTCTCAGTTGGAAGGACCATATTACCAGTCTTGCTAAGGCAGGCTCCCAGAAGCTGGGTGTGCTCAACCGCTTTAGGGGGTTCTTTTCCCCTGCACAGCTTCTTGCTCTGTACAGGGGCATAGTGCGTCCTTGTATTGAGTTTTGTTCACATGTGTGAGGAGGTTCCTCTCACACCGCTCTCCTAGACAAAGTTGAAAGGAAGGCCTTTCGTATCATTAACTCCCGTCCACTCACCAACTCTCTGCAATCTCTCTCTCTCCGCCGCAATGTTGCATCTCTCTCGCTATTCTATCGCTACTATAATAATCAGTGTTCCTCAGAGCTTTCCCAGTGTATACCACCTCCTTTACGTAGGGCACGTGGTACCCGTCTTGCAACTCAATCCCACCCCTACTCTGTGCAACTCTCCAACCCAAGAGTGAAACGTTACTCTAAAACTTTCTTCTACTCAACAGCTGAGCTCTGGAACTCTCTCCCAAGATCAGTCTTTCCCTCTTCCTATGACTTAAATTGCTTCAAACTCCGTGTGTCCAGGCATTTTGGCTCGAACGTCCCTTGATTTTGGCCCTGTCACTCTTTCAACTATGGGGGAGGCACTCGCTATAGGCAGTTCTGCCTTTTGCTTCCCTCAATCACATAGAAAAAAAATAAACAAAAAATGTTTGGGCACACTGACACTGGTTGGAGGATCTTGATAAGTTTGGGCACACTGACACTGGTTGGAGGGTCTTGATAAGTTTGGGCACACTGGCACTGGTTGGAGGGTCTTGATAAGTTTGAGCACACTGACACTGGTTGAGGGTCTTGATAAATTTGAGCACACTGACACTGGTTGTAGGGTCTTGATAAGTTTGGGCACACTGACTCTGGTTGGAGGGTCTTGATAAGTTTGGGCACACTGACACTGGTTGGAGGGTCTTGATAAGTTTGGGCACACTGACACTGGTTGGAGGGTCTTGATAAGTTTGGGTACACTGACACTGGTTGGAGGGCCTTGATAAGTTTGGGCACACTGACACTTGTTGGAGGGTCTTGATAAGTTTGGGCACACTGACACTGGTTGGAGGGTCTTGATAAGTTTGGGCACACTGACACTGGTTGGAGGGTCTTGATAAGTTTGGGCACACTGACACTGGTTGGAGGGTCTTGATAAGTTTGGGCACACTGACACTGGTTGGAGGGTCTTGATAAATTTGGGAACTCTGACACTGGTTGGAGGGTCTTGATAAGTTTGGGCACACTGACACTGGTTGGAGGGTCTTGATAAGTTTGAGCACATTGGGACTGATTGGAGGGCCTTGATAAGTTACTAACTCTTGGTCATCCTCCTTTCGGGAATTCGGTGAGACTTTTTCTATTGCACTAGACATATCGAAAGCCTTCGATAAAGTCTGGCACAAATTTTTAATTTCTAAACTACCCTCCTTCGGTTTCTATCCCTCCATCTGTGCCTTTGTCTCTAATTTCCTTTCCGGCCGTTAAATAGCCGCGGTTGTGGACAGCCATTGTTCACTTCCTCACCCTATAAACTCCGGTGTTCCTCAGGGCTCTGTCCTATCTCCTATTCTCTTTCTAATTTGTATAAATGATCTCCTCAACTGTACCTCAATTCCCATCCATTCATACACAGACGACTCAACCTTACACTACTCCATTAGTTTTTCAGAACGCCCCAGCCGGCAATCCCTCAATGACAAACATAATGAAGCCATAGAACTCTTAAATTCTGATCTAAATACTATCTCCAATTGGGGCAGAGAAAACCTTGTTACCTTTAATGCTTCCAAAACCCAATTTCTCCATCTATCTACCCGTAAGGAACTCCCAGCGGACTATCCCTTATTCTTCAACAATACAAAAATCAATCCTTCATCTTCTCTCAATATTCTTGGTGTCTCTTTTTCTTCTGCTCTCAGTTGGAAGGACCATATTACCAGTCTTGCTAAGGCAGGCTCCCAGAAGCTGGGTGTGCTCAACCGCTTTAGGGGGTTCTTTTCCCCTGCACAGCTTCTTGCTCTGTACAGGGGCATAGTGCGTCCTTGTATTGAGTTTTGTTCACATGTGTGAGGAGGTTCCTCTCACACCGCTCTCCTAGACAAAGTTGAAAGGAAGGCCTTTCGTATCATTAACTCCCGTCCACTCACCAACTCTCTGCAATCTCTCTCTCTCCGCCGCAATGTTGCATCTCTCTCGCTATTCTATCGCTACTATAATAATCAGTGTTCCTCAGAGCTTTCCCAGTGTATACCACCTCCTTTACGTAGGGCACGTGGTACCCGTCTTGCAACTCAATCCCACCCCTACTCTGTGCAACTCTCCAACCCAAGAGTGAAACGTTACTCTAAAACTTTCTTCTACTCAACAGCTGAGCTCTGGAACTCTCTCCCAAGATCAGTCTTTCCCTCTTCCTATGACTTAAATTGCTTCAAACTCCGTGTGTCCAGGCATTTTGGCTCGAACGTCCCTTGATTTTGGCCCTGTCACTCTTTCAACTATGGGGGAGGCACTCGCTATAGGCAGTTCTGCCTTTTGCTTCCCTCAATCACATAGAAAAAAAATAAACAAAAAATGTTTGGGCACACTGACACTGGTTGGAGGGTCTTGATAAGTTTGGGCACACTGACACTGGTTGGAGGGTCTTGATAAGTTTGGGCACACTGACACTGGTTGGAGGGTCTTGATAAGTTTGGGCACACTGACACTGGTTGGAGGGTCTTGATAAGTTTGGGCACACTGACACTGGTTGGAGGGTCTTGATAAGTTTGGGCACACTGACACTGGTTGGAGGGTCTTGATAAGTTTGGGCACACTGGCACTGGTTGGAGGGTCTTGATAAGTTTGGGCACACTGACACTGGTTGGAGGGTCTTGATAAGTTTGGGCACACTGACACTGGTTGGAGGGTCTTGATAAGTTTGGGCACACTGACACTGGTTGGAGGGTCTTGATAAGTTTGGGCACACTGACACTGGTTGGAGGGTCTTGATAAGTTTGGGCACACTGACACTGGTTGGAGGGTCTTGATAAGTTTGGGCACACTGACACTGGTTGGAGGGTCTTGATAAGTTTGGGCACACTGACACTGGTTGGAGGGTCTTGATAAGTTTGGGCACACTGACACTGGTTGGAGGGTCTTGATAAGTTTGGGCACACTGGCACTGGTTGGAGGGTCTTGATAAGTTTGGGCACACTGACACTGGTTGGAGGGTCTTGATAAGTTTGGGCACACTGACACTGGTTGGAGGGTCTTGATAAGTTTGGGCACACTGACACTGGTTGGAGGGTCTTGATAAGTTTGGGCACAGTGGCACTGGTTGGAGGGTCTTGATAAGTTTGGGCACACTGACACTGGTTGGAGGGTCTTGATAAGTTTGGGCACTGACACTGGTTGGAGGGTCTTGATAAGTTTGGGCACACTGACACTGGTTGGTGGGTCTTGATAAGTTTGGGCACACTGGCACTGGTTGGAGGGTCTTGATAAGTTTGGGCACACTGACACTGGTTGGAGGGTCTTGATAAGTTTGGGCACACTGACACTGGTTGGAGGGTCTTGATAAGTTTGGGCACACTGACACTGGTTGGAGGGTCTTGATAAGTTTGGGCACACTGACACTGGTTGGAGGGTCTTGATAAGTTTGGGCACACTGACACTGGTTGGAGGGTCTTGATAAGTTTGGGCACACTGACACTGGTTGGAGGGTCTTGATAAGTTTGGGCACACTGACACTGGTTGGAGGGTCTTGATAAGTTTGGGCACACTGACACTGGTTGGAGGGTCTTGATAAGTTTGGGCACACTGACACTGGTTGGAGGGTCTTGATAAGTTTGGGCACACTGACACTGGTTGGAGGGTCTTGATAAGTTTGGGCACACTGACACTGGTTGGAGGGTCTTGATAAGTTTGGGCACACTGACACTGGTTGGAGGGTCTTGATAAGTTTGGGCACACTGACACTGGTTGGAGGGTCTTGATAAGTTTGGGCACACTGACACTGGTTGGAGGGTCTTGATAAGTTTGGGCACACTGACACTGGTTGGAGGGTCTTGATAAGTTTGGGCACACTGACACTGGTTGGAGGGTCTTGATAAGTTTGGGCACACTGACACTGGTTGGAGGGTCTTGATAAGTTTGGGCACACTGACACTGGTTGGAGGGTCTTGATAAGTTTGGGCACACTGACACTGGTTGGAGGGTCTTGATAAGTTTGGGCACACTGACACTGGTTGGAGGGTCTTGATAAGTTTGGGCACACTGACACTGGTTGGTGGGTCTTGATAAGTTTGGGCACACTGACACTGGTTGGAGGGTCTTGATAAGTTTGGGCACACTGACACTGGTTGGTGGGTCTTGATAAGTTTGGGCACACTGACACTGGTTGGAGGGTCTTGATAAGTTTGGGCACACTGACATGCTGTTCGAGTATTCATGTTGTACAGCACCAGGATGTGTGTCTTACGGCCATATTATTTCACCTCAGTTACGTGAGGCCTTAAACCTTTAAAACAAAATACAGAAAAAAATTTGATCTCTCTGAAATTGAATGAGACTCAATCCTTTATCACAAACTAGCACTCATATATTTTATCTTCTTCTGATTATAGGGTTCGTAGCAACCTCTTAATTTTGTTTTCAGGTTTCGGGTAATGCGTATCAAAACAAGGTGGGAGCTTGTCCTTGAGTGAGAGTAGTGGCACCCGTATTGTAATAGCACTGAAAATCGTGTGTGTGTGTGTGTGTACATCGCAAGTGTGTACCATGCATATAAGAGGGGGTAATGTGTGTGTGTGTGTGTAACTGTGTGCACGTGTTTGGGTATATCGCGAGTGGGTACCATATATGAAGATAAAAGGGGGATGATGGTGCTAGCGGGGTAATGTGCATATGTGTGTGTGTGTGTGGGAGACATCTACCTGTAGTGTTCAAGTGCTGATAAGGTAACTGTTAAAATGTAAAATTATAAAATGTAGGCAAGGCTTAGCGTTTATTAGGTTCGAATCCATGGAAGAGGTCTTGTTAGAGTACATACCACACGTGTATTGTTGTGCTAAGCTTTATATATATATATATATATATATATATATATATATAGAGAGAGAGAGAGAGAGAGATGGAAGCTCTGAAAATGCACATGAGTACATACAAATCATGTATGGCCCAGGCTGGGAATCGAATCCAAGATCTTAGGAATAAGAGCCCAAGTTTGTTGTGAAAATCTTAAGGTGACAGCCTGGAGAGTACCGTGGAGACCAACCCTAACCTTCTGTCATCTGATGGGGGGAGGAGGTTTACTGTGGGGAGTGAGGGGGGTCATCATTGAAGTTAATACCAATCCTAACCTGTCACCTGAGGGAGGGGAGGAGAGTAACTGTGGGGAGGGAGGGGTGTCATTAAAGATAATACCAATCCTAACCTTCTGTCACCTGATGGGGTAGGTAGTGGAGCAGATAACTGCAAATTTCAGGAGAATCGTTCATTTCCGGAAACAAGCACCAATATTGGCACACATACTCCTTGGGGATTGCTCTTTTGATAAAACCCGTTAGCCACCTAAAAAATCGAGATGGCGGCCATTTTTCAAGATGGCTGCCATTGAATATACAGAAATATTACATTTCGCAATAAAATCGCAAAGACTTGTCCTATTTGAATGATCTTGATGTCAAATCATACATTTTTCCCTATGTAGAATCCGAATTTGGAACCATGGACTTATTTACTAGCTTCCTTGTACCATAATATCAGTTCCGGAATCCTAATATTCTGCTAAATTAGAGGTTCATGTTACGTCTGACTCGGCTAAAATGCATGGTAGTGTATATCGTAGTAGTGTTAGAGGTTTAGTATGTGTAGCATCTTCCTGTACAAGGCTTCCACACTGGTGGCACCGCTGCTGTGAAACTCAGCATGGGGTTCAGCATCAGCTGAATAATTAGTTTAACCCATAACTAGCGGCGCGCAACATAAGTCGAGTATAATAAATCTGGACTATCTGGCGGCGCTCGACATAGGTCGTGTGGCAATTTCAGCACGTAATGTTGCTGAGAGAGAGAGACAAGTGGTGGCAGGAGAGTAGCGAGCGTATGACTGCTCCAGACCACCGCGGCGAACCTATTGACACGAATCCCACCTCCTCCCTCCCTCTCTCACTCGCTACATACGGAATTGTATGGGGAAAGTGCCGAATTACATGCTTTTTGCACTCGCGTTGCGCGGTTGTTGCAAGAAAACTAGCCATCATAAAAGGATCGTTATGGTGTCATTGGAAAGCTCTGTTTATGCCCTTTCAGAGATAGATACTTGTTTTACGCTCTGGGTCTTATTTAGGCATGAAAATGATCACGTAAACAGCCCTATTTTGGGTAAAAACACCCCGCTGGTGGCTACATATTATATACCGCCTAGGCCGCTCTTAAGGTGTTAATGTAGCTAAATAATTAGTTTAGTGTCCCAAATGCTGTCTAATAAGCCCCGCATCAGTTAGCTACTGTAGATTAAATGTAGTTTAACATAGATGTTTAGTTAGATAGCCGCGCCTGAATTGACAGGGTGTGCCAGCGAGGGAGAGCCGAACCAAGGGTAACGGGGCTTTACATTGCTTTGGATGTAGTTACCTGGATGGTGTTCAGATCGCACGGGACTTAAATGATACTGGATGAACGATCGGGCTAGGTGTAGGTCATATATTTTTATTCCCGAACCTAGTCGTATCCCATACCTTATTGTGCATGATTGTGATCAAGGTGGTAAAAGGATAACCCCTCGGCCTTGATTCACTGAATACAGATAATTCTCATACTGTGATTATCTGTTATGTGTTTGTAAATTTCATTAATCGATTTTAGGAGTATAGTTGGTTGTTGGAAGGAACATAATAATTGATATTGGTTCAGTGGTAATTTATCGAGAGGACTTCCCTAGTGGTTAAGGCCCCATTAATTGCTCTTTCCATTCACATATGCATAGCCTACGTGAGTTGCAGTTGGGATGTGTGTACATGCTTAGATTGATATGCAGGATTCGAAGTTGCATAATAAATCGTAGGCAGTGTCCACCATTCTTTAACTGTCTTCGTGGTGCGATGCATAAGGTGTTGATTTTCGGTGTGAGCATCCTGGATTCGAATCCACGGACTGCCACATGTGTTTGTAAATTTCATTAATCGATTTTAGGAGTATAGTTGGTTGTTGGAAGGAACATAATAATTGATATTGGTTCAGGGGTAATTTATCGAGAGGACTTCCCTAGTGGTTAAGGCCCCATTAATTGCTCTTTCCATTCACATATGCATAGCCTACGTGAGTTGCAGTTGGGATGTGTGTACATGCTTAGATTGATATGCAGGATTCGAAGTTGCATAATAAATCGTAGGCAGTGTCCACCATTCTTTAACTGTCTTCGTGGTGCGATGCATAAGGTGTTGATTTTCGGTGTGAGCATCCTGGATTCGAATCACGGACTGCCACATGTGTTTGTAAATTTCATTAATCGATTTTAGGAGTATAGTTGGTTGTTGGAAGGAACATAATAATATCTGTTATCATATAACATACTGTGTTATATCATACTGTGATTATCTGTTATATACTGTGATTATCTGTTATCTATTATATCTGTGTTACAGATAATTATCATACTGTATTCACCAAGATGGCAAATACAGATCCAGGACCGTCTAAATTCCGGACTGACTGGAGCAAGTGTTGTCTTTGCCAGAAGAAGAAGAGTGAAGAGCTCAAGTCACCACGTGCACAACAACCACAAGAACATGATGGCTACACTATGATTGCGACTACTATTCCCCTCTTTCACGCAATTAATGAGATGCCTATTGTTCTGGATCCAACCAGACTTGATGATGGTGGTGGCATTGAAGAAACTCTGAGGAGGAACAAGGCGCAGTATCACCAAAGTTGTCGCCTTATGTTCAACAACACGAAACTGGAGAGAGCCAGAAAAAGAAGAGCAGAGAGTGCTCAGCCAGTAGAATGCCAGACCAAGCTGCGTAGAACCAGCCTTGAAGGCCAAACGTGTTTCATATGTGACAAAGAAGCCCCATCCTCTGAACTCAGACAAGTTATGACGATGAACCTCAATAACAGACTTAATGAATGTGCCCAAACTTTAAATGACGGAAAACTTCTTGCAAGACTCAGCGGTGGAAATGCTATTACACAGGAGCTCAAATACCATTTTGCATGCTTGACAGACCTGTACAATAGAGAGAGGACGTACCTCAGAGCCACCAAGAGACTGGAACAGGAACGTGCACCCGAAGAGGATGCCCACCCACAGGCATTCTCAGAGCTAGTCACATATCTAGTGGAGACCACCAGATCTGGCGAGGGTCCTGCAGTCTTCCGACTTGCAGACATAGTTCACCTGTATGCCCAGCGCCTGGAACAGCTGGGTGTTGATGTACCTGCTGTCAACTCCACAAGACTGAAGGAAAGACTGCTGTCAGAAATACCTGAGTTGGAAGTGCACAAGCAGGGAAGGGATGTTCTTCTGGCTTTCCAGAAAGATGTGGGCTTTGTCTTGTCAGAAGCCTCTGACTATTATAGTGAAGCTATTATCCTTGGCAAAGCAGCTAACATCTTGCAAAGACATATGCTGGACCACAAGTCCACATTTGATGGAACCTTCCATGAGGGGTGCACCGAGCAGGCCATTCCACTCACTCTTCTTCAGTTTGTGGCCATGCTTGAACACGGAGCGGACATCAAATCTCAACTGAGGTTTGGCGCATCAAAGACAGATCTAGCAATTGCTCAGCTGCTTCAGTACAACTGCTATGCAAGGTACAAAGAAGGAGCAGCAACTCACAGACACTCCAAAGACAGAGAGACCCCATTCCCTGTTTACATGGGGATGTCCGTCTACACAAAGACCAGAAAGAGAAAGTTGGTGGAAATGCTTAACGAGCATGGCATCAGCATTTCATACGACAGGGTGATACAGATATCTGCACAGCTGGGAGATGCAACAGTCAGCAAGTACGTGGAGGATGGGGTGGTCTGTCCACCAGTTCTGTGAAAAGGGCTATTCACCACATCAGCCATGGACAACATAGACCACAATCCCACTGCAACGACAGCGACCACTTCTTTCCCTGGAACCAGTGTCTCTGTTTTCCAGCACCCAACTAGAGAAGACAAAGGTGAAGAGCGTGGACAGCTGAAGTTCAGAGAGGAGAAAGTGAAGACAGTTCCAGAACTTCCAGACTCCTTCACCAATGTCCGGCCCGCCTTCTTCACCAAGAAGCAACCCTCTCCTCCCCAGAGTGGTGTGACACACCCAGACACCAGTCTGCTGAGGCCACAACTGGCAATGGAGTATGAGTGGCTGGAGAAGGTCACTGTGACAGATGGGACAGTGGATGTGACTTGGTCAGCCCACCATGCTTCACAGAAGAGAGGGAAGCCATTTGAGGTCAGCATTATATCACTTTTGCCTCTGCTGCGAGATCAGGCCCACTCGGTTGCTACAGTCAAGCATGTGATGGACAAGATCAAGGAGATAGTGGCATTTCTGAACCCCGGTCAGGTGCCAGTCATTGCTGCTGACCAGCCAATATATGCAGTAGCCAAGCAGGTCCAGTGGCACTGGCCTGAAATCTACGGTGAGGACAAGTTCGTCATAATGTTCGGAGGCTTGCATATTGAGATGGCGGCACTGAAGTCTATTGGAACTCTACTCCAGGACAGTGGTTAGACAGGAGCCCTCTTGGAGGCAGGGATAGCATCTCCTAGGACAGCAGATTCATTTCTGACAGCTTCGCGCATCACTAGGACACGACAGATGCACCAGATAACAGCATGCAGTCTGTACAAGCTTCTGAAGGCAGCCCACACGGACTACTCGAAAGAGACAGATGAACAACCCGAAGAGGTGCCTAGCTTCGAAGCTTGGTGTGAGCATCGCAAACTGCAAAGTCCCCAGTTTCATTTCTGGTATATGGTGCTGTCAATGGAACTGGTGATCCTCTTGTTGATCCGATCATTCAGGGAAGCCAACTTCTTCCTGTACTGTCAGTCACTGGCTGAGCTGATACCGTACTTCTTTGCCAACAACAATGTAAACTATGCACGGTGGCTTCCGATCCACTACAGAGACATGGTGACCCTGGAACAGAAGCATCCTCACCTGGCTCAGGAGTTCCAGAGTGGAAACTTTGTTGTACACAAATCGAGCCGACAGTTCTCAGCAATGGCTATTGACCAAGCTTACGAGCAGGCCAACGCTGTCATCAAGGCACACGGGGGTGTGATCGGCGTGACTGAAGACCCATCAGCACTGAGAAGATGGATGATAGCTGGTCCTCAAGTCAGCCACTTGGTTGCACAGTATGAGGCAGCATGTGGGACCAAAGAGGGTACTGAACACACCAGCCACCATGAGGAGACAGAACGAGCACAAAGAGTGTTCCTTGAGAAAGTAGAAAAGCTCTCACAAGCCATGACAGATATGTGCAATCCTTTTCAGGAGGAGAGTCAGGACCTGTTTTCGCTTGATACAAAGAATATTGCTCGCCACACTTCCGCCGAGCTGATTGGCACACACCTTGAGAAAGGCAAGGTCCGTTTTCAGGAGTTTATGAAGGGACTGGAAGGGGAAGAAGAATCCACCTTCTATGAACCAATCAAGAAGAACAGGGTTGACTTTTTCCGACAGGTACCAGCCTCTGTTGACTCTTCAAAGCAAAAAGTGCTGAAGGAAGACTGTCAACTGAGCTGTTCATATCATGCCAGAGCAGAGAGTGTGACTTGAAGGAGTTCTTCCGTCATGAGAACCAGTCACATCCTGCTGCCCTCAGTGATGGTGGAAAGCTCCACACCTGTCAGAAATCCCACCTAACTACCATTCTTCAGAGCCAAGTTACAACCCCTGAGGCAGAGCCAGATACCGACACCATCATCATTGATGGTCCAGCGTTGGTGAACAGTCTGCCCCCACAGAGTTCAAAGACGTTCGAAGAGTACGCAATGCTCGATGTCCTTCCTAGAATACAAGCATACTCTACCAAATACAAGAGAACAGACATTGTGTTTGATGTCTACCGGCCATCTAGTCTGAAAGCTGAAACTAGATCAAAGCGAGGACGCGGAGTGAGACGCAGGGTGACAGGGAAGGGCAAAATTCCCTCAAACTGGCGAAACTTCCTGAGAGAAAATGACAACAAAGCCGAGCTGTTCAACTTTCTGGCTGATAAGATTGCACGTGTGGCCACACCAAATGTGGTCATTGTGACCAAGGAAAAAGATGCTGTCAGCAACCGCACTATCAATCTGGCTGGGGTGGTACCGTGCAGTCATGAAGAAGCTGACACGCGGATCTTTGTGCATGCCAGGCATGCAACAGAAGCAGGCAGCAAAGTCATCATGGTCAAAGCCAGCGACACAGATGTTGTCGTCATCGCAGTCAGTGTTCTGCAGGCACTTCAGGAGCTAGGTCTGCAGCAGTTGTGGGTTGCCTTTGGCCAAGGACAGAACCTGAGGTGGGTTCCTGTACATGACTTGTGTTGCACTCTTGCAGAAAAGAGCAAAGGGATGCTCTTCTTCCATGCCTTCACTGGCTGCGATGTCGTTTCAGCATTCCGTGGCAAAGGAGTACAAAGGAGTACAAAGGAAATCAAGCAACAACAGATCTAGTGACCCTTCTAGGTTGCTTGTCCTCCAAAACACTGAGGATCAAGTGTCCAAACAGTGGTTTAGAGTGGGTAAGGGAACATTGGAAAGGGAATTACTGCCCTGGAACTAATATCCGTGGCAGGATTAGGAAGTTAGTAGGGGACAGATGGGTTAGTAACTGAGGGAGGGACGTCAACCAGAAACGCAGACTCCTGCCAACTGGGGCTGGACCAAGAAAGGAGATCTGTGGCAGATCGTTTGGACAGAGCTCCCTCCCACTGCAGAGAGTTGCCAGCAGCTGACCAAGTGTGGATGCAAGTCGGAATGCTGCGGTCGATGCAAATGCTACTGCTTTGGTCTGACCTGCACGGCTCTGTGCAGCTGCAGATGCGAGGTTTAGAAGCGTTGTAGTATACTCATCCAGGCAGCAAGACAATAAGTGACAAACAAGTATAGGCCTACATGTACATCCAATAATATATCGGACTGATGGTGCCTATGATATGGGCACTTTTTACTCTAATTATGATTCCGGGACTGATATTATGGTACAAGGAAGCTAGTGAGTAAGTCCATATTCCAAATTCGGATTCTACATAGTGAAAAATGTATGATTTGACACCAAGATCATTCAAATAGGACAAGTCTTTGCGATTTTATTGCGAAATGCAATGTTTTTGTATATTCAATGGCGGCCATCTTGAAAAATGGCCGCCATCTTGAATTTTTAAGTGGCTAACGGGTTTTATCAAAAGAGCAATCCCCAAGGAGTATGTGTGCCAATTTTGGTGCTTGTTTCCAGAAATGAACGATTATTCCAGTTATCTGCCCCACTATAAGGGGAGGGGAGTTACTTTGGGGAGGGAGGGGCGACGAGCGTCGTGAATGCGATGGAGCGCGGCCGAGAATCATCACTACTACTACATCACTAATGATAGCCAGAATAAGTTGTCATTATGCGTCGTAATCTTGAAAAGTTAAAGCTACCCCTGAACCCTACCTATTACCTGATCATATAGGTAACCCATTAAGCTATATTACCTTACCTGATCATATAGCTAACCCATTCAGCTATATTTCCTTACTTGATCATATAGCTAACCCATTAAGCTATATTACCTTACCTGATCATATAGCTAACCCATTAAGCTATATTACCTTACCTGATCATATAGCTAACCCATTAAGCTATATTACCTTACCTGATCATATACTGTAGCTAACCCATTAAGCTATATTACCTTACCTGATCATATAGCTAACCCATTAAGCTATATTACCTTACCTGATCATATAGCTAACCCATTAGGCTATATTACCTTACCTGATCATATAGCTAACCCATTAGGCTATATTACCTTACCTGATCATATAGCTAACCCATTAAGCTATATTACCTTGCCTGATCATATAGCTAACCCATTAAGCTATATTACCTTACCTGATCATATAGCTAACCCATTAAGCTATATTACCTTACCTGATCATATAGCTAACCCATTAAGCTATATTACCTTACCTGATCATATACTGTAGCTAACCCATTAAGCTATATTACCTTACCTGATCATATAGCTAACCCATTAAGCTATATTACCTTACCTGATCATATAGCTAACCCATTAAGCTATATTACCTTACCTGATCATATAGCTAACCTATTAAGCTATATTACCTTACCTGATCATATAGCTAACCCATTAAGCTATATTACCTTACCTGATCATATAGCTAACCAATTAAGTTATATTACCTTACCTGATCATATAGCTAACCCATTAAGCTATATTACCTTACCTGATCATATAGCTAACCCATTAAGCTATATTACCTTACCTGATCATATAGCTAACCCATTAAGCTATAATTATTACCTTACCTGATCATATAGCTAACCCATTAAGCTACTGTATATTACCTTACCTGATCATATAGCTAACCCATTAAGCTATATTACCTTACCTGATCATATAGCTAACCCATTAAGCTATATTACCTTGCCTGATCATATAGCTCACCCATTAAACTATGTTACCTTACCTGATGAGGCGATGAGCAGGGAGGTTTTAGGATGGGAAGAGGATGTGTAGGTCAGATTTTTACCCTGAATTGTGTTGTGGAGAAGTATCTGGAGAAGAAACAAAAGGTGTATGTTGCCTTTATGGACTTGGAGAAGGCCTATGACAGAGTAGATAGAGAAGGTTTGTGGAAAGTACTAAGAATATACGGAGTAGAGGGCAAGTTGCTGAAAGCAGTGAAGAGCATGTATGAGGGTGTAAAGGCGGCAGTACGTGTGGAGAGTGAGCAGAGCGAGTTCTTTGACCTGAATGTTGGTTTGAAACAGGGGTGTGTGATGTCCCCGTGGTTGTTTACTGTATATATGGATGGAGTCATGAAAGAAATACTATCAAGAGCAGTGGATGTTGGTGTATCGCTGAAAAGGGAGGGAATTGAGTGGAAGCTACCTATACTGCTGTTTGCGGATGATACAGTTCTGATGAGTGATAATGAATGGGAGTTGCAGGGTCTGGTAAATGAGTTTGGAACAGTGTGCGAAAAACAACATTTGAAGGTAAATACGGGGAAGAGCAAGGTTATGGTCTTCGAAAGGGGTGAAGTCACAGAGTGTGAGGTGAAGCTGAACGGTCAGGCTATGGAGATCGTCAACTCTTTTAAGTATCTGGGCAGTGTGTTGAGTAAAGATGGGACTATGTATGAAAAAGTGCGGGAGAGGGTACAACAGGGGAAGAGGGTTGTAGGAACGCTAAAAGCAGTAACAAGAAATAGGGTGGTCAGTATGGAAGTGAAGAAGTCCTTGCATGACAGTGTGGTAATCCCGACACTGACTTACGGAAGCGATGCATGGACGTTGGTTGAGAGACTCAGACCAAGAGTGAGAGCAGTGGAAATGAATTACTTAAGGAGTGCGTGCGGAGTTACATGGAGGGATAGACAGACTAATGAGGAAGTAAGAAGGAGGTGTGGTGTGGAGGTAGATGTGCTGGAAAGTGTGAAAAGGAACAACTTGAGATGGTTTGGCCATATGGAATGTATGGAAAGCGAGAGAATGACTAAGAGGGTGTACGAGAGCGAGGTGGAGGGACAGAGAGGGAGAGGTAGATCGAATATGAGGTGGAAGGATGGAGTGAGGAAGTACATGAACGAGGGCGGTGCTGGTTGGGGGGAGGGGCGTCGACTGACTGGGGACAGAGGTGCATGGGGCGGTTCGTTCGTGGCCACCCCTTCGGGGATCACGGCGTCAGGCAATAGATAGATAGATAGACCTTACCTGATCATATAGCTAACCCATTAAGCTATATTACCTTACCTGATCATATAGCTAACCCATTAAGCTATATTACCTTACCTGATCATATAGCTAACCCATTAAGCTATATTACCTTACCTGATCATATAGCTAACCCATTAAGCTATATTACCTTGCCTGATCATATAGCTAACCCATTAAGCTATATTACCTTACCTGATCATATAGCTAACCCATTAAGCTATATTACCTTACCTGATCATATAGCTAACCCATTAAGCTATATTACCTTACCTGATCATATAGCTAACCCATTAAGCTATATTACCTTACCTGATCATATACTGTAGCTAACCCATTAAGCTATATTTCCTTGCCTGATCATATAGCTAACCCATTAAGTTATATTACCTTACCTGATCATATAGCTAACCCATTAAGCTATATTACCTTGCCTGATCATATAGCTAACCCATTAAGTTATATTACCTTACCTGATCATATAGCTAACCTATTAAGGGGCAGGTAGTCGCTTTTCCTGGCCCCCTTCTCCCTCATGTTTAGCATATTTGATTTGAGATTTTAAGACGTTCGTTCCATTAGTTTGTCGATTATAAGACCTTTCACCCCATTTCTTTGTCTATATAAGGGCCTTTCGTGACATTTAGGTGTCGTTTTTTCCTAGCGAGCGATAGCGAGCCTGTAGTTTTAGAAAGAATCGAGACATTTTTCTAAGGGGTGATATTTTAAGCTTGATAGAGGTAGGCCTATACCGATGACATTCAAACATAAATTAACACATAAATACATAGACCAAAAAACAAGCACTACCCCCTTAACCCATATAGACCCTGATTATATAGGCAACCCATATAGACCCTGATTATATAGGTAACCCATATAGACCCTGATTATATAGGTAACCCATATAGACCCTGATTATATAGGTAACCCATATAGACCCTGATTATATAGGTAACCCATATAGACCCTGATTATATAGGTAACCCATATAGACCCTGATTATATAGGTAACCCATATAGACCCTGATTATATAGGTAACCCATATAGACCCTGATTATATAGGTAACCCATATAGACCCTGATTATATAGGTAACCCATATAGACCGTATGTATATAGGTAACCCATATAGACCCTGATTATATAGGTAACCCATATAGACCCTGATTATATAGGTAACCCATATAGACCCTGATTATATAGGTAACCCATATAGACCCTGATTATATAGGTAACCCATATAGACCCTGATTATATAGGTAACCCATATAGACCCTGATTATATAGGTAACCCATATAGACCCTGATTATATAGGTAACCCCTATAGACCCTGATTATATAGGTAACCCATATAGACCCTGATTATATAGGTAACCCATATAGACCCTGATTATATAGGTAACCCATATAGACCCTGATTATATAGGTAACCCCTATAGACCCTGATTATATAGGTAACCCATATAGACCCTGATTATATAGGTAACCCATATAGACCCTGATTATATAGGTAACCCATATAGACCCTGATTATATAGGTAACCCATATAGACCCTGATTATATAGGTAACCCCTATAGACCCTGATTATATAGGTAACCCATATAGACCCTGATTATATAGGTAACCCATATAGACCCTGATTATATAGGTAACCCATATAGACCCTGATTATATAGGTAACCCATATAGACCCTGATTATATAGGTAACCCATATAGACCCTGATTATATAGGTAACCCATATAGACCCTGATTATATAGGTAACCCATATAGACCCTGATTATATAGGTAACCCATATAGACCCTGATTATATAGGTAACCCATATAGACCCTGATTATATAGGTAACCCATATAGACCCTGATTATATAGGTAACCCATATAGACCCTGATTATATAGGTAACCCCTATAGACCCTGATTATATAGGTAACCCCTATAGACCCTGATTATATAGGTAACCCATATAGACCCTGATTATATAGGTAACCCATATAGACCCTGATTATATAGGTAACCCATATAGACCCTGATTATATAGGTAACCCGTATAGACCCTGATTATATAGGTAACCCATATAGACCCTGATTATATAGGTAACCCATATAGACCCTGATTATATAGGTAACCCATATAGACCCTGATTATAAAGGTAACCCATATAGACCCTGATTATATAGGTAACCCATATAGACCCTGATTATATAGGTAACCCATATAGACCCTGATTATATAGGTAACCCATATAGACCCTGATTATATAGGTAACCCATATAGACCCTGATTATATAGGTAACCCCTATAGACCCTGATTATATAGGTAACCCATATAGACCCTGATTATATAGGTAACCCATATAGACCCTGATTATATAGGTAACCCATATAGACCCTGATTATATAGGTAACCCATATAGACCCTGATTATATAGGTAACCCATATAGACCCTGATTATATAGGTAACCCATATAGACCCTGATTATATAGGTAACCCATATAGACCCTGATTATATAGGTAACCCATATAGACCCTGATTATATAGGTAACCCATATAGACCCTGATTATATAGGTAACCCATATAGACCCTGATTATATAGGTAACCCATATAGACCCTGATTATATAGGCAACCCATATAGACCCTGATTATATAGGTAACCCATATAGACCCTGATTATATAGGTAACCCATATAGACCCTGATTATATAGGTAACCCATATAGACCCCCACTAGCTCACAAGGCAGGAACCTAACAACACATTAAGCCCAACCTTGATGCCTTGTGTAGCCCTTATATTTTTCTTCATGCAATTACAACTATCTGGATTAATTTTTGGATGGAAGCTGCTTTGCACTAAATAGTATATATATATATAGTTTCGCAGTTGATTTATAGAAAATTATATTCATAAATTCGTTTCCAAAGACGTGCTTCCATATTTAAAAACAAGTGAGGTCCACGAATTTTTATGAGCGACTGTACAGTACACTCTTCACCTGAAGATTTATTGTGTGTTTATTTAGTTAATTATCTATTATTATTTGTGTTTCCTCCCTAGATCTCCATTAAACTTTATTAAAACATGTGTTCATTTTTTCTGTAGAAAAATATCACGGCCAAAGGCCGATTCCTCCCAAAATACAGGCTCGCTATCGCTCGCCAGGAAAAAAATCGACACCTAAATGGTACGAAAGGTCTTCATATTGACAAAGAAATGGGGCGAAAAGTCTTAAAATCGCCAAACTAATGGGCCAATCGTCTTAAACTCTGACAACTAATGGGGCTAAGCATGAGAAATAAAGGGAGGTCAGAATAATCAACCCCCCCCCACCCCCCACCCCCACAGCCTTGATGCCTCGTCAGGTGGGTGGGGGGGGGGGGGGGTGGACTTTGTACCCCACCGTTCGACCACCTCAACACTCGACGCAACACTGCACAACAAAATCGCGGTACACTCTAAATGGCAGGAAAGGGCTTACAATTGACAGAAATAGGGTGATAGGTCTTAAAATCGTCAAAGTAGTGGGGCGAACGTCTTAAAATCTCAGAACAAACTATGAGGGAGAAGGGATCCAGAAATAAATCCCTGTCCCATTAAAGGATATGGCGGTATTTGGCACTACGTAGGCTGCGCTTTAATGTTTAGTTCAGTTACCCCTTCGATCGGTCATTTTCTTTAGTTCCTCCTAAATTGTAGGCTTGCTGTCGCTCGCCCGGAGAAAATCGACACTTGACTGGTACGATATGTCTTAATATTGACAAAGAAATGGGATCAAAGGTCTTAAAATCGCCAAACTAATGGGGCGAACGTCTTAAAGTCTCAAAAAATAATGGTTAAACATGAGGGAGAAATGGATCCAGAAATAACAAATACCTCCCCCTAATTAATCCAGGAGTGTTTTAAATATATAGATTAACTTAGACGGTGTATTAAGACAGGCTAAGGGGGGGAGGAGAGGGAGGAGACGTAAACAACAGTCAGCTGGTCGGGCCTATATAGGGGAGGGAGGAGGTGGTGGAGAGGTAGTAGTGTGTCAGTGGTCGTTGTTGGGTGCAGCACGTTCCTGGGCTCCATTTCCTTCACTCGCACATCTCCCATCTTGCGTTTGGTGAGTGAGGATCTTTACATGAGAGAAATGACCATTGTGCTCTTATAATTAGACCATTCTGGGCGACGCACAAGTATAATTAAAGTTGGTATAGCGTTGTTATTACCGCATAAATTACTCCTGTAGGCCGTGGCATCAGGGTATATGGAGCTCCAAGGTTGCGTATCAATGAGGGTAAATTTATCTAACACTTCCGCGCCAATACTGACGTTTTGGTATTAGTGAATAGGATAAAGCTTAGATTGGAGGGCATTGTCATAATCCCCCCCCCCCCCTCTTATGACCCTATCGACGTCGGTGGGGGAGGGGTTCGCATTATATATATATATATATATATATATATATATTTATTTATTTATTTATTTATTTATTTATTTTTTATTCTATGTGGATAAGAGAGACAAAAGCCCTCCCCCAGAGTTGAAAGAGTGACAGGGCTAAAATCAAGGAATGCAATAGATTAGGTCACGTGTATTGGGTTATTCATATGTAACAATGTGGAGTGGACATAGTATAACGAATGACCTATCCAGTAATGCCAGTCTTACCAGAATAGTTGATATTGGCGATATGGATGTGTTCTGCAGGTTTACCCATAGCAGCAATGTCATAATTGAGCTTTAAGAGAGGATGCTCCACTTTGTGGTCTATGTTTTTCATATATCCATTATTCACTTTTTGGTCGATTTTGTTCATGTATTCATTATTTTTCTTGTTTCCTTCCTAGACCTCCATCAAACTTTAAAATACATTAATTCAATCCCCTTTCTAAATTAATTTGTACATTTTTCGGTAAAAAAAAATGCCTCGGCCAAAGGCCGGTTCTTCCACAATTACAGGCTCACTATTATTCGCCAGGAAAAAAAATCTACACCTGCTGTATATAGCACGAAAGGTCTTAATATTGACAAAGAAATGGGGCGAAAGGTCTTAAAATCGACAAACTAATAGGGCAAACATCTTACAATCTCAAAACTAATGGGGCTAAACATAAGGGAGAAGGAGATCTAGACAAACGACCCATTTCCCCTTAATACAAGACATACACGCATGTTATTGTCTCTATCAAAGCAGCTGTCAAAATACTTGACCTTTGTTTATCATTGGGGTGTACCGTACTTGAGAGAAGCCTAGCCCTTACTAAATGTCATTGACTCCCTGCCTTGTCTACCTATAGTGTCTTGGCAAGGTGTGAGGGAGGTTGTCTATACACACACACACACACACACACACACACACACACACACACACACACACACACACACACACACACACACACACACTTACTTTCTCTCTCTCTCTCTCTCTCTGTCCATCTCTCCGTCTGTGTATGTATGCCTCTCACACACACACACTCTCTCTCTCTCTCTCTCTCTCTCTCTCTCTCTCTCTCTCTCTCTCTCTCTCTCTCTCTCTCTCTCTCTCTCTGTCCATCTCTCCGTCTGTGTATGTATGCCTCTCACACACACACTCTCTCACTCTCTCTCTCTCTCTCTCTCTCTCTCTCTCTCTCTGTCCATCTCTCCGTCTGTGTATGTATGCCTCTCACACACACACTCTCTCACTCTCGCTCTCTCTCTCTCTCTCTCTCTCTCTCTCTCTCGCTCTCTCTCTCTCTCTCTCTCTCTCAAGGCCAAAGCAAGTAATTACAGACCAATTAGTCTAACTTCAATTGTAGGAAAAATCATGGAAAAAATCCTTAGACATAAGATAGTAGATTACCTCGAATCAAACAACCTAATCAAAAATAGTCAACACGGCTTTAGATCAAATAAGTCATGCCTAACAAATTTGATTGAATTTTATAACAAACTATTCACATATAACGACATGACGAAATCACTAGATATAATCTTCTTGGACTTTCAAAAAGCTTTCGACAAGGTGCCTCACCGAAAACTATTGGCTAAACTGGAGAGGATAGGTATCAAAGGTGAAATTCATTCTTGGATAAAAAATTGGCTTACAGACAGAAGACAGAGAGTGGTGATAAATGGAGTGGAACCGGAGTGGGAGCCTGTCACTAGTGGAGTTCCACAGGGTTCAGTCCTTGGACCGGTCCTGTTTCTCATTTACATTAACGATATTGATGTAGGGGTAAACAACACCATTTCCAAATTCGCCGACGATACAAAAATAGGAAATACAGTCCTGAACGAAGATGATAGAAATGCGTTGCAATCTGATTTAAACAAGATATCAGAGTGGTCGAAAAAATGGTAGATGCCCTTCAATGTCGATAAATGTCAGGTGCTGCAGGTTGGTAGCAGAAATATGAAATACAAATACGAAATGAATGGCAAACAAATAAAAACCGCAACGATAGTAAAAGACCTAGGGGTACTAATATCTCAAAACCTAAAAACTTCCGACCAATGTATAGCAGCTGCAAATAAGGCACACATAGCATTGGGCTTTATTAAACGAAAATTTACATATAAACATGAGAACGTAATAGTGCCACTGTTCAAAAGTATGGTGAGGCCCCACCTTGAATATGGTGTGCAGTTCTGGTCACCTTATCTGATCAAGGACATTGTAAGACTCGAGTCAGTACAGCGTAGAGCGACGAAGATGATACCCTCATTAAGAAATAAATCGTATGAAGAAAGACTTAAACGATTGAACCTGTTCTCATTAAAAAGGAGGAGGTTGAGGGGTCAGCTTATTGAGTGCTTTAAGATACTAAAAGGTTTCGACAAAGTCGATGTAAATGCACTATTCACATTAAACAATACTAATCAAACTCTCGGAAATGGAATTAAATTAAAAACCAAAAAGGCAAACCTAGATGTCACAAAGAGTTTCTTCACCTACAGTGTGGCGACAGAGTGGAATAAACTACCAGCGAGAGTGGTGGAGAGCGACACAATAAACGCTTTCAAAGGAAGGCTTGACCTCTATCTACAGAGGGCTGGGGTGATATGAAAAAAAACAAAAAAATATGTATGTGTGTGCACTGTACAGTATGTATATATATGTATATATATACTGTATATATATGTATGTATGTGTGTATGTATGTATGTGTATATGTGTATGTATATGTATATATACTGTATGTATATATATATATATATATATAGTTTGTAAGGCCAGACTGCCTAGTAAGGACCTTGAGGTCTGTATATCTATGTAGCTCTATGTAGCTCCGTCTCTGTCTGTATCATATTTCCTTCCTAAGTTATATATAATCGTCTAAATGTAGCTGAAAATAAGTAGAAAAAAACCGTCATCGGTACTGAAAGGGATAATGTAACTGAAGAATACGCTCACACCTTCATAACTTAAATGTTATTATTCAATCTTATATTAACCCTTTCAAGATCCGATGACACATTCTTTTCTGTTTCTGGCTATTATTAGACCATTTTATTCATAATTAGGAAGGGTATATGAAAGTCAGAGGGTTAAGGGTGCCCACCTCATTTTATTTTTTTGTTCTCTCTCTTCCTCTCTCTGGGTTGTATCCATTCGGCCCCAATTCAGTCTACTGTCTTAAGACGTTTATCCCCATCTAGGTGTAATTTTTTTCCTGACGAGCGGTAGCGAGCCAACATATTTAAAAAACAAAATTGACAACAGGCTAAATTTGTACATTTTTCGATAGAAAAATGTCTCCGGCGAAGCCGGATTTCTTCATACAATGCTGGCGAGCGATAAATCAACACTTGGATGGTGATAATCGTCTTTAAAAAGTAAGCTGAATGGGGCCGAATGGATACAAGTCAGAGAAAGAGAGAAAAAAAAGCAGGTGACCCTCCTTTGTTGATCCTTCCTAAATAGTATAAAACCGTTCAGTGGTAGCCAGAATAAACTGTCAAAATACCCTTATAATTCCCACAGATCCTTCCTAAATAGTATAAAACCGTTCAGTGGTAGCCAGAATAAACTGTCAAAATACCCTTATAATTCCCACAGCTCCGTCCTTGATGGCATAAAATCATCTGATGGTAGCCAGAATAAACTGTCAAAATGCGTCCTATTCTTCCAAGGGTTAAGGGGGGATGGTTCACTTTTTGGTAGATTTGTTTTCATGTATTAATTATTTTGTTTCTAGTTTCCTCCCTAGACCTCCATCAAACTTTAAAAAAAAAAAACATCCATTAGATCCCCTTCCAGATTAATTTGTAAATTTTTTGGTAGAAAAATGTAACGGCCGAAGGCCGGTTCTTCCAAAATGACAGGCTCACTATCGTTCGCCAGGAAACAAAAATCGACACTTGAATAACACGAAAGGTCTTTATGTTGACAAGGAAATGGGGCGGAAGGTCATAAAATCTCCAAACTAATGGGGCAAACATATTAAAATCTGAAAACTAATGGGGCTAAACACGAGGGAGAAGGGGGACCAGATAAACGGCCCATCTCTCCTTAAGGGGAGATCTCCACTTGAAGGACTTTTTTCTTGACTCCTTTCTCCTCATGTTTAGCCCCATTGCTTTTGATATTTTAAGACGTCCGCCCCATAATTAAGAACTTTCGCCCCATTTCTGTCAATTTTAAGACCTTTCGTGCAATTTAGGTGTCGATTTTATCCTGGCGAGCGATAGCGAGCCTGTAATTTAAGAGGAACCGGCTTTCAGCCGGGACATTTTTCTACCGAAAAATGTACAAATTTATCTTGAAAGGGGCTCAAAGGGGGTGTAATTTTAAGCTTGATGGATATCTAGAGACCAAACTAAAAACCTCCCCTTAAAGATAATAATTCCCAAACACGATTCAGGGAGTCGTCTTCCGAATTAATAAGCCGCTTCACGTGTTCCCAGGCTGATATTGTTGCTGTTGTTGTTGTGGTGGATGTGGTTGTTGTTGTTGTTACTGTTGTTGTTGTTGTTATTGGTGTTGGTGTTGTTGTTGTTACTGTTGTTGTTATTGTAGTTGTTGTTGTTGTTATTGTTGTGGTGGTTGTGGTTGTTGTTACTGTTGTTACTGTTGTTGTTATTGGTGTTGGTGTTGTTGTTGTTACTGTTGTTGTTATTGGTGTTGGTGTTGTTACTGTTGTTGTTGTTATTGTAGTTGCTGTTGTTGTTGTTATTGTTGGTGTTGTTGTTGGTGTTGTTACTGTTGGTGTTGTTATTGTCGGTGTTGTTGTTTTTGTTGTTGTTTTTGTTATTGTTGTTGTTGTTGTTGTATTATGTCTGTCTCTGTGATTCAGGGTGTCGAACCGGAGCCATTTTGTTTGAAGAATTGACCACTTGCGAGTTTGAGGCTATAAGGAAGTTGGAGCTGTAAATATCGCTATTAAACAGAAATGCAAGAATAATGTATAGTCTTTGATGGATAAAAAGTGTGTTGGATTGGGTTTTATATTTTTATTGATCTACTACAACCGAATTTCAGCTGGTAATTCTGGTAAATACAGCTCCAACTTCCTTATAGAACAAAACTCACAAGTCACCAATTAAATTAATTAACACCCCGTTCTTAACATTAATCATCCATTACAATCCCCTAATGTACTTGAATAAACTAATGAAAGCATATGGTCCTCCCGGGACACCACGTATCTAAACCATTACACCACCAAGTAAAGAAGCAGATTGTTAGAGCTCATATGATGGGGTGACTCTTTTCAGATATTTTTTTCAGTTTCAAATCGGTCGTATCTATTTTTGAACTCATTAAATTTTGATTGTTTATTTGTCCTATTTGCATGTTCATATTTCGTTCAGATATTTTGGCATTGATTGTTTTCCCTTCCTCCATTCCCTTATGCAACAACAAGATAATGAGTGGCTACAACTCTCAGTAAAGCTGAATATTGAAAAAGCCTTTGATATAGCCGAGAGGATGATCAATATATGTATGAAGGTGCGGGGGGGGGGGGGGATTCTCTATATACGTATGACCGTGCATTTCCATTATAAGGGAATGAATTAGTGTGTGTGTGTGTGTGTGTGATGTATATTTCTAAGTATTGTTACTGTACACGGTTCTTTCTTTACTCTACAGTACATATCACATACACATATCACATACACATACACATACACATATACACAAACTAAAACACATATAACGTCTACCTGCAGGCACCTTTCCGTTAGCCAGGTGAAGTACTGAAACACTTGGGTAATTATCCCTCAGGTGGTCAGTTGATGAGTTACAGGTATGATCAGACGTCATGTACAGTCACTCATAACAATTCGTGGACCTCACCTATTTCTACTTGTGGAAGTATATCTCTGGAAACCAATTTATGAATATATATTTTGTTCTACATCAAGTACAAAACTATATATACTATTTGTTGGAATTAGAGTTCCATCCAAAAATCAATCCATATAGTTATAATTACATACAAAAAAACATAAAGTTCCACGAATTTTAATAAGTGACTGTACTATCTCCATAGTTATACTTATCCCCAGCAAACCTATAACAAAATCCTCACCAAATCCTGACAAAACTTTATATTCAAGCTGTATTCAGTTTTGTTACATACTTTTTTCATACACCAAAGAAGGGAAATTGTCGTTGAAATTTACCACTTGGCATTTTCGGTCTATAAGAAAGTTGGAATTCTGCAGTGAAGCAATGATAGGTAATAGTGATATAATATCACAAATAACACTGTAACGTATCCTTTCTTTAATTGTTTAACAGGAAGACAAGCATTACGGCATAGTGGCGAAGCTGACGGGCAAGGAGACATTTGTTTTCCCGCATCCCACAACAGTTTTCTCCCCAACGACCCTACGATGTCCCCCAACAACGGTGATCAAGTACTTCTGCTCCCACACCCCTCCACACCTTCCTGTACCTCCGACCAGAAGAGCCACTCGTATCAACACACAGCAGAAGCCAACGCACCCACTGCCATCTTCCATCGGTCATGTCTTCACAGCAAACCGTACACTGCAGTACATTCTTTCAGCAGATGATAGTGTCACAGTTTGTTATATTGGACTTTTTAACTACCCAACGCCCTAACATAAACAGAGTTGTATGGCGTATGGTGGAATAAAATAGGCCACTATCAGCATGGAATGCTTAATTGACATACCTTTTATTAATTCCTTTACGAGTCCTTCAGATCAATACATTTGCTTAGTACTAGCCAGAGAAAATTGAAGAAACACTCACACACACTCACACTTACTCTCACTCAAACACTCATTCTCACTCACACTCTCTCATTTTCATCATACGGGAAAGGTTAAGTGATCAAGCAAAAGCGGAGGACCCACAGAAGCCATGATGACGTCCAGAATAGTTACAGAAAGTCACAACAACGACGTGGACTCGAACTTAATGGGTGATAGAAGAACATCCTCGGAGACCACCAGGGATGTTGAGAAGGCCAGGAGAGGTAGTAAGAAGGAGGAGGACTATGGAGACGTGACATGCGAGGACGACAACAGACAACCAGACGGAGGATGGGGATGGTTTGTGGTCTTTGGCAGTTTCATCACCACGGTAGGTAAATAAGTAACACCCCGTTCTTAACATTAATCATTAATTACAAACCCCAATGTACTTGAATAGGTAAAGTCTGGTTTGACATAGTGCATTATATTATTCAAGTTATAAAATAATGTTTCCTTAAGGGGGATGGGCAGCTTTATTTGCACATTTATGTAGTATTTATTACTTTTCTAGCTTCCTCCTTAGACCTTCATCAAGCTAAAACAAAAATATCCATTAGATCCCCCTTCTAGATTAATTTCTAAATTTTTCCCGCCAGGAAAAATATCGACACCTAAATAGCACGAAAAGTCTTAATATTGACAAGGAAATGGGGCGGAAGGTCTTAAAATCGACAAGCTAATGGGGCAAACATCTTAAAATCTGAAAACTAATGGGGTTAAACATGAGGGAGAAGGGGGACCAGAAAAACGACCCATAAGCAAATAATGTATTCCTAGTTTTACAGCATATTGTTTGTTAAGGCATAATTTTTTGCATTACTGAATAATCCCTTTTCCCACACGAGAGTCTATGGATGGAACATATGGCCAACACCCAGGAAAAGTAGATGCATGTCAACAGATTTTAATTTGGCATTTCAATAATTGACCTTTTGTGTATTTATATTTCTAGATTATGTATTTGGTTGCACCAGTAAAATTGTACCCATAAGTGTAATTCATTGAGAGTGTTTACACCTTTGCAGAAAACAAAGACAACAGACTTTCAGAAGAAAATGTAAGATTAATTACTAACTATCCCAGAAACTTTGAGTACCCCGAGTGACTTAGATAGAACATGCAGATATTTTATGGCTTGCAATTGACCAGGAAGTTCGAGCCGTAGACATCGATATTTAGCAGAATTACCAGCTAAAATTATAAAAGTTATTATAAAAGAATCAATGCATTTCAGTGCACATTGAAAATCGATATTGATTTTCTCATGAACTATGCTCATGTATCTTATGGTACAGAACAATTAGTACTGTGAATTCACAGGACCGAATTCAATCCACTGTACTGTACATTCTGCATCCACATATTCTGCTGTATACCCATTCTGACTCAGCTTACCCGGGAAAATGAGGGTCAATTACTAGATGAAGCTCAATTGTCAATATAAAAAAAGGCAAATGCCCATAAACATCTCAACGAATAGATCTCACCCAGTACCATCTCAACCGATAAGGTTAGGTTAGTATAAAACTGTAAGTTTGCTCTAGTTTATTTGGCCTTGGTTGGGTTGGTTTTTGTTAAGTTGTCACTGATTGAGAACTACTGACCAACACAGTCTAGGGGATAAACTGAAGTGGAACTAGATCTCACTTTTACCTGACCACTACATATGTTACTGCAGGTCCTGGGTTTTAGGTTTGTTGTTATGTTCTCTTGATATCTAATGTCCTGAATGGTTGTCAAAATAATGTTACTGATCAAATTTATTTGGAGAAAGCACTTTTGCTAATCCACCTCTACCCCCACAGATGTTGCTGCCTCTGCTGGGTCCTGGTTTCGGTGTGGTGTTTTCCCGGTACCTGATAGGCGAAGGCAGCTCCTCCACCACCATTGCCTGGATTTTCAACACCCACTGCTTCGTTTGGAATATAATGGGGATGTTGGTACGGCCTCTGGCGAGCGAGTTTGGGTGGCGGAACGTGGCTATGACCGGGAGCTTGGTTGCCTTCATCGCCGTCGTACTATCCGCCTTCACGCCCTCGCCACAGTTCCTTTTCTTCTCGTTCTCCTTGCTTGCGGGTAAGAGGGGAAGTTTTTACAAGGCTTGTTGTGTCACATTTACTATATTAACTATTTGAAGCCACTGAAGATGTTAGGTCACTAGCATCTGAATGTTCTCTTTAAAATTGATACCAACTCTTTCCTATAGGTGCCGGAGGTGGTGTGGTGGTGTGTATGTCGTTTATCATCGTGCCGCTGTACTTCAATCATCGGAGAGGGATGGCCAACGCTATCATGATGGCGGGAGTGTGTAGCGGACAGATGTTCGGCCCACCACTCATCCGCTTCTTACAGGATGAGTATGGCTACCAGGGCGCCACATTGGTCTTCAGTGCGATCATACTCAATAGCTGTGTGGGCGCTGTATTCTTCCATCCTGTTGAGTGGCACTTGAAGCCCTATCCAAAACCAAAGCAGGAAGCACTGGAAAGTACCATTCCACTGATATCTAATAACGATAAAGTCAAAGAAGAAGAGAAGGAAGCACAAGAAAGTACCATTTCGTTGATATCCCGTAATGAAAAAGCGAAAGAAAATAATTATGATGCAAGCAAATCATTTATGGAAAATGGGAATAAAGAAGGAATAGAGTGGGTGAGTATAGTGACTCAGTCTAGAGCCAAGGGAGAAACTAGCACCCGCCACGTTAGTCAAGGCTCCCATATGACGCCGCCTAGTAGTGAGACAGAGTCGGTGGTCTTAGCTGTATCTAACGACTCTGCAGCTGACCAAAAATGTGTTAGTTTAAAAAATAAGAAATATTGTGGTGGGTTGGTAAGAGTTTTGCGTTCCACCCTCTCTGACCTCGCCATCCTCCGCTCCCCCCGGGCCCTGATCATCTCGTTGGGGTGCATGTTCTTCATCAATGGGTACTACAACTTCATCATGCTTGTGCCCTTCGCTATGCAAGCTGCGGATCATAGCCTGCAGGACGCCGCTTGGTGCATCTCTGTATCCGCTGTCTTCAACATGGGAGGTCGGACCCTTATGTCGGCTCTTTCAGACTACTCCTGGTTCAATATGCGGTTTGCTTACATGGCTGGACTGTTTACTACGGCCTCTAGTATTCTTGGTAGGCACTATTTAAGAAATGTTATCTGCTTCTTCATGAATAATGGATTTATATTGCTATTTAGGTCAAGATAATCATATACTGTTACTTATCTTACTATGGTTCTTCTTTTGAAGTGTTTTCCCTGATGTGATCGGTGATGTGAGTGCTGCTAATAATGAACGTATAGTTGTTGGGTAATGACAATAATTAATCTGATATAACAGATATATATATATATATATATATATATATATATATATATATATATTCTATAATAGTTCCTCTTCCGTAGTCTTCCCTCTGGTACGTTTTGTATCATGGCTGGTGGTGGTGATGGTGTTGTGGGGTCTAGTATCGGCAAAACTAAATGGAAAAGTTATTAAATTTATGTATCGCTACATAAATTAAGAGAGCATATATATTTGTTTTCTAAAATGGTCCCTCTTCTGCAGTGTTCCCCTTGGTGCAGTCTGTATACTGGCTGCTGGTGGTGATGGCGGTGTGGGGTATGGGTATCGGCACCACCATGGGCCTCTACAACCTCATCATGGTGCGGTATATGGGGGTCCGCAACCTTCCGCCGGTGTATGGGGCATCATCCCTTGCCCTGGCACTCGGGTTCCTCTCCGTCGGACCCGTCGTAGGTGGGTCGGGTATGGGGTTAGGGTGTTAGTTTCCGTAATATTGTAGGTAGGTTTGGTCTTCGATAGATTAGGTCATAGATTACATAAGTTTGTAGATAAGTTATATTATATGTTTTGTAAGTTAGGTCATAGGTAGGTTAGGCCATAGATTGCATAGTTTTGTAGGTAGCTTAGGTCATAGGCTAGGTCTTAAGTAGGTTAGGTCATGCATTCTGTAAGAGTGTAGGTAGGTTAGTTCATATGTCTCGTCAGGTCATACTTTCAATTATAGGTTAGTCAGAGTCATGTAGGACAGCTATGCAGTAGGTGACATATGATGGCTGTAGGACAATATACAGTATGTACTGAGGATTGTTAGAACTACCAGCTATCACCTCCAGCCTCAACAGTTGTCTCCGGTCACTTTGCCTTCGCGAAGGGATCGGGTTCATGAGTTTATGGGATCAATATTACAGGCAGCCTCATCTGTGTTTTGCTTTTTGCTTTTTTTCTATATTCCAACTACTCCCTCTCGAGCATAGGCTGGTAACCTTTATACTCGACCGCTGAACACAGTGAGGCCCGTGAGGTCTTGCTCCAGTCTAGGGAGTGGTCCATGCGAAGCTTCACGGCTCGAAGCAACTCCATCTCTGAAGCCGCTTCGCCTCTGTGCTTCACAGTCTCATCCCCCAGGCTTGGACCCTCACTCTCAGAACACCACCTATTGAGCAATTAACTCACTAGGCATTGCCCCCCTGTAGCATATATTTGAATATGGGAATATTCATACAATGCTATTTAATCAGGGAACAATGAGGGTATTAATGTGGCATTTCGGTGTGCTGTGGTAATGCACTGATACTAGGTACATCACAAATTCCATCCCAATAATATCATCCCATTGACATATTGGGATTCGAACCCGGGTCCATTGGATTACCAGTCTAGTGGCAAGACCACTCCGCCACACCTCCCCTTATGGGTTTGCTAGAGATGGCCTCCACCTGAATCCTGTGGGAGCCGCTCGTTTCGGCGCGGTCCACAATTTTCGCCAAAAAAAAAAAATGGGTCTGGGACAATCGAGAGGGTCACCCTAAGTGAATGTAAATCACCCTCATCATCAAATAAGCCCCACAGAAAACAGAACCCAATCAAAGTATTCTTTACTAATGCCCGTAGTATCCGAAACTCATTCTCAGACTTGGAAGAAATTGCATATAATGAAAATCACGATATTATAGGAATATCAGACTACTGGCTCAACATCGAAAATCAAGATTTCTTAGCAGAATATTTACTGACAGGCTATAATATTTTTGAATGTAGTAGAAAAGACAGAAATGGAGGTGGTGTTTTACTATACGTCAAAAAAAGTCTTAATCCTGTAAGTGCTTCCATTCAGACAGTAAATCATATTGATGCAATTTATATTCATTTCAAAAATAAATTGCACGACAAGGTAACCTTGGGACTAATTTACCGGCCCCCAGCCCAACCATCAACTATCGATTCGGAATTGTAAAACCAAATAGTAGAGATAAGTAATATAAAAATGCGGTAATTCTTGGTGATTTCAATTTGCCCACTACTAAATGGGGCGAACCCATAACCTCACATACAGGATAAGATCTCTATACAAACATACTAGAAAGTTTACTATATTAGTTTGTCAACTCCACGCGTGGCAATAATATTCTTGATCTCATCCTCACAATGAATGATGATTTAGTAAACCAAGTCGTGGTAGGTGATGAATTTAGTTCAAACGATCACCGCTCAATAACCTTCAACATTAACATGGATAACATCAAACCAAATGAAAGCCAGGAGAAAGTACTAAATTTCAGAAAGGCTGACTTTCATAAGCTAAAACACATACTCAATTCCACCAATTGGAATTTCATAAACCAGCTAACAGATATAGAGAACATTTTGTAAATATTCTCAAACATAAAGAATAATGTTGTAGAATCTTGCATACCAGTCCAAAACCGACGTTCAAATCGAAAGAATAAACCTAAATGGTGAAACAAGGAAATCAGACTGTCTAGCAGCAAAGAAACTCGCCCAAGAAGCATTCTACTGGACCAAATGTCAAAATCAAAGGTAAAATGTCAACAATTTTCGTCGTAAAGCAAATAAATTAATTAAGCAGGGCAAAAAAAGATATGAACAACAAGTAGCAAATTTAAGCAAGCTGCTCGAAACAATAATCCAAAATACAATGTTATGCCATTTAGAAATTAGCAACCTTATAAAAGACTCGCAACATGGTTGGTTTCCGAAGTAAGTATTTTTCACGGGTGGGGGGGTCGCAAGCCCACCGACCCAATCTCTTTAGTCGCCATTTACGACACGCAGGCGGCACGTGGGGCATATTCTATTACCTTACCCCCAGGGGGGTATATATACAGTATATATATATATATATATATTCACTTCCCTCGAATTGCTTTCCACAAACTTACAATCAACAAATGTTTAAATCCAGTTGTTACAAACATTTTATGAATGGAGGATGCCTTTAGGCACATGGACCTTTTTGTTTTATCTGTGTTTTTCCTTCCTCCATTCATTGTCTCTTAAAAAAAAAAAAAAAAAAAAAAAAATATATATATATATATATATATTTTTTTTTTTTTTTTTTTTTTTTTTTTTTCTATATTCCAACTTACTTCCTCCGGGCATAGGCTGAGAGCCTTAACATTCACCGCTTTACAATGAACAGTGAAGCCCGTGAGGTCTTGTTCCAGTCTAGGGAGTGAGACATGTGAAGCACGTAGAGCACAACGAGCACCTGCTATCTTGACTTCACATGAGGCACGGTGCTCACTCATGGCCCGAAACGACCCAATCTCTGAAGCCACCTTGCTCCCGTGCTTCACTGTCTCACCCCCTACACTCGGACTCTCACACTTACACACACACAACGCCACCTGTTGAGCAGATAACTCACCAGGCATTGCACCCCTATAGCATATTTTGAATATGGGAATATTCATACAGTGCTATTTAATCAGGGAACAATGAGGGTATTTTATTGACGTTTCGGTGGGCTTGTGGTAATGCACTGATACTAGGTACAGCACAAATTCCATCCCAATAATATCTTCCCATTGATACATCGGGATTTGAACCCGGGACCTTTGGATTACCAGGCCAGTGGCAAGACCACTCCACCACACCTCCCCTCATACAGTATATACCTGTATATATACAGGTATATATATGTATATATATATATATATATATATATATATATATATATATATATATATACAGTATATATATACCTGTATATAAATATATATATATATATATATACTGTAGGTGTGGTGGAGTGGACTGGTAATCCAATGGACCCGGGTTCGAATGCCGTTATGGCAATAGGAAAATATTATTGGCATGGAATTTGTGCTGTACCTAGTATCAGTGCACTACCACAAAGCCCACCGAAACGCAAACAAAAAATACCCTCATTGTTCCCTGAATAAAATGTACTGCATGAATATTCCCATATTCAAAATATGCTACAAGGGGGCAATGCCTAGTGAGTTAATTGCTCAATAGGTGGTGTTCTGAGAGTGAGGGTCCGAGTCTAGGGGATGAGACAGTGAAGCACGATGGCAAAGCAGCTTCAGAGTTGGGGCTGCTTCGAGCGGTGAGTGGGTGCTTCATGTGACTATCTCCCTAGACTGGAACGAGACCTCACAGGCTTTACCGTGTTGAGCGGTAGAATGTACAGGCTCTCAGCCTGTGCCCGAAAGGGAGTAGTTGGAATGTATAAAAGAAAAAATATATATATATATATATATATACTGTACAGTATATACTGTTCCGATGTTAAACATTGTTTGTTTTTCATTATAATTGAATGCCAGTTTTCTGGTTTGTTTAAAAAAAAATCCTTTTAGGTGTGATTCGTGATGCGAGTAACAGCTACGCCATCAGTATGTGGTTTCTGTCGGGGTTCATCTTCATCAGCTTTGTGTTGTGGCTGTTCATGCCGGCAGCCCAGGCGTATGATCAGCGGAGGCAGGAACGAGGAGACACCTTCGCCACAGGATAGATATATACTGGAGAAGATAGACACTGTATGAGAGATAGAGCTGCTATAGAAGATGGTAGCTACACAAACTATAGTCGAGAAGGGAGAGCATCGTTATAAGAATATGGTGTTGTGCGATGAATGTCTCCGTTATCCGCCTTATCCACCAAAGCCAAGATGGACTGTCCTCTCTCCTCCCTACCTGTTACAGATAAGGTGGGATGGATCAAGTTGGCTGGATGAGGTTGGCCGAGCTGGGTAAGGCTTCTCTTCCTGTATTAACACATGGTGGTGAACTTGGTGCAGTGCAAAGAGTCAATATTTGTGATTGGATTGCAACAAAAGACGTGTATTAGTTAAAATGTGGGGGATGATGCTTATCATCCCCAACACATCCCTCTCCTAATATCTCGAAGGCATCTCTGTCCCCTAATCCAGAAGTTAACATTAATGAAAAAGACGGCTTTGATGACACTGTATAGAGAAACCCAGCTGTACAGTAAAACAAAACAAAAGTTAAGAAATAAATTCGAGGAGAGGGATGATTATATTGCAAAGAAACAGAATTGCTTATAATAACATTTACACCAACTTTTTTACTATAGAACTCGTCCTGTGACCTATTATTTACTTCAAGCAATGGATTATCTTTCCTTGTCCTCTGTTGTGTTACTTGAATTATATCGCAGGAAACATAATATTATATGCATAGCTATATGGCATATATCATGTGCCAGAAATCATAACACGGAAACTGTCTTAGTATATAATTTCTGTGAATTGATATATATTATATTTTTATATATATTTTTTTTTTTTTTTTTTTAAGAGACAATGAACGGAGGAAGGAAAAACACAGATAAAACAAAAAGGTCCATGTGCCTAAAGGCATCCTCCATTCATAAAATTTTTGTAACAACTGGATTTAAACATTTGTAGATTGTAAGTTTGTGGAAAGCAATTCGAGGGAAGTGAATTCCAAAGAGTAGTAGTTCTAGGGATAAATGAATTTTGATAAGCAGAAGTTCTGCATTGTGGAGGAGAAAGTGTAAATTCATGGGCGCTCTCAGCTGCACTAGTTCTACGGGGAAAGATGTGGAGAGGCGGCACAATTGAAGCAAGTTCCTCGGAACAATTGCTGTGAAAATATCTGTAGAATAATGCAAGGGATGCAACGTTTCTTCGTATGGATAATGTAGGAAGGTCCTGTGTGATTGCAGGGTTATTGATTAATCTAATAGCTTTATTTTGAATTTTGTCCAACTGCCTCAATGCAACCACTCCACTTCCACTCCACAGAGGTGAACAGTAATCCATCTGAGAACGCACATGACTTTTATATATTACGGCCAACTGCTCGTCAGTGAAGAATTCTCGAACTCTGTACAGGAGTCCCAGTTTTTTAGAGGCATTCTTAGCAATGCTTCTAACATAATGTGTCCAGCTCAAGTTAGTAGTAAATGTTACACCGAGAATGTCAATACTAGGGGAAGTGGGAATATTTACATCATTAAAAAATATATGGGAGTCAGTGAGATTCTGTCGGTTAGAAAATTGAATGTACTTGGTTTTATGTGCATTAAAGGAAACTAGATTCTTTTGTCCCCATTCTTCAATTCTAGAAAGGTCCTGGTTCAGAGAAATTGCAGTGCTTATTTTTGAATTTATAAGATAGGGTTGGGTGAAAGAATTGGTAAATGTGAAGGAACTGTGGAGTGTTGAGTCATCTGCGTAGGAATGTATTGGATTATGAGTGGTAGATATGAGATCATTGATATGAATGAGGAACAGAGTTGGGGCCAAAACTGATCCCTGGGGAACACCAGCATTTATTGAGTGAAATTGAGAATAAATGCCATCTACCATTACACATATTTTTCTGTTATGAAGATAAGAAGAAATTAGTGGAACTAATGATGCAAGGCCGTAGTGTGACATCTTCGACAATAAGGATTGATGCCAGACTCTATCAAATGCCTTTGATATATCCAGTGCTATTGAATGTGTTTCACCATGTTGGTCTGTAGCTTGGTTGATTTGATGCGTAAGAAGGCAAAGAATGTCTGCAGTTGATCGACATCGTCTAAAACCATATTGCCTATCACTGATTAATTTATTATTCTCAAGATGCTTAATTATGTGATTATTTAATATAATTTCAAAGACTTTACCAAGAGTGGAAGTTATAGCTATTGGTCTGTAGTTTGATGGATCTGAAGAGGCACCTTTTTTAGGAACTGGATGGATGTTTGCTTCTTTCCAGGGTACTGGGATGCATGAGGTATGAGTACATAGACGGAAAAAATTTGCCAATACAGGAGCGAGCACCAAGGAGCAATTCTTTAGTACTATTGGAGGAATTTCATCTGGACCAGGAGCCTTATCTACTGAGAGATTCTGCAAAATAGTTTTGACATGTCTGGTGTGGATTTTAAGTGAGGGAATTTCAGGCGAATTAAAATTAAGTACAGGGACATCTTGATTTATTTCATCTAAGGTTGAGTTGGTGGAGAAAATATCCGCAAGAAGGTTAGCTTTACCTCGTGGGTCACTTACAAGATTGCCAGTCGGAGATTTTAATGGTGGAATGGATGAAGCAGTTGTGAAATTGGATTTGAATGAGTTAAGAGTAGACCAAAATATTTTGTTAACATTTGGATTATTTAGAAGTTTATTTGCCTGCTTGTGGAGAAAGTTTGATTTAGTTATGTTTAATACAGTTTTGGCATGATTTCTGATGTTTCTAAAGTAATTAAAGGCTTCATGTGTTTTTGATCTTGTGTATGCATTGTAGGCTATTGCTTTTTGTTCAGTTACTCTAGCACAATTATGGTCAAACCATTTAGGTGAATTAGATCTTGTACTTTTGATGAGGAATAAAAGTTTCCATTCCAATTTTTACAAAATCTTGTATTTGGCTCAAGGTGGAGTGTGCATCATTAGAAAAGAAAGAGATCCAGGAAATATCAATAAAGAAACCTTGAAGACCCTCCCAGTCTGCCCTATCGTAATGCCATTTAGTCACCAAAACAGGTTCAGAGTGGGAAGGTGTGACAGTGATCAGAAGATCCAAGCGGGGACCTCACTGTAACATATATATCTTGTAACCAACCATTTGGAGTAATTATCGTGCTGTATTTTACCTCACCCTTCTCTAGTGAAATGATCAGTGTTTAAAAGTGATGAACATCACATATGTGATGGAGATGAGCTGCTTGAGGAGTATGAGTGGAGTGACTCATAGAGATAGATTGAGGAATGAAGAGATTCGTAGGAGAGTGGGGCAGCAGGAACATTTGTCGGCCAGAGTGGAGAGAAGGGTGCTGTGCTGGTATGGACATGTTGACAAATGGCTTACAAAAAGAATATGTGAGTCAGATACAAGTGAGGTAGAGGGGTAGGAAGACCTCCATTGAGATGGAGAGACTGTGTGGGACAAGCGTTGGAAGATAGAGGAATGACTATAGATCAGGCAAGAGAAATGGTAATAAATAGGAATGAATGGAGAATGCTAGTGAATAGATGAGTATAAACGCGGTCGTTTGGGAGAGGGGGTCAGGCGCCAGTTGGACTATATAATAGTCCGTCAGGCGCCTGGCCCAGGGAGCCAGTCGTAGTGAAGGGTGCGCCTGGAAGCATGGTGGGCAGGCTTGTGGTGGTGGCTTCGCTGCATGTCTGCCTGTGGAACTCGGAGCCTCTCCGGGGGATCTGGGACCTGGGAATCTAGCTTGAGACCCCAATTTTTTTTTTTTTTTTTTCTATGTGATTGAGGGAGGCAAAAGGCAGAACTGCCTATAGCGAGTGCCTCCCCCATAGTTGAAAGAGTGACAGGGCCAAAATCAAGGGACGTTCGAGCCAAAATGCCTGGACACACTGAGTTTGAAGCAATTTAAGTCATAGGAAGAGGGAAAGACTGATTCTGGGAGAGAGTTCCAGAGCTCAGCTGTTGAGTAGAAGAAAGTTTGAGAGTAACGTTTCACTCTTGGGTTGGAGAGTTGCACAGAGTAGGGGTGGGATTGAGTTGCAAGACGGGTACCACGTGCCCTACGGAAAGGAGGTGGTATACAATGGGAAAGCTCTGAGGAACACTGATTATTATAGTAGCGATAGAATAGTGAGAGAAATGCAACATTGCGGCGGAGAGAGAGAGATTGCAGAGAGTTGTGAGTGGACGGGAGTTAATGATACGAAAGGCCTTCCTTTCAACTTTGTCTAGGAGAGCGGTGTGAGAGGAACCTCCCCACACATGTGAACAATACTCAATACAAGGACGCACTATGTCCCTGTACAGAGCAAGAAGCTGTGCAGGGGAAAAGAACCCCCTAAGACGGTTGAGCACACCCAGCTTCTGGGAGGCTGCCTTAGCAAGACTGGTAATATGGTCCTTCCAACTAAGAGCAGAAGAAAAGGAGACACCAAGAATATTGAGAGAAGATGAAGGATTGATTTTTGTATTGTTGAAGAATAAGGGATAGTCCGCTGGGAGTTCCTTACGGGTAGATAGTTGGAGAAATTGGGTTTTGGAAGCATTAAAGGTAACAAGGTTTTCTCAGCCCCAATTGGAAATAGTATTTAGATCATAATTTAAGAGTTCTATGGCTTCATTACGTTTGTTGTTGAGGGATTGCTGGCTGGGGCGTTCTGAAAAACTAAGGGAGTAGTGTAAGGTTGAGTCGTCTGTGTATGAATGGATGGGAATTGAGGTACAGTTGAGGAGATCATTTATAAAAATTAGTAAAAGAATAGGAGATAGGACAAAGCCCTGATGAACACCGGAGTTTATAGGGTGAGGAAGTGAACAATGGCCGTCCACAACCGCGGCTATGGAACGGCCGGAAAGGAAATTAGAGACAAAGGCACAGATGGAGGGATAGAAACCGAAGGAGGGTAGTTTAGAAATTAAAGATTTGTGCCAGACTCTATCGAAGGCTTTTGATATGTCTAGTGCAATAGAAAAAGTCTCACCGAAGTCCCGAAAGGAGGATGACCAAGAGTTAGTAAGATGTGAAAGAAGAAAAAATGGGTCTGGGTCTCTGGCTATTTCTCCTGGATGACCTAGATGTGTGTGTCTTGTATTTGTTTTGTTTTGTTTTGTTTTTCTGTTGTGTTGTGATGCCCCTGTTCGGGCTCTGTTTCGAGTCGACCACCCCAATACAAAAAATATATAAATAATATATAAAAAATGGGGTATGTGCCAGACTACATAAATGGGGTATGTGCCAGACTACATAAATGCATACATACATGAAGATATGATGAAAATGATAACGTTTAATGTGGTAAAAGAAAGTTGATGATGGTGGTGATGATAATAATGGCATTGATATTAAACTAAGGCTTGAAAACAATAATTGCACTCCATGTGAACATCAAAAACATACACTTCTACCATGCACAATTGTCTATAGGACAAAACGTGAGCTCAAAAGTTATATAATATGTCTTCCAAGCAATATTATAAGGCCAAAGGAATTATACTCTTTTCAGCTGACGGTAAATTGAATCCCTGAGCAGCTAATTTCTCAATACTTAATGGGAAAATATGACACTCCTTTGTCTCTCATCATAATAAGACCAAGTTTATATAATTGGCACCATATTTCACTAATCTTCAATATAACTGAGAAATCTTGATGGGAACTTTGCAATTTACCGTCAGTTACAAAGAAACAGTGTATAGTGGGTCAGTATTGTTATGTTGGTAGGAAAATGATAGTGTTACGATAAAGACATTCCAGCTGATGGTAATTTGAATCCCATAGCATCTGATTTCCTAATTCTTAAAACCCTCTCTGTACCGATGACATCCTTTTCATTATATTCTGGCAACTATTACACGATTTGAATATGCTTAGGAAGGATATCTACCAATCAAAAGACAGCAAACTATCTCAATTTTTGTTCTACCATATATCCTACCTAAGCTTTAAATAATCGTCTAAATGTAGCTAAAATAAAATTAAAATAGTGTCGCCGGTACAGAAGGGGTTAATGTAAAGACATGATACTGCTCTGTCTCTACGTCATAATATTGACAAGTTTTCATAATTAACAGCCTATCTCATTACAACATCGTGGTTATAGCCGAGTGATCAGGATGGTGAGATAACAATGTACCCTCAGGTGGAAACAAACAGACTATAACTGTCAAAACTATCTAAGTTTTGAGATTTTAAGACGTTCGGCCCATTAGTTTGGCGAATTTAAGACCTTTAGCTCCATTTCGTTTTCAATTTTAAGACCTAGCGTGCCATTTAGGTGTCGATTTTTTCCTGGCGAGCAATAGCGAGCCTGTAATTATAAGAGGAACCGGCCTTCGGCTGGGATATTTTTTTTTTACTGAAAAATTTACAAAATTATCTTGAGTCTAGGGAGTGTTTTTTCAAGTTTGAGGGAGGTCTAGCGAGGAAACTAAATTACTAGAATTAATAGACCAAAAAAACAGGCACTAGCATCTTAATCCAAACCGTTCTCCTTCTTTCCACTGGAGTTGGCACCGAAACTGTTTGGAATTGACGGGAGATAGTTATTTTTCCTGGACCCCCCTCTCTATCAAGCTTAGCCCCATTAGTTTTGATATTTTAAGAAGTTCGCTCCATTAGTTTGTCGATTTTAAGACCTTTCGTCCAATTTCTGTGTTGATTTTAAGACTTCGTCCCATTTAGGTGTCGTTTTTTTCTTGGCTCGCGTAAGCGAACATATAATTTTATGAGGAACCGGTCTTCGGCCAGGACATTTTTTTATCGAAAAATGCACAAATTAGTCTCGAAGGGGGGTCTTGGGAGAATTTGTAAAAACTTAATAAAGGTCTAACGAGGAAACTAAAACATAATTAAATATATAAATATATAGACCAAAAATAATACCCTACCCCCTTAACATTTTGTCTACGATTGTGAGTTATCTTCTCGTAAGTCATACTGTACATTGTTAAAGTTCTATGCTGGTCTCTCCTCACATTTTCAGCACTGTAATGATTGGAATATAATTACTGGACCTCTGGCATGCCATGTATATAGATTAACATATTCAACCCCTTCTGTGCCGTTGACGTCTTTTTCATTTTAATCTAGCTATATTTAAACCATTTTATGCAGTTTAAGAAGGATCTATCTATCTATATATTGCCGGACGCCGTGATCCCCGCAGGGGTGGCCACGAGCGAAACGGCCCCATGCACCTCTGTCCCCAGTCAGTCGACGCCCCTCCTCCCATCCAGCACCGCCTTCACTCATATACTTCTTAACTCCATCCATCCACCTCTCACTCGGTCTACTTCTCCCTCTCTGTCCTTCCACCTCACTCTCGTACACTCTCTTAGTCATTCTCTCGCTTCACATACGCTCCACATAGCCGAATCATCTCAAGGTGTTCCTTTTCACACTTCCCAGCACATCGACATCCACACTACACCTCTCTCGTACTTCCTCATTCGTCTGTCTATCCCTCCATGTACCTCCGCACACACTTCTCAAGTAACTCATTCTCACTCTTGGTTTGAATCTCTTCACCAACGTCCATGCTTCGCTCCCGTAAGTCAATGTCGGGATTACAACACTGCCATGCAAGGACTTCTTTACTTCCATGCTGACCACCCTATTTCTTGTTACTGCTTTTAGCATTCCTACAACCCTCTTCCCCTGTTGCACCCTCTCCCGCACTTCTTCATCCATACTCTTATCTTTACTCAACACACTGCCCAAATACTTAAATGAGCTAACATTCTCCATAACCTGACCGTTCAACCTCACCTCACACTCTGTGGCTGCACCCCTTTCAAAGACCATAACCTTGCTCTTCCCCGCATTTACCTTTAGATTTCATGTTTTCACACACTGATCCAAACATATTTATCAGCCCCTGCAACTCCCATTCACTATCGCTCATCAGAACTGTATCATCAGCAAACATCAGTACAGGCAACTTCCACTCGTTTCCTTCCCTTATCAGCGGTACACCAACATTCACTGCTCTTCCTTGTATTTCTTTCATGACTCCATCCATATATATATATATTAAACATAATATGTGGTAGTAAAAGGGGTTAAGTGAGATAGTACGAAGCCTGTTCACTGTTGGAGGCCCTTTTTTTAACTGAATAAAATCGTCTAATAGTAGCCAGAATAAAGTAAGAGGACGGCACCGGTACTGAATGTGTTAATTAAGCCATACCTACTGTATCTGTGTAAAAACTATATATTTCTGTTATTTTATTGCCCCAAATATATCTTTCTTGCTGTGATATGTTCTCTTCTGTCGCACTGCCTAGTTCATGCATGGTTCTTTCTCTCTTATCATATTATTTGTTTACACTTTCACATTTCAATTTAATTCCCAAAATTATTTGTTAATGATATTTTCAATCATAATTTGTTTCCTGTATTATAATCATTCATTTATGTGGAAGTTTGTCAGATATCAGACCACTACTTATGACAAACCAAAAATAGTCACCTAGACGAAACATTTTTTTTTTTTTTTTTTTAATATCCACCATGAAGGTGTGTATTATTAGGGAAAACATAAACGCATTTATTTTGATCAGTTACATAATATAAAGAAATACCTAGTTAATTGTATTTATCTTTTATATATTCTCCTTGGCAAAGGTTTAATAGGGATTTAAAAGATTGTAGTATATTAAATAAAGATACTTATTTATATTGCAATCTCTCAACATACTAGGGATTCTCAGTACTAATTTCTGAAGCCTTGGTGATCTTCTTTTCTTCTTCTTCTTCTTCTTCTTCTTCTTCTTCTTCATCTTCTTCTCCTTCTTCTTCTTCTTCTTCTTCTTCTTCTTCTTCTTCTTCTTCTTCTTCTTCTCTTCTTCTTCTTCTCTTCTTCTTCTTCTTCTTCTTTTCTTTGCTTCTTCTTCTTCTTCTTCTCTTCTTCTTCTTCTTCTTCTTTTCTTCTTCTTCTTCTTCTTCTTCTTCTTCTTCTTCTTCTTCTTCTTCTTCTTCTTCTTCTTCTTCTTCTTCTTCTTTTATATTCTTCTTCTTCTTCTTCTTTTTCTTATTCTTATTCTGTTATTGAACCACCCTTTAGTCTTCTTAGGGACCACAGGGCTGGCCTTTTTAACGGCGCTGGCTTAGAGTATGTTAGCAAAACTAAAAAAAAAAAATTATGGGCTATCTGTTGGTGCTAAAAGTCAGTAATACCGATATCTTCCCTGATAGCGATAAGCAGAGAGATATAGAGGGTGATAAGGTATGCAACTTGCAATGCAGAATAATATGGTACAGTATTTTGAACTATGTTATGTACAGTTGGCCAAATAAGTGTTGTCGTGGCACCAAATATATATCGATCAATAATTGGTATCAACACTATCTAAGCATTAATTCGTCGTTTCGAGTGAGATATACAAACATGTTCCTATCTTTAAGCGCTCTATTCAACATCTAAAAGACGTTAATACAGCACACAGCCAGCAAAACGTAATGGCAACGGAGACGCGACTTATTTGGCCAACTGTACATAGAATACATACTCTCAGGTTCATTTATGTTAGCTTAACCCTTGCAGTACCGGTGATGTCTTCTTTTGTATTTGATTCCAGCTATGTTTAGACGATTTTATGAAACTTCGAAAGGATATATGGTTGCTAAAAGGATTAATTGCGATAGTCTGCAGCTTTTTAGTGGTAGACGTCCTTCTCAAGCTAAATAAAATCGTCTAACAGTTGCTAGAATATATGAAAAGGACGTCACCGGTGCTGAATGGCTTTAACCCTTCCTGTACCAGCGACGTCTGTTATATTTTATTCTAGCTGTGGTTAGACTATTTTATGCAGCTTAGGAAGGTTCTGTGGTAGTCAAAAGGGTTGATTGAGATAGTTCGAAGCCTAATAATTCCTAGAGACCCTTCCTAAACTAAATCAAATCGGTTAGTAGTATCCAGGATGAAGTCAAAATTATCTTGACGGTACAGGAGGAGCTAAAAAATGTTTACCTTATAGATATAACTACATGTTGTTGTTGTTGTTGTTGTTGTTGTTGCTGTTGTTGTTGTTGTTGTTGTTGTTGTTGTTGTTGCTGTTGTTGTTGTTGTTGTTGTTGTTGTTGTTGTTGTTGCTTTATTTTACAGCTCTAGATTATAAAGTACAAGAGTCCAACCTTGCCTTGGAGAGAAAGATTAGTCAGATTATTAACCCTTTGAAGATTATTACGATATTCACGTTTTCAAGAGCCAATTCGGCATTTGTGTTCTGTTTTATGGCTATTAGTAGACGATATAATTGAGATCAGGAAGGGTATATGGAAGTCAGAGGGTTAATTGAGATAGTCTGTACCCTTAAATTTCCCACAGATCCTTCCTAACCTGTATAAAATCGTCTAATGATAGCCAAAATGCGTGATACTCTTCCAAGGGTCAAGGTCTTCGTGTGACTGGGGCTCATTGCCTACGTCTACCACATAATTTAAGGGGGTAGTGACCTTTTTTCTTTTTCTTTTTCTTTTCTTTTTTGTGGTGGGGGTCTATTCATTAATGACGTGTTCATTCATGTTTTGTTTCCTGGCTAGACCTTCATCAAGTTATAAAAAACACCTCCTAGACCCCCCTTCAGGATAAATTTGTACCTTTTTCGGTAGAAAATTTCCCGGCCAAAGGCCGGTAACTCTTAAAATCAGAGGCTCGCTTTCGCTCGCCAGGAAATACTCGACACCTAAATGGCACGAAAGGTTTTAATATTGACAAAGAAATGGGGTGTAAAGTCATAAAATCGCTAAACTAATGAGTCGAACGTCTAAAAATGTGGTGATGGGCTGGTCTATCAGAGTGAGAACTGAGCGATCTCTGCCATACCCATAGCTTACTCTGACTGTTGCTTTTACTTATATATTTTCTAGATGTCAAGTGACGGCGTCTCTTCCGTGGATTGACCTCTCAGTCTGCCAACCTAAAGGTTGACAGACTGGGAGCCAAAGCGTCACATTTTTCCTTTGCCCCTCAACTTCTCTTCATAATTGCTGAGGGGCACAGGGCCTTGGGTGGGTCTTTGGTTTCCCGGGCGTTTCCGCGCCCTTCTCAGCTCCCCGCCATGGAGTGGCTTCGGTCACCCAGGCTTTATTGTGGTAGGCAGTGAGGGTTCTGTGGGGGCACTCGGTTATGGCCTTGGCCTTGCTCGGGGCCTTGGGGCTGCTCAGCCAGGCAGCCTGGGGAACAGCAACAACAAAAACAACGTTTTAAAATATAAAACTCAATGGGATTAAGCACGAGGGAGAAGGGGGCCAGAAAAACCAGCCCATCTCCCCATAATCGGGAAATCTAATGAACCTACTTTATTCTATTGGCATGCCTGATTTTAACCCCTTCAGTATGAGGTTCGCCTTTATTCCTTATGTTCTGACTATTATTATGTTCCTTCCAACAACCAACCATACTCCTAAAATCGATTAATGAAATTTACAAACACATGTGGCAGTCCGTGGATTCGAACTCAGGATGCTCACACCTAAAATCAACACCTTATACATCGCACCACGAAGACACAGGGCATTAGACGATTATTTTAGCAGCTTAGGAAGGACGTCTAATCATCAGAGAGGTGTAGTCCAACTCCGTTACTTCGTTGACGATCGTGAAGTCTTCCTAAGCAGATTAACATTGTCCATTGCTAGCCAGAATGCAGAGAACAATAACTTTACCCGTACTGAAAGAGTTAAGGGTAGTATCATATAAACTCTTCTATTTTTAACATAAACTCATACATTTCAGGAATAAAAATATGCATACATTCTTTATTATATTTTTATTTCAATGTACAAAACTTAACACATGCACATTTACCATTGAATATTATAAACAATGTATTCAATTAGCATCAAAACAGGAGTAACAGAAAACAAACCCTAATAATATGTTAATAGCATCACTGACCAGAAAATACACATATTTAATTGGTGGAAAAGTGTTGTAGACAATAACAACGTGAATAACAAACAATTACCTTTAACCCCATCTGTACCGGCGACGTCTGTTTAGTTTTATGCTGGCTACTATTAGAACATTTTACTAAGTTTAAAAAGGGCCTCCAGCAATTAACAGGCTTCAAACTATCTCACTTAACCTTTTTACTACCACAGGTCCTTCTTAAACTGCACAACATCGTCTAAATTTAGCCAGAATAAAACCACAAAGACGTCGCTGGTAAAGAAGGGGTTAAGGAAGATGGGTAATTTTTCTGGACACCTTGCTCCCTCATGTTTAGCCCCATTGTTTTTCAGTTTTAAGACGTTCGGCCCATTAGTTTGGCGATTATAAGACATTTCGCCCCTTTTCTTTGTCATTCGTGTCATTTAGGTGTCGATTTTTTCCTGGCGAGCGATAGCGAGTCTGTAATTTATGAGAAACCGGCCTTCGGGCGAATTTTTTTCATCAAAAAACGTTCAAATATATCTTGAAGAGGGATCCTGGGTTTTTTTTTTTTTTTTTTTTTTTAGTTTGATGTAGGTCTAGGCAGGAAATTAGAAAAATAATTTATAAATGAAAAAAACAAAACAAATCGACCAAAAAATCCCCCTTTAGCATAATAGCGTACTTCTGCACTTGGATCAACGATAACAGACCAGCCAAGTTAACAAATCATTTTATATTTACACAATCAAAGCTTGTAGGGAAAGTTATATCAAAGCTTGTAGGGAAAGTTATATCAAAGCTTGTAGGGAAAGTTATATCAAAGCTTGTAGGGAAAGTTATATCAAAGCTTGTAGGGAAAGTTATATCAAAGCTTGTAGGGAAAGTTATATCAAAGCTTGTAGGGAAAGTTATATCAAAGCTTGTAGGGAAAGTTATATCAAAGCTTGTAGGGAAAGTTATATCAAAGCTTGTAGGGAAAGTTATATCAAAGCTTGTAGGGAAAGGTATATCAAAGCTTGTAGGGAAATATATCAAAGCTTGTAGGGAAAGTTATATCAAAGCTTGTAGGAAAAGTTATATCAAAGCTTGTTGGGAAAGTTATCAAAGCTTGTAGGGAAAGTTTCTCCACCAAAAGCTTGTAAAAGTTATATCAAAGCTTGTAGGGAAAGTTATATCAAAGCTTGTAGGGAAAGGTATATCAAAGCTTGTAGGGAAAGGTATATCAAAGCTTGTAGGGAAAGGTATATCAAAGCTTGTAGGGAAAGTTATATCAAAGCTTGTAGGGAAAGGTATATCAAAGCTTGTAGGGAAAGTTATATCAAAGGAAAATGTAAATTTTGTAAAACCATAAAACTAAATTAATGGCATTTAAGGGGACAATGGTTATTTTGGGGGTCTATATATGAATGTATTCATTTGATTATTTTTAGTTTCTCCACCAAACTTTAAAAACATCCATTGTATCCCTCTTCGAGATTAATTTGTAAATTTTTTGGTAGAAAATTGTCACGGCCGAAGGCCGGTTCCTCCACAATTACAGGCTCGCTGTCGCTTGCCAGGAAAAAAATCAACACCTAAAGGGCACGAAAGGTCTTAATATTAACAAAGATATGGGGCGAAAGGTCTTAAAATCGACAAACTAATGGGGCAAACGTCTTAAAATCTCAAAAGTAATGGGGATAAGCATGAGGAAGGGAACCGGATCTACTTACAAGTAGACTATTTTGATCAATTGAGGATATACCAGTAGCAAGCAGACTTTCCTTCTGGAGTTAGGTCTGTATTTTATGCTGAATAATGATTTATCCTATTTATGCTATTTCCCTAAGTAGTCTAGTCTAGAAGCTATTTAAGAATTCTTCTAAATTTGCACAAATATTCGGAATCATCAAATACCATTATGTTTAGCTCTGTAAATATTGTCCTTTTCGCTGGTAATATCGTTTTATTCATATTTATCTTCATGTATTTGCTTTTGTAGTTATTTCATATTTAAATGGAGTGAAAACTGATGATCCAATTGCCACATCGTGATATTGAATTCAAGCATACAAAATTGTTTATCTAAAGCAATAGTTAAAACCCAAATAATAGTGGTTGAGCGCTACTGGTTGAAATGGTCTAGTGGTGGTTGAGTTGTCCAGTGACCTTAGTATAATATGTTATGATGAATGCGCCAACGAACTTGACAAAAATCTTGATCCCTGCCCTCTTTGTAACTCGAAAGGACCGTGACCAAACTTCCTGTAAATATCCTCACCTATTTCCTGGTGAACTCTTCCCAACTGATAGAAACGTCAGCCCGATTGCTTTCATTAATTTTGAGTTATAAGAAGTTAAGGGGAGGCAGACTGTTTGTTTGGTCTATTAATTAATGTATTCACATATATTTTTAGTTTCCTCCCTAGACCTCCATCAAGCTTAGAAAAACACCCCCTAGATCCCCCTTCAAGATAAATTTGTACATTTTCCGGTAGAAAAATATCCCGGCCAAAGACCGGTTCCTCTTGAAATTGCAGGCTTGCTATCGGTCGCCAGGAAATAATCGACACCTAAATGGCACGAAAGGTTTTAAAATTTGACAACGAAATGGGGCGAAAGGTGTCAAAATCGCCAAACTAATGGGCCGAACGTCTTATAATCTCAAAACTAGTGGGGCTAAACATTAGGGAGAAGGGGGTCCAGAAAAACGGTCTGCCTCCCCTTAAGGGGTCAAGATTATTTTCAAGTTCGTTGACGCTACCTATAGTATTGATAATATATACTGTATGTTATGTTGAATGTGTTAGTATTGATAATATAATACTGTATGTTATGTTGAATGTGTTAGTATTGATAATATAATACTGTATGTTATGTTGAATGTGTTAGTATTGATATTATAATACTGTATGTTATGTTGAATGTGTTAGTATTGATAATATAATACTGTATGTTATGTTGAATGTGTTAGTATTGATATTATAATACTGTATGTTATGTTGAATGTGTTAGTATTGATAATATAATACTGTATGTTATGGTTGAATGTGTTAGTATTGATATTATAATACTGTATGTTATGTTGAATGTGTTAGTATTGATATTATAATACTGTATGTTATGTTGAATGTGTTAGTATTGATAATATAATACTGTATGTTATGTTGAATGTGGTTAGTATTGATATTATAATACTGTATGTTATGTTGAATGTGGTTAGTATTGATAATATAATACTGTATGTTATGTTGAATGTGTTAGTATTGATATTATAATACTGTATGTTATGTTGAATGTGTTAGTATTGATATTATATACTGTATGTTATGTTGAATGTGTTAGTATTGATATTATAATACTGTATGTTATGTTGAATGTGTTAGTATTGATAATATAATACTGTATGTTATGTTGAATGTGTTAGTATTGATATTATAATACTGTATGTTATGTTGAATGTGTTAGTATTGATATTATAATACTGTATGTTATGTTGAATGTGTTAGTATTGATATTATAATACTGTATGTTATGTTGAATGTGTTAGTATTGATATTATATACTGTATGTTATGTATGTTATGTTGAATGTGTTAGTATTGATATTATGTTATGTATGTTATGTTGAATGTGTTAGTATTGATATTATATACTGTATGTTATGTATGTTATGTTGAATGTGTTAGTATTGATATTATGTTATGTATGTTATGTTGAATGTGTTAGTATTGATATTATGTTATGTATGTTATGTTGAATGTGTTAGTATTGATATTATAATACTGTATGTTATGTTGAATGTGTTAGTATTGATATTATATACTGTATGTTATGTATGTTATGTTGAATGTGTTAGTATTGATATTATGTTATGTATGTTATGTTGAATGTGTTAGTATTGATATTATATACTGTATGTTATGTATGTTATGTTGAATGTGTTAGTATTGCTGGGACCGTGAGTAAGGTAGGGGGGGCTGTGTGGGGATAACCGCCCCCTGGGGTTGGTAGCCACCCTGGTCAGCCACGAAGGAGATCTGTACCTTTACTCCCTCGGGGGATGTGTAGCTGGGGAAGAGAGAGACCAGGGCGTAAGTTAGTTGATTAAATTATCAGGTAAATTAAGGAACACCCCGGTATTAACATTATTCCTCCATTACAAACTCCAATGTACTTGAATACATTAATGAAAGCATGTGATCCTCCCGGGATTCGAACTTGGTACACCACACCCAGAACATAAACACCTAAACCATTACACCACTAACACAGTGAAGTGATATTCTATGCCAACTATAAGATCAGATAAGAAGTATATAGGGTATAGTTTTGCGTTACCTACAAGATTAACCCCTACTGTACCAGAGGGTATTACCATAAATGTACCCTCCAGTACCAAGCAATATGGCCAAATTGGCTTCAGAGAACACCCTTCCACCTCAAAAGATGGAGGAATACTGCCTCTCCTAGCCTTTGGGAGCTTGGATATAAGCTAAGAACTGTTGCCAAGGTCTCAGAGCAGTGCGTATAAGTCGTGGTACCAGGCACCGATCGATACGGACCGCATATTATGAACAAATGTCCGTCGCTGGTGCTGAGAGTGACTTTTTTCTGTCGGCCAACGTACGTCGCTGGGACAGTAGGTGTTAAGGGGAGATGGATTGTTTTTCTGGTCCCCCTTCTCCCTCGTGCTTAGTCCCATTAGTTTTCATATTTGATGACGTTCGGCCCATTAGTTTGGCTATTTTAAGACCTTTTCTTTGTCAATATTAAGACTTTTTGTGTCATTTAGATGTCGATTTGTTCCTGGCAAGCGATAGCGAGCCTGTAATTTAAGATGAACCGGCCTTTGGCCGGGAAATTTTTCTATCGAAAAATGTACACATTTATCTCGAAGGAGGGTCTTGGATGTGTTTTTTATAAGCTTGTTGGAGGTCTAGGGAGGAAACTATAAAAATGTACAAATATATATAAATGAGAAAATAAATACGCTCATCCCCAAGTCAATTATAATAAGTTAGTACATACTGTAGGTTAACTAAATGATGAGGTGAGGTACTGTAGTTATTATAATAAGTTAGTACATACTGTAGGTTAACTAAATGATGAGGTGAGGTACTGTAGTTATTCGCTATGGCTGCTGATTCCTCAAATGATGAGGTGAGGTACTGTAGTTATTCGCTATGGCTGTTGATTCCTCAAATGATGAGGTGAGGTACTGTAGTTATTCGCTATGGCTACTGATTCCTCAAATGATGAGGTGAGGTACTGTAGTTATTCGCTATGGCTACTGATTCCTCAAATGATGAGGTGAGGTACTGTAGTTATTCGCTATGGCTGCTGATTCCCCAAATCACCAATTGCTCGATCACCAGTGATTACAAGCAGAGCGACTAGTCCATTTAAGGGGAATCACCTGCTTTTTTTTCTCCGTTTCTCTCTTTCTTTGGGTTGTATCCATTCGACCCCATTCAGCCTACTGTTATAAGACGTTTATCCCCATCCAGGTATCGATCTTTTTCCTGGCGAGTGGTAGCAAGCCAGCATATATGTACAGTATATACAGTATGTTTTTGACAGCAGGCTAAATTTGTACATTTTTCGATAGAAAAATGTCTCCGGCGAAGCCGGATTTCTCCAAACAATGCTGGCTTGCTATCGCTCGCCAGGAAGAAATCGACACCTGGATGGGGATAAATGTCTTAAAACAGTAGGGTGAATGGGGCCGAATGGATGCAAGCCAGAGAAAGAGAGAAAAGGAGATAAAAAAAGCAGGTCACCCCCCTTAAAACTGCACAGTATAATTAAACTAACTTCAAGAATTTAGATACATTAGACTGGTTTATTATTCTATATCTTTTGAAATAACTTCCACTACATCAAATAATGCTAAATTTTCCAATATTGTCATTAGTATTAAAAAATGCTGTTAAATGGAAAATAGGGCCCAAAATGTCTTGAATCTTATTGTTTTCACTAGATCATTCTATCTTCAGGAACATATGCATAGAACAGATACACGAATACTAGTCATATAGTATAACAAAAGAAATAACTTGGGCATGTAATGCAAGGTAATAGCAGTTCACAAGTACAAGTAATGGCAAGGTAGGAGACTGAATTGTAAGAATGTAATATATGATAGAACCTGTAAGAGATGGGCAAAGTTTCGAGGGGTGGGGAGTTACATACATACATACAGTCGCGCTAGTAAGTCATGTCCCAGCTATCATTACGTTTGGCTCGCTCTGTGCTGTATTAATGTCTGTCAGATGTTCAATAGGGTGGGTAAGCGTAGGAACATGTTTATATATTTCACTCGATATGAAGAAATGAAGCTTATATATTGCTGATACCAATTATTGCTCAAAACATAATTGGTACCGGGACATCACTTATTAGCGCGACTGTACTTAATTTAAAAAACTGAGTGCTCCACAGGAAGTGCGGTTCCGGTCTCACATCCATAGTGGCGCTTTGGGCAGCCTTGTTCAGAGTTGCCTCACTTGTCAGGTTCTTCAATTCAATACCAGACCGTAATTAAGGTCTGATCCCACGTCTTTCTTGGTCTACGCCTTGGCATTTATGGTAACTGAATATAGTTATATCCTTCTCAATGTCAGCGGAGTCGTCAAAAGTGAATTAAGGTATAAGTATATTAGGCAAGTATTAAGGACAGTAGGGACGAGTGAATCGTTTACTTAATTTTAATAGGGATCCCACACAGGGAACAGCTAAATACCACTGTATACTATGGTAACTGTGGTTCAAAACTAACACTTTGCCGGGGGTGACAGGTAAACAGGTTGGAGTACAGACCGGCGAGATCGGAAAGCAGACCACAAAGGTGGGGGTGAGCTGCTGAACAATTTTAGCATTGAGTATTCCTTACGCTTCTTGTTCTTCCTAGTCTTGAGGGTCCGGTTTAAGAAAGTTCCCTTAACCTGGCGTTGATGAGGGAAACTGAGCCGACCCTATTAAGGCCATTAGAGGGGGTAGGCTGCAGTTAGGTGTGTATGTATGTGTGTGTGTGGGGGGGGGGGGGGGGGGGGGTTGACTAATAGTTTTGGGTGTCCGACGTTTACTTTGGGGTTGGTAGGGGTTGATGAAAAACTAAGTTAAGGTGACACAAAAGAGATTACTTTCCTATTTTCCTCAGGAGCCACGCTGAGGGAAGCCAGTCTTGTAGATGTAGAAGACTCGGGCATAACGGGGCCATTATACATATTGTTGTTATAGATGATTTACTAATAACTTGAATAAGAGATAAACATCAATATTTCATTATAATATTACTCACCCTGACTGATAAAAACACTGATTGTTCACACGTTATCAAATGATTAGTTGGGAGAACGCACCACTGAAAATAGTTGTTCTTCCAGCTGGTACACACACTTTATCATTTATATATTATTTTGTGCTGATATGTCTTAATCCTGCATCTATGAAGTGGATAAATCAATAAAGTGAACAATGAGTTAATAAATTATACAAGGAATACACAGCAAAGCGAGCAATAACAACTCTAATTATCCTTATGAGCCTATGCATTGATGATGTAAGCAATTTATGTAAAATATAAATTAATCACATAGCATAAACAATATCATAAAAGTTAATTCGGTATGTTTAGTCCAAAAGCATGACACTTAACCGATTATAACTCAAAAAAAGTTGGAGCAAAAGGGCAGTAAATTCCCACACCTATTTCCTGTTTGACTCTTTCCAAAAGGTAGAAATAACAGCTCAATTGTTGAAGTTGTTTTTAAGTTATGGGAGGTTGGAGTCGTGATTTCTGGCCCACATATATTGAACAGAGTATAGATTAGTACGAGGATCTAGGACCTTACCTCCAGCTACCGTCTGAGTTCTGTCCATAGTTCTCTGTTCTCCTATCTATAATGAACGGAGTATAGATCAATATGAGGACCTAGGGCCTTACCTCCAGCTACCGTCGGAGTTCTGTCCATAGTTCTGTCTGCCGTTCTCCGTCCTCTCTATACCGTTGCCTGTCTTGTACTGGAAGGAGTAGCCGCCGTAGCTGTCCTGGGAGCGGTCGTCCTGCAGGATGGGAATGTGTACTGGGGCGCCGTAGGAGGCCGAGGGTAGGGCTTCAGACACCTGCAGAAGAGCCACCGTTGCCAAACACACCTGAAAAGAATAGATGGAAATGGTGATTGAAAAGTGAACCAACTACTGCTTACCGATAATGCAGTCATGATTTCAGATTGGTTAGCGAAAATAGGAGAATCATATATCAGAATCTGGATAAAGATTACGGTAAATATAATAAAGGTAATCTTATAAGAGGTAGTGAAAGGAGTAACTCCTATAGTTGTTATAGGAGTGGTCGTCTTGCAAGATGGCTATGCGTAAAGGAGGCACCATAGTAAATGTCGGGTAGGGACTCGTGAAGCTCTGCAAGTACTCCTATTGCGAGGGCGAGGGGAAATCGTTCGATTTTTACTTAACTGTTGCATCAAAGTGGAGATGGAGATGAAGTTCTACAATAATCAGTATTCCTTAGAGCTCTCTCAGTGTATACCACCTCTTCTGCGTAGGGTACGTGAGTACCCGTCTTGCAACACAATCCCACAATCTCTGTGCATCTCTCCAACTCAATGGAAAAAAATCTCCCAATCTTCATTCTATTCAACAGCTGAGCTCTGGAACTCTCTCCCTGAATCCCTTTCTCCCTCATCCTATGACTTAAATTGCTACAAACTCCGTGTGTCCAGACATTTTGGCTCGAACATTCCTTGATTTGGGCTCTATCACTCTTTCAGCTATGGGGGAGACACTCGTCACAGGCAGTTTTGCCTTTTGTCTCCCTCATCCACATAAAAACATTTTTTTTATAGTTATTTGAATTGAGACAAGGATGTGTGATGGTGTCTTTTGGGTTAAAAATACACTAATAAAGTGGTTAGAGAGACGGATGCAAGGATAATGCCGAGGGAGACACAAGTGGCTGGAGACGGTACTAGAAAACCTGCTGTTTACCACCGCCCTCTTAATGGGTCGTTTTTCTAGTCCCCCTTCTCCATCAGGTTTAGCCTCATTAGTTGTCAGGTATTATGACGTTCGGTCCATTAGTTTGGCGATTTTAAAACCTTCAAGACCTTCCGTCCTATTTAGGTGCCGATGTTTTCCTGGCGAGCGATAGCGAGCCTTTAATTTTAAGAGAAACCGGCCTTCGGCCGGGACATTTTTCTATCGAAAAATGTACAAAATTAAAATGAAGAGGGGTCTAGGGGTGGTTTTTTTTTTTTTTTTTTAAGCTTGATGAAGGTTTAGTGAGTAAACTATAGAAAGTATATGAATGTATAAACTATAGAAAGTATATGAATGTATAAATATATATATAGAAAGTATATGAATGTATAAACTATAGAAAGTATATGAATGTATAAATATATAGAAAGTATATGAATGTATAAATATATAGAAAGTATATGAATGTATATATAGAAAGTATATGAATGTATAAATATATAGAAAGTATATGAATGTATAAATATATAGAAAGTATATGAATGTATAAATATATAGAAAGTATATGAATGTATAAATATATTGAAAGTATATGAATGTATAAATATATATAGAAAGTATATGAATGTATAAATATATATACAAAAAAATAATAATCACTGTCCCCTTACTCCCTTTGCTTCTGCTTGTATACCCCTCCTACATACATGACTAAATAGGTGTTCAACAGAGCACTCCTTCTATAATAGGTGTTCAACAGAGCACTCCTTCTATAATAGGTGTTCAACAGAGCACTCCTTCTATAATAGGTGTTCAACAGAGCACTCCTTCTATAATAGGTGTTCAACAGAGCACTCCTTCTATAATAGGTGTTCAACAGAGCACTCCTTCTATAATAGGTGTTCAACAGAGCACCAACGAAAATGCTTTAAAGGGGGAGGTAGTCGCTTTTTCTGGACCTCCTTCTCCCCCATGTTTAGCATAAGAGTTTTGAGATTTTAGGCGTTCATTCCGTTTCTTTGGTGATTTTGAGACCTTTTACCTCATTTCTTTGTCAATTTTTAGAGTCTTCGTGCTATTTTAGTGTCGATTTTTTTCCTGGCGAGCGATAGCGAGCCTGTAATTTAAGAAGGACATCGCTCGGGACATTTCTCTACCGAAAACCGTACAAATGTATCCTGAAAGCGGGTCACGGAGGTATATTTTGAAACTTGATGGAGGGCTAGCGAGGAAACACAAAACTAAATAAATTAAGAATTATATAGGCTAAAAAACAAGCAGTACCCCCTTAATCGAGTGTTACCCATCAGACATCACAACTCGCACCTCGAAAGTTCACAACACAACAGCTTCCTCTCTCTCCAACACCCCTTCTTCCCCTCCCAACACTCTTCGGAAAGTAGATACGAGGTGCCGTTGTAAAAGCCTTATCCCTCAATACCTTCACCTGACCTGCCCTACACAACAAAGCCACTCCACCAGCTTCCTCTCTCTCTCCAACACCCCTTCTCCCCTTTCAACACTCTTCGGAAAGTAGATACGAGGTGCCGTTGTAAAAGCCTTAGCTCTCAATACCTTCACCTGACCAAATAACTACGAGGTGCCGTTGTAAAGGCTTATCCCTCAATACCTTCACCTGACCTGACTAATAACACATGACACACAACAAAGCCACTCCAACAGCTTCCTCCCTCTACAAAAAGCCTTATCCCTCACTACCTAACCTGACCTAACAAAACTGGGCACTCACCATAAGGACTGCTGACAACTTCATGCTTGCCCCGTGATGTGTGTATCCTGGTATGATATATGTTGAGAGGTGGTCCTGCCGCAGTGGTGCCTGAGAGAGATGTGATGCAGCCTGTACCGAGGACCCCGGTTTATATAAGTGGGGAGGGCCGGAAGGGAAAGCACAGCCACAGCTAAGACTTAAGGGGGATGGCCTGTTATTGTTGGTCTATTTACATACTTATTATTCATATTTTAGTTTCCTCCCCAGACCTCCATCAAACTTTAAAAATACCCCCTATTTATCTCAAGATAAATGTGTACATTTTTCAGTAGAAAAATGTCCCGGTCGAAGGCCGTTTCCTTTCAAAAAAAGTCGACATCTAAATGGCACAAAAGGTCTTGAAATTGACAACGACATGGGGCGAAAGGTCTTTAAATCGCTAAGCTAATGGAGCAAGCATTTTAAAATCTGAAAACTAAAGGTGCTAAACATGAGGGAGAAGGGGAACCAGAAAAACTCCCCATCTTCTCTTCAAGACTTTAATTCCTAGCTTACCGAGCTGGGTTACTGTGTGACGTAAAGGGGAATTATTACTGTATTAGCCCTTATGTCTGTACCGGCGACGACGTCTTCTTCTTCATTGTATTCTTAAGGAGAGGTCAGCCGTTTTTCTGCCCCCCCCCCCCCCTTCTATCCTCATGTTTAGCCCCATTCATTTGCAGATTATATGACGTTTGGTCCATTAGTTTGGAGATTTTAAGACCTTTCACCCCATTTCTTTGTCAATAAAGTATTCAAACTGTTCGTGTCATTTAGGTGTCGATTTTTTTCCTGGCAAGCGATAGCGAACCTTTATTTTAAGATAAACCGGCCTTCGGCCGGGACATTTTTATATCGAAAAATGTAAAAAATTATCTTGAAGGAGGGTCTGGGTTTTTTTTTTTTTTTTAGCTTGATGGAGGTCTAGGGAAGAAACTAATAACATAATACAAAAATACATAAATGAGCAAATAAATACGCCCATCTCCCCATAAGCTCGGTTCACACATGCACGAATAAACGTCACGTCCGTCCCCGACCAAGAAAATAGGCAGGACGGCATCAATCTGGAGGCCCCCATGTGGCCACGATGGCCACTAGGGCCGTTCCAAAGTTTATTTGCCGGGACACCCAGGGACACACACGGACATACACGGAAGCAGTAGTCGTCTAGATGACGCCAGGCTGCGTCTAGACGACGACTGCTCCCGTGTGTGTCCGTGTGTGTCCTGTGGGTGTCCCCGACATAACACGTTTTCTGGCAGTTGCATAACACGTTTTCTGGCAGTTGCCCCGACCCACACACGGACCATTTTATGCTGCACAAAAAAGACGCCGCCTAGGCACGGCGAATTAAGGGGTCGGGGACGGACGGGACATTAATTCGTGCATGTGTGAACCGAGCTTTAAAGACTTCTCTAGATTACCGAGCTGGGTTATATTAGCCCTGTGTCAGTATCGGCGACGTCTTCTTCGTTGTATGCTAGCTATGTTTAGACAACTTTGTACAGCTTAAGAAGGATCTGTGGTAGCAAAAAAAGGGTCGAGTAAGATAGTTCGATGCCTGTTAATTTGCTGGAGGCCGTAAATGATCAAATAAATACGCCATCTCCCCATAAATAAATACGCCATCTCCCCTTAAATAAATACGCCATCTCCCCATAAATAAATATGCCATCTCCCCATAAATAAATACGCCATCTCCCCATAAATAAATACGCCATCTCCCCTTAAATAAATACGCCATCTCCCCATAAATAAGTATGCCATCTCCCCATAAATAAATACGCCATCTCCCCATAAATAAATACGCCATCTCCCCATAAATAAATACGCCATCTCCCCATAAATGAATACGCCATCTCCCCTTAAATAAATACGCCATCTCCCCATAAATAAATACGCCATCTCCCCATAAATAAATACGTCATCTCCCTTTAAATATACACCAACAACTCTTCATTTTGCCGTGGGGCGATGAGTTGAATATTACAAGTGTAACACAACATTTTGGGGGCAGGTGGCTAGGAATCCTTCTCACCTTGCAAAATTCAGCTACTAGACGAGACAGAGTAAGGGGCGAAGGAACGCAAAAGTGGTCCCGGACCCTAAGAATTGGAACTTTAAATGTTGTTTCTGTTCGGGCTTTGTCTCGAGTCGGCCACCCCCCAGCTGTGGGTTATGTGCCTGAGTATATACTATACGTTTATACAACTCAAAACAAGCATATTCAACGCATCGGCACAGGACAGTGGAGAAAGCTACAGAGGAGTGTGTTGTGACTATTGAGAGTATTCGTACCATCTGACATCATACACTACTCAGATGTATCCCCATAAAGCTACAGAGGAGTGTGTTGTGACTATTGAGAGTATTCGTACCATCTGACATCATACATTACTCAGATGTATTCCCATAAAGCGTACAAATGGCAAAACCCGTAAAAGTACCAGGCGAAAAGGAGGGAGTGTTGAGGTTTTTTTTACAGTTCAGCCAACTTTTCATGTAAACAAAAATTGAGAGGATCACATTAAAGCCGGTATCACACGAGAGCTTTTATAGTCAACATTCGACGATAAACATTTTTCTGGTAACATTTATGGAATATTTTGCACTGGTATCGGAAACTAGATTGATGATAGATGAATTTAAGCAATCAAAATATTGTATATATTGATGACATAAGCTGCCAGACCAGTGTTGAGAAGAAAAAAATTGAGTGAAAAAGCGCTCCTGTGATACCGGCTTTAGTAGTTATTGATGAAAAACTGTAGCAATACTTCAAAAATACACCATAAAACTTGTTATTGTTTTTATAGTTTTTTTTCCCGTAGTGATGAGATGAGGTTGCGGTCTTGTATAAAAAAAAAAAATATATATATATATATATATATATATATATACCGGTATATATATATATATATATATAAATATATATGTACCAAAAAGTAACCACTAACCCCCTTAATGGGAGCCCATCTCGCTTTTGTTTTCTTTTTCTCTCCCTCTCTCTTTGGTGTGTATCTATTCGGCCCTATTCAGCCTATCCAGGTTTCAATATTTTCCTGGTGAGCGGTAGCGAGCCAGCATATATTATTTTTTTTTTTTCGACAGCAAGCTAAATTTGTAAATTTTTCGATAGAAAAATGTCTACGTCGAAGCCGGATTTCTCCATACAATGCTGGCTCGCTATCACTCGCCAGGAAGATATCGACACCTGGATGGGGATAAACGTCTTGAAACAGTTGGCTGAATGGGGCCGAATGGATACAAGCTAGAGAAAGAGAGAAAAGGAGGGAAAGATTAAAAAAAGCCGGTGACCACCCCCTTAATGGGCCACAGCTGTATGTGATTGCGGTTCTCTCTCTCTCTCTCTCTCTCTCTCTCTCTCTCTCTCTCTCTCTCTCTCTCTCTCTCTGCCTGCCACGGACATTAGTTCCAGGGCAGTAGTTCCCTTTCCAATGTTCCCTTACCCACTCTAAACCACTGTTTGGACACTTGATCCTCAGTGTTTTGGAGGACAAGCAGCCTAGAAGGGTCACTAGACCTGTTGTTGCTTGATTTCCTTTGTACTTCCTTTGTACTTTGTACTCTCATCTGTGCTATCATTTTCTTCCACTTTCTTTCTATTTGTTTTAATATAATAACGATACATACAGATATACAAAATACTCTGGCACAAACTGTTTTTCTTATTTTTTTGTTTTTGTTTTTTATAATGGGTTTATTGGAATGCCTTTGAAGTATTGATACCTTTCTTAACCATACACTTTGTAGTTGTTTTTCCCTATCCCTATCTTTGTAGTTGTTCTTCCCTATCCCTATCTTTGTAGTTGTTCTTCCCTATCCCTATCTTTGTAGTTGTTCTTCCCTATCCCTATCTTTGTAGTTGTTCTTCCCTATCCCTATCTTTGTAGTTGTTCTTCCCTATCCCTATCTTTGTAGTTGTTCTTCCCTATCCCTATCTTTGTAGTTGTTCTTCCCTATCCCTATCTTTGTAGTTGTTCTTCCCTATCTTGTAGTTGTTCTTCCCTATCCCTATCTTTGTAGTTGTTCTCCCTATCCCTATCTTTGTAGTTGTTCTTCCCTATCCTATCTTTGTAGTTGTTCTTCCCTATCCCTATCTTGTAGTTGTTTTTCCCTATCCCTATCTTTGTAGTTGTTTTTCCCTATCCCTATCTTTGTAGTTGTTCTTCCCTGTCCCTATCTTTGTAGTTGTTTTTCCCTATCCCTATCTTTGTAGTTGTTCTTCCCTGTCCCTATCTTTGTAGTTGTTCTTCCCTATCCCTATCTTTGTAGTTGTTCTTCCCTGTCCCTATCTTTGTAGTTGTTCTTCCCTATCCCTATCTTTGTAGTTGTTCTTCCCTATCCCTATCTTTGTAGTTGTTTTTCCCTATCCCTATCTTTGTAGTTGTTCTTCCCTGTCCCTATCTTTGTAGTTGTTTTTCCCTATCCCTATCTTTGTAGTTGTTCTTCCCTGTCCCTATCTTTGTAGTTGTTCTTCCCTATCCCTATCTTTGTAGTTGTTCTTCCCTGTCCCTATCTTTGTAGTTGTTTTTCCCTATCCCTATCTTTGTAGTTGTTCTTCCCTATCCCTATCTTTGTAGTTGTTCCTCCCTATCCCTATCTTTGTAGTTGTTCTTCCCTATCCCTATCTTTGTAGTTGTTCTTCCCTATCCCTATCTTTTTGAGGAAAATCGGGGTTAAGTATGATGCAAGACGCAAAAAATGCCGGCTTTAAGGGAAAGGTAGCTGCTTTTACTCCCTCATGTTTAGTCCCATTAGCTCTGAAATTTTAAGACGTTTGTTCCATGACTTTGGCGATTTTAAGACCTTTCGCCCCATTAATTTGTCAAATTAATGACCTTTCGTGCCATTTAATTGTCGATTTCTTCCTGGCGAGCGTTTCCCCGGCCTTCGGCCGGGAAATTTTTCTGCCGATAAATGTACAAATTTTTCTTGAAGTGGGGTCTAGGTTTTTTTTAATTTTGTTTAAGCTTGATGGAGGTCTACCGAGGTTACCATAAAATAAATAAATACAAATATAAAGACAAAAACAACACTACCCCCTTAATGGGCCTAGCTGTAAAACAAATGCCTCCAAAAGCCAATGTGTATAGAACATTATATATTAAAAATGGCTTAACCCCTTGAAAATTATGACGCATTTGGACTGTTTATTCTTGCTATCATTAAGCGGTTTTATACAGCTTGTTTGAAATACAGAAAGTGTGAAAAGGAACACCTAGAGATGGTTCGGCCACATAGAACGTATGGGAAGCAAGAGAATGACTAAGAGAGTGTTCGAGAGTGAGGTGGAAGGACAGAGAGGGAGAGGTAAACCGAGTGAGAGGTGGAAGGATGGAGTTAAAAAGTATATGAGTGAAGACGGTACTGGATGGGAGGAGGGGCGTCGACTGACTGGGGACAGAGGTGCATGGGGCGGTTTCGTTCGTGGCCACCCCTTCGGGGATCACGGCATCCGGCAATAGATAGATAGAGATACAAGTTTGGAAGGATTAGTGGGAATTAAAAGGGTAAAGGCTATCTCATTTAACACTTTTAAATCCCATATACCCTTCCTAATCTAAACAAAATAGAAGCCAGAAAACAGAAAAGAAACGTATCATGGTCCTCAAAGGGTTAATTTTTCATTTGCGGAATTGTCGCGAGTGCACCGTAGACTTATGCCAGTGTCACACGAGCGCTTTTTCCGGTAATTTTCGAGGAACACGTTTTTTCGCGTAATAATTTGAGGCTCTTTCACATTGGAATCGGGCACTAGACTGAAGGGGAGCATCCTCTTGGTAATCTTTAAGGTGTCGGTGGATGTTGTTATTAGGAGTCTATTAGATATACTATTTGGTATAGTACGGTATATCACAATACAAAATAAATAGTCAATTAGTTTTCGAGTTAGGCAAGAATTAGTCATGAAAAATGGTGATAGGACAAATTTGAATCATGTTTTTATGGTGATCCACCAACTCAAGGAAAGTGTATCTATGATTTGTCTGTTTTGCATTTTCATATCTCTTCTAATTATGGAATTAGGCGATTAGGAAATTAGGTCATCCAAAGTTGTGATTATTATTTACTTTCAGACCTTACTGTTGACGAACTAGTGGGTCGATAACAATACAAGAGAGTCATAAAAATTATCCTTCTAGGACCAAGGGTTGTCAATTTATTCGACTCAAAAGTCGGTAACTACCGCCCACTCGCCCGCCCGCACTGAGCACCCCGGAAAAGTTTGAAATAAGCAAGATGTTGATGGATTTAGACCCACTTTTCGGCAATAATACTTCACAGCTGTATAAATGAAAGTTGGTGGCGAGTCCATGGTCCTTGGGTTACATGCGGTCTAGACTGCTGTATGTCAGCCAGTCCTCCTGACTGGAAAAGGGGTCTGCTCACCCCTATCTGGAAAGGAAAAGGGGACCGTCAAGACTGCAATAACTACCGTGGTATAACACTATTCAGCGTGTTGATGGGCTGGTCTATCAGAGTGAGAACTGTCATACCCATAGCTTACTTTGACTGTTCGTTTTACTTATATAGTTTCTAGATCTCAAGTGACGGCGTCTCTTCCGTGGATTGACCTCCCAATCTGCCAACCTAGAGGTTGGCAGATATATTTTGTTTTTGTCTATGTGAATGAGGGAGACAAAAGGCATAACTGCCTGCAGCGAGTGCCTCCCCCAGATTTCAAAGAGTGACAGGGCCGAAATCAAGGGACGTTCGAGCTAAAATGCCTGGACACGCGGAGTTTGAAGCAATTTAAATCATAGGAAGAGGGAAAGACTGATTCTGGGAGAGAGTTCCAGAGCTCAGCAGTTGAATAGGAGAAAGTCTGAGAATAGCATTTCACTCTTGGGTTGGAGAGTTGCACAGAGTAGGGATGGGATTGTGTTGCAAGGCGGGTACTATGTACCCTACGTAGAGGAGGTGGTATACACTGGGAAAGCTCCGAGGAACACTGATTATTGTAGTAGCGATAGAATAGTGAGAGAGATGCAACATTGCGGCGAAGAGAGAGAGATTGCAGAGAATTGGTGAGTGGACGGGAGATAGTGATACGAAAAGCTTTCCTTTCTACTTTACCTAGGAGTGCGGTGTGAGAGGATCCTCCCCACACATGTAAACAATACTCAATACAAGGATGCACTTTGCCCCTGTACAGAGCAAGTAGCTGAGCAAGGGTAAAGAACCCCTTGAGGCGGTTCAGCACACCCAGCTTCTGGGAGGCTGCCTTAGCGAGACTGGTAATATTGTCTTTCCAAGTGAGAGCAGAAGAAATAGAGACACCGAGAACATTGAGGGAAGATGAAGGGTTGATTTTTGTATTGTTGAAGAATAAGGGATAGTCCTCTGGAGGTTCCTGATGGGTAGTAAGATGGATAAATTGAGTTTTGAAAGCATTAAATGTAACAAGGTTTTCTCTACCCCAATTGGAAATAGTAGCTAGATCAGAAGATAAGCATTTTATGGCTTCATTACGTTTACTTTTGAGGGACTGCTGGCTGGGTCTTTCTGGAAAACTAAATGAGTGGTGTAAAGTAGAGTCGTCTGCATATGAATGGATGGGACTGGATGTACAGTTGAGAAGATCATTTATGAAAATTAGAAAGAGAATAGGAGATAGGACAGAACCCTGAGGATCACCGGAGTTGATAGGATGAGGAATTGAGCGATGGCCGTCCACAACCGCAGCTATGGAACGGCCGGAAAGGAAATTAGAGACAAAGGTACAGATGGAGGGACAGAAACCGAAGGAGGGCAGTTTGGAAATTAAAGATTTGTGCCAGACTCTATCGAAGGCCTTCAATATGTCTAGTGCAACAGAAAAAGTCTCACCGAAGTCCCGAAAGTTGGATGACCAAGAGTTAGTAAGATATAAAAGAAGATCACCAGTAGAGCGACCCTTAAGGAAGCCATACTGGCGATCTGAGAGCAGATTATGAGAAGAGAAATGCTTAAGAAATTTGGAAGCAAGAATAGTTTCAAAAACTTTAGAGATACAAGAGATGAGAGCAATTGGACGATAGTTGGAGGGTTGAGAGCGGTCACCCTTCTTTGGGACAGATTGGAGGACAGAGCGTCACATTTTTCCTATGTCCCTCAACTTTCTCTTCATAATTGCTGGGGGGCACAGGGCCCTGGGTGGGGCTTTGGTTTCCCGGGTGTTACCGCACCCTCCTCAGCTCCCAGCCATGGAGTGGTTTCGGTCACCCAGGCTTTATTGTGGTAGGCAGGGAGGGTTCTGTGGGGGCGCTCGGTTATGGCCTTGGCCTTGCTCGGGGCCTTGGGGCTGTTCGGCCAGGCAGCCTGGGGAACAGCAACAACAACAACAAACTGTTCAGCATGCCAGGCAAGGTCTTCACCCCTATTCTACTGATGCGAATCAGAGGCCATCTGCTACAGGAGCAGAGACCTGAGCAATCCAGATTCACACATAAGAAGTCAACAATTGACTGGATTCTGGCACTCCGGGTTCTTGTGGAGCACAGACTTGAGTTTTGGCAGGGGCTGCTCGCAGTCTATGTCGATCTCAAGAGGCGTTTGACTCAGTGCTTCGAGAGTCACTCTGGGAGCTGCTACGATTATGTGGGATCCCCACAGTAATCATCGACCTGGTGTCTGAACTCTATACAGGAACAGAGAGTGCTGTCAAGTGTGGTGGGGGAACATCCTCCTCCTTCCCTGAATGCTCAGGTGTAAGACAGGGGTGTGTTCTAATACCTACACTTTTCAACACTTGTATGGACTGGTTACTGAGCCAGACCATTGGGCGGAGCGATCCTAGCGGAGACGTTGGACGTTCTCAGATTTGCCCTGGAGGCACTCCATGAGAAGTCGGAACTGCTGGGTCTAAAGGTCTAAAGGTCTCTTGGGCTAAGACCAAAGTCCAAGCATTTGGCGACTTGTTGGATGATGCCGTTCAATCTGTTCATGCATGTGGTGAGGACTTGGAGATCTTGGATAAGTTTACCTATCTTGGCAGCATGATCCACAACAGTGGTGAGTTGGGCTACGAAGTAAATCGTCGCCTCGGCTTAGCATGGGTGTTATGGGTTCACTCAACAAAAGTATATGACGTTGTCAATACCTATGCAGAAGGACGAAGTTGTAGATCTTCAAGACAATGGTGCTCCCTGTCTTACTGTATGGCTGTGAGACATGGACACTCAACAGTGTTTTAAAGAAATTTATCAACTCCTTTGGTACTAAATGTCTCTGCAGGATCATGGGTTATCACTGGTACGATCGTGTATCAAACCAGCGACTACTCCGTGAAACTGAATCGAGACATATTAGTTGCATAATCCATGAATGTCAACTTCGGCTATATGGGCATGTGGTTCGCTTCCCCGAGGCTGATCCCGCTCACCAGGTGGTTTCTACAGAAGACAACCATGAATGGAGGAGGCCGGTGGGAAGACCACGGAACTCATGGCTGAAGGAAGTCGGTAAATCATGCGATGGAGTACTTAATATGAACCAGGCAGATGCCTGGAGGCTTTCCCGGGAAGATCCCCTTGGCTGGCATCAGCGGGTGAGTGCGGCCATGTGCTGTCACGGCGTATGCCCCTATTGATTGATTGATTGTATAAATGAATGTTGAGGGGAGACATTTCTGCCATAACCTGAATTTTACTCGACAAAAAGATTTTCGGTTATTTTTAGGAGGATGCTCCTCTGATGGTAGAATACGCTAGGTGGCTGATTTCCGATATTCCCTTTGTAATACCCTGTACCCGCAAAAAATCCTGCAACCACAAAACTACCCGAGTTGACGTCTGGGATAGCATAAAATAGTCATTGGTGGCGAAGTTTAAGAAACCCACCACGTGAATCACCACGAGACTATCACCTGGTTCTTTCAAGGAGAACTAAGGTTGCTATTCTATTGTACGTCCGTGGTAGTACAGTGGGTTAGCGCGCGGGTTTGGTTGAACTACTGAGGTCACTAACCAGGGTTCGAACCCCTGCAACCAAAAAACTACCCGAGCTGACGTCTGGGATAGCATAAAATAGTCGCTGGTGGCGAAGTCTAAGAAACCCACCACGTGAATCACCACGAGACTATCACCTGCATGGTTCTTTCAAGGAGAACTAAGATTGATATTCTGTTGTACGTCCGTGGTAATACAGTGGGTTAGCACGCGGGTCTGTTGACCTACTGAGGTCACTAACTAGGATTCGAACCCCACGCCAGGCAACTCAATACCTGGGGATTTTCGGGAGGGTTAAATTCCCTTCGCACCCAGCATTTCACCCTTAACTTGTTCAGTACTGGTGCCATCCTTTTAACTTTAGTCTGGCTACTATTAGACGATTTTATTCAATTTATAAAGATCCTTCAGTAATTAACCCTTTCACGCACATATGACGCAGAGGTTGCCAGATTAGCAATGAGAAATAGAGTTCTCTCACTCTTATAATTCCCTCTCCAAAATTAGTTTTCTGCCCACAGCTGCAAAGACAACTGCAGAGGTTGAAGTAACTAAACTAAAGGTTTCTCAATACCCCTGATGGTAACAAAGGCTTTAAAGTATCCCCAATAGGCTCAAAATCGTGTCATATGTCGGAGAGGGTTAATAGCCTTCGAACTATCTCACTTAACCCTTTTCACTACCACAGATCATGCTTAAACTGCACTAATTTGTCTAAATAGCGCTAGCGTAAAATTAAATAGACTTCGCCGGTACAGAAGGGGTTTAATTTTGAAGATGCCAGATTACAATTGCCCTTAAAAATTGACGGAAAAATAGCTCCTGTAACGCCGCTTTCAGACCACCGGAAGTGACGGTCTGGTCCATCTGTCTGGCTTAAGGGGACATGGGCCGGTTTTCTGTTCCCTTTTCTCCCTCGTGTTAAGCCCCATTTGTTTTGAGATTATAAGACGTTCGGCTCATTAGTTTGGCGATTTTAACAAATTTCGCCCCATTTCGTTGTCAATTTTAAGAAGTTTCGTGCCATTTAGGTGTCGAATTTTTCCTGGCGAGCGAGACCGAGCCTGAAGTGTTAAGAGGAACCGGCCTTCGACCAGGATATTTTTCTACCGAAAAATGTACAAATTTATCTTGAAGAGGGATCTAGGGCGTGTCTTTCTAAGCTTGATGGAGGTCTAGCGAGGAAACTAAGATATATAGGAATAAATGAATTAATAGACCAAAAAAACGGCCGATCTCCCCTTAACACCTCATTATAGCCCCTAGCTCCCTACTCCCTCCCCCCACCCACCCCGCCCCCCACCCTGCACCCGGGGACCTTGGTATGTAACTATCTCTTCTACACCCCCATATGACGTGGGGTTTGTGTCATACTGTTGTTGTTACGTCAGGGGAGAGAGGGGAGTAAGGGATGGATAAATGGGGATTATAATTATGGAGATCTGCAGAATTAGATCCTGAACAACCTACCATATACAAAAGAGTGTGTGTGATATGGTTGTGTAGGTGTGATTGTGATGTTCATGGGTGTGTGTGTGTGGTTGTGGTGTTCATGTGTGTGTGTGTGATATGGTTGTGTAGGTGTGATTGTGGTGTTCATGTGTGTGTGTGTGATATGGTTGTGTAGGTGTGATTGTGGTGTTCATGTGTGTGTGTGTGGTATGTGTGTGTGTGTGGTATGTGTGTGTGTGTGGTATGTGTGTGTGTGTGATATGGTTGTGTAGGTGTGATTGTGGTGTTCATGTGTGTGTGTGTGGTTGTGGTGTTAATGTATGTGTGTGTGTGTGTGTGATATGGTTGTGTAGGTGTGATTGTGGTGTTCATGTGTGTGTGTGTGATATGGTTGTGTAGGTGTGATTGTGGTGTTCATGTGTGTGTGTGTGATATGGTTGTGTAGGTGTGATTGTGGTGTTAATGTATGTCTGTGTGTGTGTGGTTGTGGTGTTCATATGTGTGTGTGTGTGTGATATGGTTGTGTAGGTGTGATTGTGGTGTTCATGTGTGTGTGTGTGGTATGTGTGTGTGTGTGGTATGTGTGTGTGTGTGATATGGTTGTGTAGGTGTGATTGTGGTGTTCATGTGTGTGTGTCATGTGTGTGTGTTGTGGTGTATGTGTGTGTGTGTGTGTATGGTTGTGTAGTTGTGATTGTGGTGTTCATATGTGGGGTGTGTGTGTGGATATGATTGTGTAGGTGGTGTGATTGTGGTGTTCATGTGCGTGTGTGTGTGATTGTTGGTGTGTGTGTGTGATATGATTATGTAGGTGTGATTGTGGTGTTCATGTGTGTGTGTGTGTGTGTGTGTGTGTGTGTGTGGTTGTGGTGTTAATGTATGTGTGTGTGTGTGTGATTGTGGTGTTCATATGTGTGTGTGTCTTTGTGTGTGTTAGGTACAGTAGAGCAATGTTAACCTAGAGACGAAGAGAGAAAGAGAGAGAGAGTTACATGTAATTACAAGGAATCATTAGCATCTCAAAAACCAGTAGATACTCACTCCGTAAAGCGGGCATCACACTGGGCCAAATTCTCGCCCTTCTCCGATCTCCGTTTTCAGCCAGTAGCGCAGGCAACTCCTATCACACACGTATAGGCTTTACCCACTGGCTTTACCACGGTTAAGCGATCGTTATATTGTGGTGTTTCACCTAAACTGTAGAATAATATGGATTGATATTGACAAATTTAGTGTAATAGGACCCAATCTATACACTAAGGTTGCTATGTTATGCGTTTGAAGCTTATATAAGTAGCTACGAGGAAGTTTTTCGCAATATATACAGCTTAACCCGCAGAGTGCCAGACAATTATTGACCCTATGCATCTGCCAGTGCCAGAGGATTTTTTTTTTTTTTTTTTTTTGGCTAAATCTATCAAGTTGGGTGAGAAAGGAAGGATAATGGTAAACAAAAACACTCCCCTTGTCCATTTTCGCCAGAAATCAGGTCCCCGATGGTCCCAAATGTAGCTGAAATTTTCAGAGTAAATCATCGACTTTTATGGTATTGGAACGTATAGGTAGGAGGGTGGTGGGAGGGTGGTTTGGGGGAGGGTATGGGGAAGGTAGAAGCGTAATTGACTCGTGTTACAAATATAAAGCCGATTGGTGAAGTAGTTTCGCCACCACGGATTTTCCTTTTTTTCCTTTTCTTCGTAGGGATACGCTGGAAGTGGGTGGTGGGGGGAAGGCAGAAGGGTAAGGGACTTCGTCACACAAATATGGAACCGATTGGTGCAGTCGTTTCGCCGCCACAGATTTTCCTTTTGTTTTCCTTGTGAGGCGACCGATAGTCAGCGAGTGGGTGGGGGGAGGGGGTTGTGTTGGTGGTGGCAAGAAGCCAGAAGGGGTACACTCACCCGTACTAGAAGTTGCTCAGGGTTGGGTCCTTCCTTACCCCCTCAACGCTGGGCAGGTGGAAGGGGGGAGTCGGATCCCAGCTTACCCCACCTTCCACCCTCAAACTATCCCCAACTCCCCCACCTTCCTCCTCTAGCTGACAGTTAGTAATTAGCCACGTTTGTTCTCATATCTTGTAAATTATAGCTAAACCATTATTGCAAACGCTTACAATGGCCAACATTAAATATTTATGGGGAATTTATTAATACAATATGTATTCGCATTCTCAAAATGAGTCTTCACACAAACAAAGTGGGTTACACGAATCTAAGCTGTAGAGGTTTTCTGCCCCTCTCTTTCTCTCTCTCTCTCTCTACGACCAAGATTTAATGTGATTTATATAATAAAACCGTAATTAAATCCAAGATCAAACAGCATTAATGATAACATGTTCACCATCATTGTCATACACATCAACGTGCCCTTTACGATATATTCCTTGGTCCTCAAATATCTTACGACAGTCGAGTTTTTTTTTCTAACATAACAGAAAAGGATTTTTTTTTTTCAAAGATTGGCTGGAAGTGTTGCGACTATTATCGATTGTTTCGTTTATCATTTCATTCAGTTTCTTTCATATATTCTATACCACACATACTATAAACTGTCTGGATTTCATTTTATGTATCCTATACACTCATGGTTCGCTTAATACAATGTAGAACTCGATATATAGCTTGTGATCAAAGTCAGTGTTAACTTATATATACAGTAGTACGGTTTGATTATCAAGCCTTTGAGTGACAGTGCTTGCCTCATCACTTACCCCGCCTTTGTCTCTTGTCTGTGTTCTCAGCCTGTCACCCCTACAAACCTACAACTTAAGTTTAGGTTTAATAGATAGTCTTACCATGAACTCTCCTTTAAGTGTATCAAGTGCAGGCAACATTCATGATACAACACTATTGAAGGTAAATATACTATCCCATTCACACCCGTTAAGTGTATCAAGTGCAGGCAACATTCATGATACAACACTATTGAAGGTAAATATACTAACCCATTCACACCCGTTAAGTGTATCAAGTGCAGGCAACATTCATCATACAACACTATTGAAGGTAAAAATACTATCCCATACACACCCGTTAAGTGTATCAAGTGCAGGCAACATTCATCATACAACACTATTGAAGGTAAATATACTATCCCATTCACACCCGTTAAGTGTTTCAATTGCAGGCACCATCTATCATACAACACTATTGAAGGTAAATATACTATCCCATTCACACCCGTTAAGTGTATCAAGTGCAGGCAACATTCATCATACAACACTATTGAAGGTAAATATACTATCCCATTCACACCCGTTAAGTGTATCAAGTGCAGGCAACATTCATCATACAACACTATTGAAGGTAAATATACTATCCCATTCACACCCGTTAAGTGTATCAAGTGCAGGCAACATTCATCATACAACACTATTGAAGGTAAATATACTATCCCATTCACACCCGTTAAGTGTATCAAGTGCAGGCAACATTCATCATACAACACTATTGAAGGTAAATATACTATCCCATTCACACCCGTTAAGTGTATCAAGTGCAGGCAACATTCATCATACAACACTATTGAAGGTAAATATACTATCCCATTCACACCCGTTATATCTTAGTTGTTAAAAGTGTGTGCTATGAGAGAGCTACACGGAGTTACAAGGAATAGTTAGTACCGGTATCTCAAAGACTTTGCGGTCCATTTCGGGGAAATATTCAAAGTGGAAGGAGAGACATTGTTCAGTGCACTACACTCATTACAGAGTGTACAAAATACTATCTACTGACTACTGTCTTCTTGAACTGCTCAACTGAGGAGATGTTTACAACTTCTGAGGAAAGTTTGTTCCAGATAGAACAAATCTTAAATGGTAAACAGTTTCCAGAAATACTAGTGCTGAACCTTTTCAAATCAAACTGCCAGACATGGTTGCGTATTGTATTCATATTAAGGCTACACATTTTCATATTTAATTTTGTGTTTAAATTAACTGACCTCGTAGTCTACGTGTCAAGAAAGAGAGAGAGAGAGAGAGAGAAGCAGATCACTACAGCTGAGAATCTTGTAACCCACGTTGTGTATACTCATTTTGAGAAAATAATTATACAGTATATTGTATTAATATATTCCTAATAAATTATAAATATTAGCCATTGTAAGCATGTGCAATGATGGTTTAACAATAGTTTGTAATACATGAGAATAATCGTCGCTAATCACTAACTGCCAGCTAGAGAAGGTAGGTGGGGGAGTTGGGGGTAGTTTGGGGGTGGAAGGTGGGGTAGACTTGGACACGACTCCCCCCTTCCACCTGCCCCGGGTGGAGCAGGGGAAGGAAGGACCCACCCCTGAGCAACTTTTAGTACGCGTGAGTGTACATGTGGTAGAAATATGAAAGCCATAGGTGCAGTCGTTTCGCTGCTACAATTTTTGTTCGGCGAGTCCGTATATATACGGACCTGGCACTGGGCGTGACAAGACCCTAGTCCGTATATATACGGACCTGGCACTCAGGGGGTTTTAAGGAACGAACAGAAAACGAGTGAGCATGTATGCGCACACCGTTGATCGTATACCTGCGCATGCGTACAGTAGCCCACATAAGTTCTGTTTCTCTCCGTGATCTTATACATGGGAATATAATGCATATGAGTGAATAACGACTGTAGTTTCTTATGCAATGGTTAACTCATCTGATTAGTCAACTGATAATTATAAGAAACCACAATTCATTAACCCCTTCATTACCGGTGACGTCTTCTTTATTTGATTTTTATCTGTTTTTAGACGATTTTATTCGGCTTAGGATGGTAGTGTGGCAATTATAAGACTACAAACTATCGGAATTACCCCATTTACTACCACAGACCCCTCCTAAGCTGCCTAAAATCATCTAAATATAGCTGATAAAATACAACATACAGACTCGGTAGTGAAAGGGTTAACCCGTTCAGTACCGGTGATGACCTTTTAACTTTTATTCTGGCTACTAGTATACGATTGTATTCAGTTTAAATAAGGTATCCAGCAATTAACAGGCTTTAAACTAGCTCACTTAACCATTTTTACTACCTCAGATCCTTCTTAAACTTCACAAAATCGTCTAAATATAGCAAGAATCAAATTAACAAGACATCGCCGGTACAGAAGGGGTTAACACTACTTTCACTGCCATGCATAGTATCACTACGAGGAGCAGAACTTATGTGGGGAACTGTACCTGTGTATTGTCCAGCGACCCTACACGACGTATACGGACTAATAACACACATAACAAACCCACTTCAACAGCTTCGTCTCTCTCCAACACCCCTTCTCCCCTCTCAAAAAATCTCAGTCCTACTTCTTCTTTTTTCTATGTGAATGAGGGAGACAAAAGGCATAACTGTCTGCAGTGAGTGCCTCCCCCAGAGTTGAAAGAGTGACAGGGCCAAAATCAAGGGACGTTCGAGCTAAAATGCCTGGACACACGGAGTTTGAAGCAATTTAAGTCATAGGAAGAGGGAAAGACTGATTCTGGGAGATGGGTTTTTTTTTCTAGATCCCCTTCTCCCTCATGCATAGCCCCATTAGTTTTCAGATTTTAAGATGTTTGCCCCATTAGTGTTTTGATTTTAAGACCTTTCGCCCCATTTATTTGTCAATAGTAAGACCTTTCGTGCTATTTAGGTGTCGATATTTTTCCTGGCGAACGATAGTGAGCCTGTAGTTTTGGAAGAACCGGCCTTCGGGCCGATACATTTTTCTACCAAATAATGTACAAATTAATCTAGAAGGGGTATCTAATGGATGTTTTTTTAAGTTTGATGGAAGTCTAGGGAGGAAACTAGAAACATAATAAACATAGAACAAAAATCTACCAAAAGTTAAAATATCCCCCTTAATCTTGTTCCCCCTTCTCTCTTCTCTCTCTCTCTCTCTCTCTATCTCTCTCTCTCTCTCTCTCTCTCAACGCACTTCGATAAACTAGATAGGAAATGCCGTTGTAAAGGCTTATCCCTCAATACGTTCAGATGACCCCCACCCTATGGGCCGGTTTTCTCCCTCATGTTTAGCCCCATTGGTTTATAGACTTGAAGACATTCGGTCCATTAGTTTGGCGATTTTATGACTTTATGTCTCATTTCTTTGTCAATTTTAAGAACTTCTGAAATAATGGAAAAACAGCTCGCCACACATTCCCCATCACCAAGCATTTCTTCCCCTCTGCCCACCACACCTCCAAGCAACAAGGAAACAACCCCCAGTCCAACTAAATATGCCCGAGTCGGTGCCATCAAGATAACACGTCCACCAACACCAGGAAAAGACCTATTCATCACTATAACCAATCCTTAAGTCCAGAAGAATAAGGAAAGTGGAAAGGAAAGGCGACACAAGAAAAGGCACCATAAGCATAAGAAATCCAGACGCCACTCTACCTCCCAACCACACCACCGCCATGACCGGGAAGCCGAGAAGGACTACTACAAACACCACCGGAAACCCTCCTCACACCAGTGTCCTTATTAACTCGAGACACATCAACTAAAACAACTCAGCCAAAGGTATGAATATTCCAGCATTTCTTAAGATCGATACTCAGTTGGAAAGCTATTCTTATTTGTCACTGGAGAATAAGGTAGACGGAAAACTTGGCCTCCCTTGATACTATTGGGATAAATTGTTCGGTGCACAGGTACGGAATTGTTTACTTCAATAAATGTTTGTTGTTGTGGGTTCATCAAGTAAGCCATTATTAGACACTTCACTGGATGTAACTAATATAACTCTCTTATCCATAAAAGCGGTGCTATTGTGAATAGAGAATGCTAACACTGACAAGCGCTCTATTCCTAATAGACCAAACTGTCTATTAATTGTCTTTCGCATTGATGAGACATTATTGGACTAGGGCTCTCTGAGAAACCGTATAGCTTAAAACGGCACTCATCAGGGAGTCCTTTCGAGATAGAAGTATCTCGGAAAAGGCCAAAATATACCCATCACCCTCAGTTCTGAAAGACTCTTATAACGGTTAGAACCGTTAAGATAAGTTGCATTAAAAACAACTGTCTTATGTTTGTTCGATAACGTGTTGCTGGTGCACTGGCATTTTGCACACGATATTTAAGACCCAACACCAAGACTCTGAAAGTTCTGCATCAAAACTCTTATAAAGACCAGAGCAGTCAGTGAGTTCTCTCCTACGTTAGCTCCATTCTACTCTACCTATGTACTGGCATATGGTAGGTATTATTCAAGGTCCAACACCAAGAGTTCGAGTACACTTACTGCTGTCCACTAGCCACGTCAGGACAACCACCACAGCCCAACTTATACCTCGAAGACTACAGAGTGCCCTCTATAAATATATAGTAAATTTATACGCTTTTGAAATACACAAGAAAATTTATACACTTTTGAAATACACAGAAGAAATATCTATGAAAAGTGATTAATACTAAGTGATGCCTAGAGAGAAGATTTAAATTCATCAATAAATAATTATACTAGTGACGGTGACGCGCCTTATATATGAGGAAGTACTTCAGTGAAACCATACTCTCTTACTCTTATGCTAAATAAAATATAAATAAAACACTTTAAACACTTTATTATTGTCATATCATAATACATTGTTTAAGAATGAGAACACAAAATAATTCAGGCAATAAAACACATGTAATGACAAGTCGTTTTGTAAGCCAGTAGGCTTTTCAGGCAAAGATTAAAAAAAAAAAAAATCTTAGGGATATTAATACAATTTGATTTAAACAATCAAGGATATGGGGCAGTTGCCAAGGTCACACCAGGCAGCGACACAGGACGCAGGAATGTCTTATTTATTAATTTATTCATTTAATTATTCATTTATTTGTTTATTTGTATTTTATTGAGAAAACAAATATATATATATATTGTGTTGGTACTAGTGACGCCCATTTAAGGGGGATGACCTGCTTTTTGTTATTTCTGTCCTTTTCTCTCTTTCTCTGGCTTGTATCCATTCGGCCCCATTCAGCCAACTATTTTAAGACGTTTATCCCCATCTAGGTGTCGATTTCTTCCTGGCGAGCGATAGCGAGCCCGCATTATATGAAGAAATCCGGCTTCGCCGGAGACATTTTTCTATCGAAAAATGTACAAATTTAGCCTGCTGTCACACAAAAATAAAAATATGCTGGCTCGCTACCGCTCACCAGCAAAAAATTGACACTCGGATGGGATACACGTCTTAAAACAGTAGGCTGAATGGGGCCGAATGGATACAAGCCAGAGAAAGATAGAAAAGGACAGGACAAAAACAGGTCACCCCCTTTAAATTAGGGAATTACTAATATTAAAACTGATCATCTTGATATCCAGTGATTTGTGAATATATTAATCAAAAATACATGAGAGAAGAAATTAATAACAAAACCTCCGAGTCACCTGCTGTAGTCTAGAACACCGCTACGCATATTATTCCGATCCATAGACAAATAATAATAAAAATAATAATAATATTTATTCAGTCAGCAATTTACAGAGTTGGTACCACACGGTTTACAATTAAAAGTTTAACAGCACAAGTGTAATACCTCAGTTGAAGGAAGTGCTAGCTATCTACTTACCTTATATAATAGGACAAGTGTAATACCTCAGTTGAAGGAAGTGCTAGCTATCTACTTACCTTATATAATAGGACAAGTGTAATACCTCAGTTGAAGGAAGTGCTAGCTATCAACTTACCTTATATAATAGGACAAGTGTAATACCTCAGTTGAAGGAAGTGCTAGCTATCTACTTACCTTATATAATAGGACAAGTGTAATACCTCAGTTGAAGGAAGTGCTAGCTATCAACTTACCTTTTATAATAGGACAAGTGTAATACCTCAGTTGAAGGAAGTGCTAGCTATCAACTTACCTTATATAATAGGACAAGTGTAATACCTCAGTTGAAGGAAGTGCTAGCTATCAACTTACCTTATATAATAGGACAAGTGTAATACCTCAGTTGAAGGAAGTGCTAGCTATCAACTTACCTTATATAATAGGACAAGTGTAATACCTCAGTTGAAGGAAGTGCTAGCTATCAAACTTACCTTTTATATAGGACAAGTGTAATACCTCAGTTGAAGGAAGTGCTAGCTATCAACTTACCTTATATAATAGGAAAAGTGTATACCTCAGTTGAAGGAAGTGCTAGCTATCAACTTACCTTATATAATAGGACAAGTGTAATACCTCAGTTGAAGGAAGTGCTAGCTATCAACTTACCTTATATAATAGGACAAGTGTAATACCTCAGTTGAAGGAAGTGCTAGCTATCAACTTACCTTATATAATAGGACAAGTGTAATACCTCAGTGAAGGAAGTGCTAGCTATCAACTTACTTATATAATAGGACAAGTGTAATACCTCAGTTGAAGGAAGTGCTAGCTATCAATTCCTTATATAACAGAACAAGTGTAATACCTCAGTTGAAGGAAGTGCTAGCTATCAACTTACCTTATATAATAGGACAAGTGTAATACCTCAGTTGAAGGAAGTGCTAGCTATCAACTTACCTTATATAATAGGACAGTGTAATACCTCAGTTGAAGGAAGTGCTAGCTATCAACTTACCTTATATAATAGGACAAGTGTAATACCTCAGTTGAAGGAAGTGCTAGCTATCAACTTACCTTATATAATAGGACAAGTGTAATACCTCAGTTGAAGGAAGTGCTAGCTATCAACTTACCTTATATAATAGGACAAGTGTAATACCTCAGTTGAAGGAAGTGCTAGCTATCAACTTACCTTATATAATAGGACAAGTGTAATACCTCAGTTGAAGGAAGTGCTAGCTATCAACTTACCTTATAATAGGACAAGTGTAATACCTCAGTTGAAGGAAGTGCTAGCTATCAACTTACCTTATATAATAGGACAAGTGTAATACCTCAGTTGAAGGAAGTGCTAGCTATCAACTTACCTTATATAACAGAACAAGTGTAATACCTCAGTTGAAGGAAGTGCTAGCTATCAACTTACCTTATATAATAGGACAAGTGTCATATTTAGATTAAAGACATTTCGTATATAATAACCTATCTATATCGAGTGCAAAATAACCTATAACCTATAACCTATAACCTATAACCTATAACCTACCTATAACCTACCTATAACCTACCTATAACCTATCTATAACCTATAACCTACCTATAACCTACCTATAACCTATCTATAACCTATAACCTACCTATAACCTACCTATAACCTATCTATAACCTATAACCTATGACCTACCTATAACCTACCTATAACCTACCTATAACCTACCTATAACCTATAACCTATGACCTACCTATAACCTACCTATAACCTACCTATAAACTATACCTAGGACTACTATAACCTATCTATAACCTATAACCTATGACCTACCTATAACCTACCTATAACCTATAACCTATAACCTATAACCTATAACCTATCTATAACCTATCTATAACCTATCTATAACCTATAACCTATGACCTACCTATAACCTATCTATAACCTATAACCTATCTATAACCTATCTATAACCTACCTATAACCTATAACCTATAACCTATAACCTATCTATAACCTATCTATAACCTACCTATAACCTATAACCTATAACCTATAATTACCTATAACCTATCTATACCTACTATAAAGAACCTATCTATAACCTACTATACTACCTATACTATCTATAACATCTAACTACTATACCTATAACCTAGCTATACCTAGCTATAACTATTATAACCTACTATACCTACTATAACCTATAAACTATAACCTATACCTATCTATAACCTATAACTCTATAACCTATAACTCCTAAACCTATCTATAACCTACCTATAACCTACCTATAACCTATAACCTATAACCTATAACCTATAACCTATCTATAACCTATCTATAACCTACCTATAACCTATCTATAACCTATCTATAACCTACCTATAACCTATAACCTACCTATAACCTAGCTATAACCTATCTACCTAGACCTATAACCTACCTATAACCTACCTAGACCTATAACCTACCTATAACCTACCTATAACCTACCTATAACCTACCTAGACCTATAACCTACCTATAACCTACCCCTAACCTACCTATAACCTACCTATAACCTATAGCCTACCTATAACCTATAACCTAGCTATAACCTATCTATAACCTACTATAACCCTACCTATAACTACCTACTATAACTACCTATAACCTACCTATAACCTATATCTCTATAACCTATAACTATAACCTATCTAAACCTATCTATAACCTACCTAACCTATCTATAACCTATCATAACCTACCTATAACCTATAACCTCCTATAACCTACCTATAACCTATCTATAACTATCTATAACCTACCTATAACTACCTATAACCTATCTATAACCTACTATAACCTATCTATAACCTATCTATAACCTACCTACTATAACCTCCTATAACTATCTATACCTACCTATAACCTATAACCTACCTATAACCTACCTATAACCTACCTAGACCTATAACCTACCTATAACCTCCCTAGACCTATAACCTACCTATAACCTACCCATAACCTACCTATACTTAACCAATAACCTATAACCTATAAACTATAACCTATAAACCTACCTATAACCTATCTATAACCTATCTATAACCTACCTATACCTATAACCTATAACCTATCTATAACCTACCTATAACCTACCTATAACCTACCTATAACCTACCTATAACCTATAACCTATAACCTATAACCTATAACCTATCTATAACCTATCTATAACCTACCTATAACCTATCTATAACCTATCTATAACCTACCTATAACCTATAACCTACCTATAACCTACCTATAACCTATCTATAACCTATAACCTATAACCTATCTATAACCTATCTATAACCTACTAGAAACCTATAACCTATCTATAACCTATCTATAACCTACCTATAACCTATAACCTACCTATAACCTATCTATAACCTACCTATAACCTATAACCTATCTATAACCTACCTATAACCTACCTATAACCTACCTATAACCTACCTATAACCTACCTATAACCTATAACCTATAACCTATAACCTATCTATAACCTATCTATAACCTACCTATAACCTATCTATAACCTACCTATAACCTACCTATAACCTATAACCTACCTATAACCTACCTATAACCTATAACCTACCTATAACCTACCTATAACCTACCTATAACCTACCTATAACCTATCTATAACCTATCTATAACCTACCTATAACCTACCTATAACCTACCTATAACCTATCTATAACCTACCTATAACCTACCTATAACCTATCTATAACCTACCTATAACCTACCTATAACCTATAACCTATCTATAACCTATCTATAACCTATAACCTATAACCTGTAACCTATCTATAACCTACCTATAACCTATAACCTATAACCTATCTATAACCTATCTATAACCTACCTATAACCTATCTATAACCTATCTATAACCTACCTATAACCTATAACCTACCTATAACCTATCTATAACCTACCTATAACCTACCTATAACCTACCTATAACCTATCTATAACCTATCTATAACCTACCTATAACCTATAACCTATCTATAACCTATAACCTATAACCTATCTATAACCTACCTATAACCTATCTATAACCTATAACCTATAACCTACCTATAACCTATAACCTATAACCTATAACCTATCTATAACCTACCTATAACCTATCTATAACCTACCTATAACCTATAACCTACCTATAACCTATAACCTATAACCTATAACCTATAACCTATCTATAACCTACCTATAACCTATCTATAACCTATCTATAACCTACCTATAACCTATCTATATCGAGTGCAAATGTAAACACCTTGACTGAAGGAAACACTTAAGGGGGGATTTCCACTTGAGGGATATTTTTCTTGACCCCTTTCTCCCTCATGGTTAGCCCCATTGCTCTTGATATTTTAAGACGTTCGCCCCATTAGTTTGGCGATTTTAAGAACTTTTGCCCCATTTCTGTCAATTTTAAGACTTTTCGTGCCACTTATTTGTCGATTTTTTCCTGGCGAGCGATAGCGACCCTGTAATTTAAGAGGAACCGGCCTTCGGCCTGGACATTTTTCTACCGAAAAATGTACAAATTTATCTTGAAAGGGAGTCTAGGGGCTGTAATGTTAAGCTTGATGGAGGTCTAGCGAACTAACTAAAAACCTCCCCTTAAGGGGAGGTATTTAGTTGGTTCCCTAGAGTCCTAGACTTCCATCAAGCTTAAAATTACTCCCCCTTGACCCCCTTTCAAGATAAAATTGTACATTTTTCGGTAGAGAAATGTCCCGGCCGAAGGCCGGTTTCCCTTAAATTACAGGGTCGCTATCGCTCGCCAGGAAAAAATTGACACCTAAATGGCACGAATGGTCTTAAAATTGACAGAAATGGGGCGAGGGTTCTTAAAATCGCCAAACTAATGGGGCAAGCGTCTTTAAATCTCACAAGCAAGGGGGCTAGACATGAGGGAGAAAGGAGTCAAGAAAAAAGTCCCTCAAGTGGAAACCTCCCCTTAAGTATATTGTAGAATGAACAGTGTTACGAATGAACTTAGTGGAGCCTCGTTCGTGCGTCTTATATTCTGTTATTTACCATTATCTAGGATTACGTATGCAATATTCTTGTGCAAATATCTATATGTTATGAATGTACATATATTGTTATAAATATCCTTTATTACTTTCCGTGTATGTATGAAACCGAATTGGCTCCTCCAGTCATGTAGAACCTACCTATTAAAACCAATCAACCCCAGTAAAAACCTGGTATAACACTCTCCATGCCATTTAGGTGTCGATTTTTTTTCCTGGCGAGCGATAGTGAGCCTTCAATTTCAAGAGTAATCGGCCTTCGGCCGGAACATTTTTCTACCGAAAAATGTACACATTTATCCTGAAGGGGGTCTAGGGAATTTTGTTTTGTTTTATTTGATGAAGGTCTAGAGAGGACACTAACGTAATTGTTCAGTCCAACACTTTCCGCTTTAGTTAATAAAAACCAAATTCTTTGTTGTATGTTATGATATTTAGAACCTCCAGGACTGTTAACATTACACCGGAAATGTATATTTTACCAGATAGAACGTTTTGATTATCGAGCGTGTTATCTCTGCCTGTTTTATAAATAGCCTATAATTGTTGTTTGTTATATTATATAGGTTGGTAGCTGTTAGGTAAAGGTTAGCAACTGTTAGGTAAAGGTTAGCAACTGTTAGGTAAAGGTTAGTAACTGTTAGGTAAAGGTTAGCAACTGTTAGGTAAAGGTTAGCAACTGTTAGGTAAAGGTTAGCAACTGTTAGGTAAAGGTTAGCAACTGTTAGGTAAAGGTTAGCAACTGTTAGGTAAAGGTTAGCAACTGTTAGGTAAAGGTTAGCAACTGTTAGGTAAAGGTTAGCAACTGTTAGGTAAAGGTTAGCAACTGTTAGGTAAAGGTTAGCAACTGTTAGGTAAGGGTTAGCAACTGTTAGGTAAAGGTTAGCAACTGTTAGGTAAAGGTTAGCAACTGTTAGGTAAAGGTTAGCAACTGTTAGGTAAAGGTTAGCAACTGTTAGGTAAAGGTTAGCAACTGTTAGGTAAAGGTTAGCAACTGTTAGGTAAAGGTTAGCAACTGTTAGGTAAAGGTTAGCAACTGTTAGGTAAAGGTTAGCAACTGTTAGGTAAAGGTTAGCAACTGTTAGGTAAAGGTTAGCAACTGTTAGGTAAAGGTTAGCAACTGTTAGGTAAAGGTTAGCAACTGTTGAGTAAAGGTTAGCAACTGTTAGGTAAAGGTTAGCAACTGTTAGGTAAAGGTTAGCAACTGTTAGGTAAAGGTTAGCAACTGTTAGGTAAAGGTTAGCAACTGTTAGGTAAAGGTTAGCAACTGTTAGGTAAAGGTTAGCAACTGTTAGGTAAAGGTTAGCAACTGTTAGGTAAAGGTTAGCAACTGTTAGGTAAAGGTTAGCAACTGTTAGGTAAAGGTTAGCAACTGTTAGGTAAAGGTTAGCAACTGTTAGGTAAAGGTTAGCAACTGTTAGGTAAAGGTTAGCAACTGTTAGGTAAAGGTTAGGTTAGCAACTGTTAGGTAAAGGTTAGCAACTGTTAGGTAAAGGTTAGCAACTGTTAGGTAAAGGTTAGCAACTGTTAGGTAAAGGTTAGCAACTGTTAGGTAAAGGTTAGCAACTGTTAGGTAAAGGTTAGCAACTGTTAGGTAAAGGTTAGCAACTGTTAGGTAAAGGTTAGCAACTGTTAGGTAAAGGTTAGCAACTGTTAGGTAAAGGTTAGCAACTGTTAGGTAAAGGTTAGCAACTGTTAGGTAAAGGTTAGCAACTGTTAGGTAAAGGTTAGCAACTGTTAGGTAAAGGTTAGCAACTGTTAGGTAAAGGTTAGCAACTGTTAGGTAAAGGTTAGCAACTGTTAGGTAAAGGTTAGCAACTGTTAGGTAAAGGTTAGCAACTGTTAGGTAAAGGTTAGCAACTGTTAGGTAAAGGTTAGCAACTGTTAGGTAAAGGTTAGCAACTGTTAGGTAAAGGTTAGCAACTGTTAGGTAAAGGTTAGCAACTGTTAGGTAAAGGTTAGCAACTGTTAGGTAAAGGTTAGCAACTGTTAGGTAAAGGTTAGCAACTGTTAGGTAAAGGTTAGCAACTGTTAGGTAAAGGTTAGCAACTGTTAGGTAAAGGTTAGCAACTGTTAGGTAAAGGTTAGCAACTGTTAGGTAAAGGTTAGCAACTGTTAGGTAAAGGTTAGCAACTGTTAGGTAAAGGTTAGCAACTGTTAGGTAAAGGTTAGCAACTGTTAGGTAAAGGTTAGCAACTGTTAGGTAAAGGTTAGCAACTGTTAGGTAAAGGTTAGCAACTGTTAGGTAAAGGTTAGCAACTGTTAGGTAAAGGTTAGCAACTGTTAGGTAAAGGTTAGCAACTGTTAGTTAGGTAAAGGTTAGCAACTGTTAGGTAAAGGTTAGCAACTGTTAGGTAAAGGTTAGCAACTGTTGAGTAAAGGTTAGCAACTGTTAGGTAAAGGTTAGCAACTGTTAGGTAAAGGTTAGCAACTGTTAGGTAAAGGTTAGCAACTGTTAGGTAAAGGTTAGCAACTGTTAGGTAAAGGTTAGCAACTGTTAGGTAAAGGTTAGCAACTGTTAGGTAAAGGTTAGCAACTGTTAGGTAAAGGTTAGCAACTGTTAGGTAAAGGTTAGCAACTGTTAGGTAAAGGTTAGCAACTGTTAGGTAAAGGTTAGCAACTGTTAGGTAAAGGTTAGCAACTGTTAGGTAAAGGTTAGCAACTGTTAGGTAAAGGTTAGCAACTGTTAGGTAAAGGTTAGCAACTGTTAGGTAAAGGTTAGCAACTGTTAGGTAAAGGTTAGCAACTGTTAGGTAAAGGTTAGCAACTGTTAGGTAAAGGTTAGCAACTGTTAGGTAAAGGTTAGCAACTGTTAGGTAAAGGTTAGTAGGGTGTCATAATTTAGCCTACTAGGTAAGGTTAGGTTAGGTTAGTTAAGTCAAGTTAGTCTAATACACATATTATAACGTGGGTTGTAGGGGTTGGTGGGGGGAGGGGGGTTGAGAGAAGGCGCAGTACTGAACAATTACCAAAAAACTAAAAACATAAATGAATATATTGAAAGTATAAATACAGTATAAATTATAGACCTCAAAAAAATAACCTCTGTCCCCTTGGGTGTGTCCTGGCAACCTTCACCCCTCCACACAGCCAGCCAGCCAGCCAGCCAGCCAGCCAGCCAGCCAGCCAGCCAGCCAGCCAGCCAGCCAGCCAGCCAGCCAGCCACCAGGACAACCCACCCAGGACAAGTAGCACAGGGCCCCGTGGCGCAATGGTAGCGCGTCTGACTCCAGATCAGAAGGCTGGGTGTTCGAATCACCCCGGGGTCACGTGATCATTATTTTAGTGGCCCTAGCTCCGGGATAACAACATCTACTCCGACGTTTGGTGGGCTGTTAGAACATTTAATTTAAATATCATGGAGAAGTTTGTTTGTATTTTGCCATGTTCGAGCAAAATATATTAGTTTGTTCCAAAGGCTAACAAAACTGCCTTCCCATATTTCTTTCACACTAATACAAATGTGCACCTTCAAGCTAAATTTGTACATTTTTTCGATAGAAAAATGTGTCGGCCAAAGGCCGATTTCTTGTAAGTTACAGGGTCGCTATGGCTTGCCCAGAACAAAATATCGACACCTGAATGGGGTTAAGCGTTTTATTATCGCCATAATAATAAGGTGACACCTAATAACCAAAACCTAAACCAAACTACAAGGGTGAAAGCTTGTGCCTGCAGATGAGAGGGCTCCGAGGCAGGCTGGTCAATAGTTTAGTGGCACCTTGTCTATGTTGAATGTCGGGATGTGGGTGACATACATTGGGTTCATGGGCTACCTATAGCTGCTTTAATCGCTGTGGACTCACTCACAAAATATTTAACCTCTACTGTACCGGCGACGTCTTTCTAATTACATTCTAGCTATATTTAGACGACTTTGTGCTGCTTAAGAAGGATCTGTGGTAGTATAAATGGTGAGGTGACATAGTTCGAAGCCTGTTAATTGCTGGAGGCCCTTATTTAACTGCATAATATCGTCTAAAAGTAGCCAGAATAAAGTTAAAAGGACGTCATCGGTACTGAATGGGTTAAATTGGCCAATATCGAGCTTACTCAGGGGTTCGATGGAAAATATTTCACTCACTCAATTGATTTGGTAAATGCTAGGAGAGAGGTAAAATACACCGCTTACATAGATTTATACAGATACACTGGCCACATAGACCTTACGATCCCAGCGAGGGTGGTCAGGATTTAATTATAATAATACTGTGATGATGGGTTCTGGGTTAGCTATAATGTATTTGGGTTCCTCTGAAGTCACGTGATGCATATTTAAGAGACAGGGTTTACTTTATGGTCTATTTATTGATATATTCATTAATTTATGTTAGTTTCCCCCCCCTTCGAGATTAATTTGTACATTTTCTAATAGAAAAAAATCCCGGCCGAAGAAATTACAGGCACGCTGTCGCTTGCCAGGAAAAAAAAATCGACACCTAAATGGAACGAAAGGTCCTAATATTGACAAAGAATTGGGGTGTCTCATTGTTTTTTAGTTCATATTACTTTATCTGATCTAATAACGTTTGTGGAAATATAATTAACCCTTTCAGTACCGATGACGTCATCCCTGTGATTCACACATATCCTTCCTAAACTGAAGAAAAACGTCCAATGATAGCCAAAATAAGCTGTCAAAACGTCTAATGATAGCCAAAATAAGCTGTCAAAACGTCTAATGATAGCCAAAATAAGCTGTCAAAACATCTAATGATAGCCAAAATAAGCTGTCAAAACGTCTAATGATAGCCAAAATAAGCTGTCAAAACGTCTATTGATAGCCAAAATAAGCTGTCAAAACGTCTAATGATAGCCAAAATAAGCTGTCAAAACGTCTAATGATAGCCAAAATAAGCTGTCAAAACGTCTAATGATAGCCAAAATAAGCTGTCAAAACATCTAATGATAGCCAAAATAAGCTGTCAAAACGTCTAATGATAGCCAAAATAAGCTGTCAAAACATCTAATGATAGCCAAAATAAGCTGTCAAAACGTCTAATGATAGCCAAAATAAGCTGTCAAAACATCTAATGATAGCCAAAATAAGCTGTCAAAACGTCTAATGATAGCCAAAATAAGCTGTCAAAACGCGTCATAATCATTAAGGGGTTAAGGGGGAGGTAGTCGGGGTTTTTTGGGACCCTCTTCTCCCTCATGTTTAGCATACTATTTTAAGACGTTCTTTCCGTAATTTGGCGGTTTTGAGACCTTTCGCCCCATTTCTTTGTCAACATTGGATCCTTTGTGCCATTTAGGTGTCGATTTTTTCCTGGCGAGCGATAGCGAGCCTGTAATTATAGAAGGCATCGGCCTTCGGCCGGGACACTTTTCTGCCAAAAAATTTACAAATTAATCTTGAGAGGGGGTCTCCCCTTAGATCGATACACCGGCCGCTCAGCCGAGGCCACCGAGAGGTACTCTCGGTGGCCTCGGCTCAGCCACCTGTTGCTTCACCACACATGCGGTAGAGGGCAGGCAGTGCTTCCTAGGTTACCATGGCAACCACCTTGTTTACCTTTAATAACGTTTCACAAATCAAAATACTAACCCGAGGGGACAAACTTTCAGCATATACCTGGATAAATGGCTACTAAAAGATATCGATACTCATTGGCAAAAGTGACTAAATCAGAAGAACTTTTCAGCAAAAATGCGAAAAATATGTTGTAGCTTGTTGCTGTATAATTGTATGATAGTCAAATATGTGTTTAGTTGGGTGAGATTCGAATGCATGCTGGTGGTGGATGGAAAAGAGTAATGTGAAATAAAGTGGGAAGGTTTGAGAGAGGTATTTGTTCTGTAATGGTTTAACTCTTGCTGTTAATGGGAATAATAATAATGTTTACAGTATGTTTCACATCGGCGTCCTCCTAGTTGAGGTAGTAGTAGTAGTAGTAGTAGTAGTAGTAGTAGTAGTAGTAGTATTGAAGTTGCATGGTGTTGAATAGTAATATCTGATGCTTGTAAAATAAAATGTATGAACAATATTAAATAAAAACCAATGTAGTAGTAGTAATCCACGATGATGAGTCTGAGTGCTGACCCCGGAATAGTAAGTAGCTGAATGACTACCAAGTCGGACGCTTTGATGACTGTTCTGACCTGGTTTAGGGTCCAAAGAGGGGATGCACAGGCTGAGTGGTTTAAAAAAAAAAAAAAAAAAAAAAAAGTAGTAGTAGTAGTAGTAGTAGTAGTAGTAGTAGTAGTAGTAGTAGTAATTAATATTTTGGGGGGACACAGAGCTATTATCAGGTATCATGATATATATTGGATATAGTAGAACGAGGAACACATGAGACTCAAACTTATTATACTCATTGTGTTGTTACAGTTAAGGGGAGAGGGGCGTATTAATGTTCTTAGTGTTGAACCTTTTCATTATAGTTTAGTTTCCTCCCTAAACCTCCATCAAGCTGTAAGAAACACCCCCTGGACCCCCCTTCAAGATAATGTGTAAATTTGTTGGTAGAAAAATTTCCCGGTCTAAGGCTGGGACATTTAAGTCTTTAGGCTCGCTATCGCTCGCAAGGAAAAAATCGACAATTGGCACGAAAGGTCTTAATATTGACAAAGAAATGGGGTGTTAGGTCCTACAATCGCCAAACTAATGGGAGTAAACACGAGGGAGAAAGGGGGCCAGAAAACGGCTCATCTCCCCTTTAAGGAGGGATTTTGCGGTTTTATCTCTGGACTCCCTTCTCCCTCCTCCTTAGACCCATTAGTTTTGACATTTTAAGACGTTCGCCCCATTAGTTTCGCGACTTTAAGTAATTTCGCCCTATTTTTGTCAATTTTAAGACCTTTCGTGCCATGCTAGGTGCCCAGATGCTTCATAATTTGGCTTTAGGGGGAAGGGTTTATTTGTTGGTCGATTATATCATATATATATATATAATTATACAGTGTATTTTAGTTACCTCCCTAGACCTCAATCAAACTATAAAAAGAAAAAAGAAAATATCCATTACATTCCCCCTTCTAGATTAATTTGTACATTTTTCGATTGAAAAAAAATCCGGCCAAAGGCCGATTCTTCCAAAATTACAGGCTCACTATCGTTCGCCAGGACAATAATCGACACCTAAATAGCACGAAAGGTCTTAATATTGATAAAGAAATGGGGCGAAAGGTCTTAACATCGACAAAATAATGGGGCAAACATCTTAACATTTTAAAAGTAATGGGGTTAAACATGAGGGAGAAGGGAGACCAGAAAACGGACCATTAATATTATTATTCTTACTCCCCTTTAATTAAAGATTCAAGATGCGAATGTGCTCCCGACTGTACACAGAAAACGGTTCAATACCCGTTTTCTGTGGTCACCATTTCCGGACTAACAATTATAATACAATTCGCCGCAACTGTTAACCCCATCTGTACCGGCGACGTCTTTTTAATTACATTCTGGCTACTATTACACAATTGTATTCAGTTTAAATAGGGTCTCCAGCAATTAATAGACTTTGAACTATCTTGGTTGACCATTTTTACTACCACAGATCATTCTTAACTGTCTCGATGGTGTAATGGTTAGAGTTTGTAAGTTCTGTATGTGGGCTCGAATCCGGGGAAAATCACATGCTTTCATTAATTTCATTTGAGTGGTTATTGGTGTTAAGAACGATGTTAATAATAATCATAATATGCTCACCTTTTTCCCTGACTTAAGGGGAGGTTTTTAGTTTGTTCCCTGGACCTCCATCAAGCTCAAAATTACACCCCCTAGACCCCCTTTCAAGATAAATTTGTACATTATTCGGTAGAAAAATTTCCCGACCTTCCTTTTAAATTACAGGCTCGCTTACGCTCGACAGGAAAAAATCGACACCTAAATGGCATGAAAGGTCTTAAAATTGCCTCAAATGGGGCGAAAGTTCTTAAAATCGCCAAACTAATGGGCCGAACGTCTTAAAATCTAAAAAACAGCGGAGCTAAACATGAGGGAGAAAGGGGTCCAGAAAAAAAAATCCCTCAAGTGTAAATTTCCCCTTAATCCAGACCTCCCACTCTAGGCTACAGCCTCCACACTTCACCAGGTATTTCTAGAGTAAGTGTATATCCAATCATTGAGTCGATACCGATATTATGTTTGTTGATCTATAGAATATATTTGATTAATAGCTAGCCTACAATATGTTGTGTGTGAGAGAGGGTGTCTATGTTTCTGTGTGTGTGTGAGAGAGAGAGAGAGGGGGGGGGTGTTGCTTGTGTGTGTGTGTGTGTATGTGTGTTAAGCCTTTATGTGTGTGTGTGTGTGTGTGTGAGGGGGGGGAGGGTGTCTGTGTGTGTTAAGCCTCTATGTGTGTGTGTGTGTGTGTGTGTGTGTGTGTGTTAAGCCTCTATGTGTGTGTGTGTGTGAGGAGGGGGGGGTGCTTGTGTGTGTGTGTGTGTGGGTTAAGCCTTTATGTGTGTGTGTGTGTGAGGGAGGGGGGGGGGTGCTTGTGTGTGTGTGTGTGTGTGGGTTAAGCCTCTATGTGTGTGTGTGTGTGAGGGGTGTGTCCCTGTGTGTGTGTGTGTGTGTGTGTGAGGGGTGTGCCTGTGTGTGTGTGTGTGTGTGTGAGAGGGGTGTGTGTGTGTGTGTGTGTGTGTGTGTGTTAAGCCTCTATGTGTGTGTGTGTGTGAGGGGTGTGTGCCTGTGTGTGTGTGAGGTGGGTGTGCCTGTGTGTGTGTGAGGTGGGTGTGCCTGTGTGTGTGTGAGGTGGGTGTGCCTGTGTGTGTGTGTGTCATAATCTCGGGTCTCACACAGAATACAGTAAATATGGTAATGTCGGTAAACTTTTCTCTCAAGTGTGTGTGTGTGTAATGTGTATGTATGTGTATTTGCGTGTGTGTGTGTGTGTGAGTGTGTGTGCTTGCATGTGTGTGTGTCTAGAATCCAGTACCTCACGCAGCGTACAGTAAATATGGTAATGTAGGTAAAATTTCCACTGAAGTGTGTGTGTGTAATGTGTATGTGTGTTTGTGTGTGTGTGTGTGTGTAGCCTCTGTTTGTGTGTGTGTGTGTGTATGTGTCATAATCTCAGGCCTCACATGGCGTACAGTAAATATGGTAATGTAGGTAAACTTTCCTCTCAAGCACCTCCTACTCCTACTTTCCCCTGATGTCTGTTGGACTATATAACTATATGTATAATATATATATATATATATATATATATATATATATATATATATATATATATATATATATATATATATATATATATATAGAGAGAGAGAGAGAGAGAGAGAGCGAGAGAAATAGATAGATAGATAGATATATCGGAATGGTGGCTTGTCTGCTCTGTTAACTATCTGTCGGTTTGTGTGATTTATGGCTTTTCTTTTCAGTTAACTGTCTATCTGGCCTTTTTATTACAAAACATATAAAATATATGAAAATATTCCATATTGTGGGTGTTATACCAGGATTTTTACTAGGTTTGACTGGCTATTTCGTGGACTCAATCTCAACTGGGCAGGAAATGAATTTACACATAAACACACACACAGACATGCAGAGGTATAAGGACAACACAGAAGGATATTTATAGTTATTATATTCAGTAAAGTAACAAATATGATATGGCTTAGCTGGCTAATTGTTCACACACAGAACGACATTAATGCAATACATAAAACATGGACATGTAAATATATAACCCGTAACTGAAATTAATTGCAAAAATAGTTACGACGGGGTTTTAGGCTCTTTAAGCAATAATATTTATACACAAAAAAATACGCAAGTAATGCACTGAGGGTCTCTCAAATATTAGAGTTTATCACGGATATGTATGAATCCTAAAATGCACACTTAGGTGTCTTGGCACATAGACACAATAGGTCACGAAAGTACTTCAAGAACGGAGTTAGCATGAGTTGAATATATAACACAATAAATATATAATCAAATATCACTCTGTCACAGGGACGCGGAAAAGATAGGTGTAACTGCTGTTTATGTGGGTGTGTGGGGCTGTCTGGTAAGATATTATCATAGTTAGTCTCACGAGGAGTCCATGTACAAATTATTTCACTTTACAACAATAGAGAAGTGTGGTTTGTACCCTCAACTATAGAGGCCTATCGAGTGAGAAGGGAGGCCTGTTAAACAGCCTTCAACAAAACTAAATCTTCGTTCTTGAGTCGTGGTCCAGCATCTATTGATCTTCTTTGGGCTCGTCCTTTTAGTGGCTTCAACGTCAGGGTCTGTAGTAGCCCTCCAACAGCATCCTAGGTCTGGCTCCATGGCAGGGTCGGTAGTGGTCCTCCGGCAACGCCCTCCAGCAGGTCTTGACACACACTGGACTCCTTGCTATCCAGGGGATAGGTCAAGAGTGCCAGAGAACTTACTAGGTAGCACGGACCAGTCATCTGGCGACTTAGCAATTCACTTCTCGAGTTTAGGATGTCGCACTGACCAGTGTTCTGGCAGAAACCTCCACCCAAGGCTGGAACTGACCAACTGCACGGACCAGTGTTTTGGCAGAGGGTCAATACCCAGGTGTGAGATATAGCAGGCTACACGGACCAGTGTTCTGGTTGAAAGCTAGTGTTCAGGGGCTGAGAATCAACTGACTGCGTGGACCAGTGTTCTGGCAGTAGGTCAATACCCAGGTTCTGTGAGGTAACTCAGCTGCACTGACCAGTGTTCTGGCAACTTTGCCACTATACAGTGTTTGCACGGTAATTCTTCTGCACGGACCAGTATTCTGGCAACTTTTGTTACTATACAATTCTTCCTTGCTATCCTAGGCTGGAGAGGATAGGGCAGGAAGCTCCAAGTCTACTTATATCTCTGCACTGACCAGTGTTCTCGCAGATGGATTTAGACCAGGAGATTGGATAAGGCTAGACATTGCTAGACTGCACTTACCAGTGTTCTGGCAGATCAAGTTACACCTCGAGATCAGCAGCTACTCCGATCCCACACTGTCTGCCGTCCTCTGGTTTTGCTCACCTAGTCACGCGTTCGTTGTCAGGTGTGAGGCATCTGGAGGCAAGAAGGGCATGGGAGTAAAGGTGTGTATTTAAAGGTCTTCAGTTTGACCCCCGCAGCATTGGCACAGCCTTGGTGGTTGCGCTGAGAGTGAGAAGGGTCTCGGTGCTCGTTTTCAAATTTAGCGGGCACCCGGATTGAGCCCAGGTGAGGCTCGATTCTTCTCCTTTGTTCCTCGGGGCTGCGGCGTGTCTTCTTCGTCTGGTAGTGCGTCTTGGGTTTGGGGTGTTATCTTTATAATTCTTTGGGTTGGGTGGTTATCTATTGAAAGGTGGTTGTTTTTATTTCTCTGTAATTTAGTGTTTATTCTCCTCTCGTGGGTTTCCCGTTTTCTGCTCTCCTTTCCTTCTTTCTTTTTTTATGTCATCTTCCCATTCTCATTGGCTTCTCAGTTTTCTTTCTCTCTTCTTTTCTTCTTGTTGTTTATAATGTCCTTCTTTACTTTGCCTTCTCGTATTTCTCATATTTCAGCGGGTATGTTTTATCTCATGCCGAAATAATTATATGAGCGTATATGTGTTTATACAAATATTGTGTTGTGTTTTGTTTGTATTGTGTATGTGTGTGTGTATAATGAACTTGCTTCAATTGTGCCGCCTCTCCACATCTTTCCCCGTAGAACTAGGGCAGCTGAGAGCGCCCATGAATTTACACTTTCTCCTCCACAATGCAGAACTTCTGCTTATCAAAATTCATTTATCCCTAGAACTACTACTCTTTGGAATTCACTTCCTTCGAGTGGCTTTTCACAAACTTACAATCTACAAAAGTTTAAATCCAGTTGTTACAAACATTTTATGAATAGAGGATGCCTTTCGGCACATGGACCTTTTTGTTTTATCTGTGTTTTTCCTTCCTCCGTTCATTGTCTCTTTAAAAAAAAAAAAAAAAAAAAAAAAAAAAATTAGTCTGTGTGTACGAGCCTGTGTACAAACACTGGTGGGTTAGTGTGTACACAATCCATTTCATGATGTTTGTATAGGTTATTGTGTAAAAATAGATTGAGCCGACAGTTTAGGAGTATACACATCTCTAAAATACTTAGAAACAGAGTATTCAAGGTTAGGTTCGGTAAGTAAGCTAGGTTAGGTAGGCTAGGTTACGTTTAGTTTGATCTGGTTAGTTTTATTTAAGTTTAAAATTCGAATACTGTACTTGTAAGCATGCATAATTTGTGTTTATATCGATGTGTGTGTGTGTGTGTGTGTGTGTGTGTGTGCTGTATGAATATGTCTGTGTGGTGTGTGTGATGTGTGTATGCTGACTGAATGTGTGTGTGTGGTGTATGTATGATGTATGAATATGTGTGTGTGCTATTTTTTTTGTTTTTCTATGTGAGTGAGGGAGGCAAAAGGCAGAACTGCCTATAGCGAGTGCCTCCCCCATAGTTGAAAGAGTGACAGGGCCACAATCAAGGGACGTTCGAGCCAAAATGCCTGGACACACGGAGTTTGAAGCAATTTAAGTCATAGGAAGAGGGAAAGACTGATTCTGGGAGAGAGTTTCAGAGCTCAGCTGTTGAATAGAAGAAAGTTTGAGAGTAACGTTTCACTCTTGGGTTGGAAAGTTGCACAGAGTAGGGGTGGGATTGTGTTGCAAGACGGGTACCACGTGCCCTACGTAAAGGAGGTGGTATACACTGGGAAAGCTCTGAGGAACACTGATTATTATAGTAGCGATAGAATAGCGAGAGAGATGGAACATTGCGGCGGAGAGAGAGAGATTGCAGAGAGTTGGTGAGTGGACGGGAGTTAATGATACGAAAGGCCTTCCTTTCAACTTTGTCTAGGAGAGCGGCGTGAGAGGAACCTCCTCACACATGTGAACAACACTCAATACAAGGATGCACTATGCCCCTGTACAGAGCAAGAAGCTGTGCAGGGGTAAAGAACCCCCTAAGGCGGTTGAGCACACCCAGCTTCTGGGAGGCTGCCTTAGCAAGACTGGTAATATGGTCCTTCCAAATGAGAGCAGAAGAAAAAGAGACGCCAAGAATATTGAGAGAAGATGAAGGGTTAAATTTTGTATTGTTGAAGAATAAGGGATAGTCCGCTGGGAGTTCCGGACGGGTAGATAGATGGAGAAATTGGGTTTTGGAAGCATTAAAGGTAACAAGGTTTTCTCTGCCCCAATTGGAGATAGTAGTTAGAGCAGAATTTAAGTGTTAAGTGAAAAACTAATAGAGTAGTGTAATGTTGAGTTGTCTGCGTATGAATGGATGGGAATTGAGGTACAGTTGAGAAGATCATTTATAAAAATTAGAAAGAGAATAGGAGATAGGACAGAGCCCTGAGGAACACCGGAGTTTATAGGGTGAGGAAGTGAACGATGGCCGTCCACAACCGCAGCTATGGAACGGCCGGAAAGGAAATTAGAGACAAAGGCACAGATGGAGGGATAGAAACTGAAGGAGGGTAGTTTAGAAATTAAAGATTTGTGCCAGACTCTATCGAAGGCTTTAGATATGTCTAGTGCAATAGAAAAAGTCTCACCGAAGTCCCGAAAGGAGGATGACCAAGAGTTAGTAAGATATGAAAGAAGATCACCAGCAGAGCGACCCTTAAGGAAGCCATACTGGCGATCTGAGAGCAGATTATGAGAAGAGAAATGCGTAAGAAATTGGAAGCAAGAATAGTTTCAATACTTTAGAAATACAAGAGATGAGAGCAATTGGACGATAGTTGGAGGGTTGAGAGCGGTCACCCTTCTTTGGGACAGGTTGAATGAGAGCAAACTTCCAGCATGAAGGGAAGACGTTAGAGGATAGACAGAGACGAAAGAGTTTGGCTAGGCAGGGGGTCAGCACGGAAGCACAGTTTTTGAGTACAACAGGAGGAACACCGTCCGGACCATACACCTTCTTAGTATTAAGCCCAGAGAGGGTAGAAAGTACATCTTTAGAAGAGATTGTTTGTGCATGGTGTGTGTGATGTGTGTATGGTGTATGTGTGTGGTGCGTGGTGTGTGTGATGTGTGTATGGTGTATGAATGGGTGGTGTGTGTGTGTGTGTGTGCTGTATGAATATGTGTGTGGTGTATGTGTGTGGTGCGTGGTGTGTGTGATGTGTGTATGGTGTATGAATGTGTGGTGTGTGTGTGTGTGTGATGTGTGTATGCCATATAAATATGTGTGTGTGTGTGTGTGTGTGTGTGTGGTCAGGTAATGGTCATCTCCACACCACAGTAATTTCCCTTCACAGCCATTATTATTATGATGTCATATTAGCGGAACCTTTTCACACAACCTCACCAGAACACCAACCATATTAATCAACGTGAAAGTACTACTGGGCCATCCTTACCAGAGAGAGAGAGAGAGAGTGTGAGAGTGAGAGAGGGAAAGAGAGAGAGAGAGTGAGAGAGTGTGTGGGTGTGGGTGCGGGTGTGGCAAGGTGGTAGAAAGTGCATGTGTCTGTATGAGAGAGAGAGACTGTGTGTGTGTGTGATGGGAGAGAGACCACCCATAAACCTGCCCTTATTAATGGAAATGAAAGTATATAAGCTGCCGGAACCGCGTATGTCAAAAGTATATAAGCTGCCGGAACCGCGTATGTCAAAAGTATATAAGCTGCCGGAACCGCGTATGACAAAAGTATATAAGCTGCCGGAACCGCGTATGTCAAAAGTATATAAGCTGCCGGAACCGCGTATGTCAAAAGTATATAAGCTGCCGGAACCGCGTATGTCAAAAGTATATAAGCTGCCGGAACCGCGTATGACAAAAGTATATAAGCTGCCGGAACCGCGTATGACAAAAGTATATAAGCTGCCGGAACCGCGTATGTCAAAAGTATATAAGCTGCCGGAACCGCGTATGACAAAAGTAGATAAGCTGCCGGAACCGCGTATGACAAAAGTATATAAGCTGCCGGAACCGCGTATGACAAAAGTATATAAGCTGCCGGAACCGCGTATGACAAAAGTATATAAGCTGCCGGAACCGCGTATGACAAAAGTATATAAGCTGCCGGAAACCGCGTATGACAAAAGTATATAAGCTGCCGGAACCGCGTATGTCAAAAGTATATAAGCTGCCGGAACCGCGTATGACGAAAGTATATAAGCTGCCGGAACCGCGTATGACAAAAGTATATAAGCTGCCGGAACCGCGTATGACAAAAGTATATAAGCTGCCGGAACCGCGTATGACAAAAGTATATAAGCTGCCGGAACCGCGTATGACAAAAGTATATAAGCTGCCGGAACCGCGTATGTCAAAAGTATATAAGCTGCCGGAACCGCGTATGTCAAAAGTATATAAGCTGCCGGAACCGCGTATGACAAAAGTATATAAGCTGCCGGAACCGCGTATGACAAAAGTATATAAGCTGCCGGAACCGCGTATGACAAAAGTATATAAGCTGCCGGAACCGCGTATGACAAAAGTATATAAGCTGCCGGAACCGCGTATGTCAAAAGTATATAAGCTGCCGGAACCGCGTATGTCAAAAGTATATAAGCTGCCGGAACCGCGTATGACAAAAGTATATAAGCTGCCGGAACCGCGTATGACAAAAGTATATAAGCTGCCGGAACCGCGTATGACAAAAGTATATAAGCTGCCGGAACCGCGTATGACAAAAGTATATAAGCTGCCGGAACCGCGTATGTCAAAAGTATATAAGCTGCCGGAACCGCGTATGACAAAACAAATGCCATATGGTGCGACTAAGCCTAATACAAAAACCGCATAATTCATAAACGCTCTTAATTAAGGGGAGATGGATCGTTTTTCTGGTCCCCCTTCCTCCTCATATTTAACCCCATAAGTTTTCAGACTTTAAGACGTTCGACCCATTTGTTTGGCGATTTTTTTTTAAATTCGACCCATTTTTTGTGTTAATATTAAGACTTTTCGTGTCTTTTAGTTGTAGATTTATTCCTGGCGAGCGATAGCGAGCCTGAAATTTGAGAGCAACCGGCCGTATCGAAAAATATACACATTTATTATAAAGGAGGGTCTTGGGGGCGTCATATTTAAAGTTTGATGGAGGTCTATGGAGGAACTAAAAACTTAGTTAAAAGATACATTAATGAGCAAATAAATACGCCATTAAGTTGTTGTGTAATGTACGTTAAATAAATGATTCATTAACTTAACCCTTTGATCGGATTATGACGCATTTTGCCGGTTTATTGTGGCTATCATTAGACGATGTTATGCAGTGTTTAGGAGGGATGTGTGGGACTCTCTCAATCAACTCTCTGACCTCCATAATTATACCCTTCCTAATCTGAATAAAATAGTCCAATGAGAGCCAGAATACACTGCCAAAATGTGTCATGGTATCTTCTAAGGCTTAATTAAGGGGGGGGGGCGTATTTATTCGCTCATTTATGTATATTTTTAGTATTATATTAGATTCCTCCCTAGACCTCCATCAAGCAAAAAAAAACACACAAAACAAAAAAAGTCCCGCCTTCAAGATAAATTTGTACATTTTCTTATATACAAATATCCCGGTCAAAGACCAGTTTCTCTTAGATTACAGGCTCGCTATCGCTCGCCGGGAAAAAATCAAGACCTAAATGACACATAAAGTCTAAATATTGACAAAGAAATGGGGCGAAAGGTCTTGAAATCGCTAAACTAATGGGGCTAAACATAAGGAAGACGGGGGACCAGAAAAACAGTCCATCTCCCCTTAAGGAAGTATTAATGATAGTCGGTGAAGGCATAATACACCTCTCTGGTTACTAGACGTCCTTCCTTAGCTGCATAAAATCGTCTCATAATAGCCAGAATATAGGGAATAATGGCATCACCCGTACTGAAGGGGTTAACCCATTCTGTACCGGCGACGTCTTTTTCATTATATTCAGACAATTAGCCCTTTCACGCATTTATGACGTAGAGGTTGCCAGATTAGCAATAAGAAATAGAGTTCTCTCACTCTTATAATTACCTCTCCAAAATTAGTTTTCTGCCCACAGCTAACTCAAAGACAACTGCAGAGGTTGAAGTAACTGAACTAAAGGTTTCTAAAAAAACCTGATGGTAACAAAGGCTTTACAGTATCCCCAATAGGCTCAACATTGCGTCATATGTCGGAGAGGGTTAATAGACGATTTGATTCAGCTTAGGAAGGGCGTCTACCAATTAAAAGGCTACAGACTATCTCGATTAATCCTTTTTGCCACCATATGTCCCTCCCAAGCTTCATAAAATCGTCTAAGTGTAGCTGAAGAAAAGTATAAAAGACGTCGCCAGCACAGAAGTTAAATTCACCTTTCTGTACCACAACGACGTAATGTTTTGTTTTTTTATTCTAGCAATATTTAGACGGTTTTGTGCAGTTTGCGAAGAATCTGTGGTAGTAAAAATGGTTAAGTGAGATGATTCGAAGCATTTTAATTGCTGAATAAAATCGTCTAACAGCAGCAAGAATATATATAAAAGGACGGCGCCAGTACATAAGGGGTTAAGGAGTTAACAAATATGGAGGCATATCTAGTCTTTCTTCGCTGTCATTTTGATCACTGATAATCATGTAGGGGATGGTTTGATCATAGGCTTTTCTCTCTCTCTCTCTCTCTCTCTCTCTCTCTCTCTCTCTCTCTCTGCTGTGTTTACCTATCTTAAGAACAGGTAGAGTTTAAATTAAAGATTCACGGTGTAAAAGGAATCCATTTATTTGAGCAAGCGGTAGAATATATATTTTCTAAGATCTATTATTAAGTTATAATTTGGTTCACGCATTAGTTTTATCACTCAGTAACAGTAAATAAATGCATAAATTGGATACAAAAATCAAAGTTAAGGGGAGATGGTTTATTTTTCTAGACCCCCTTCTTCGTCATGTTTAGCCCCATTAGTTATCAGATTGTTTTAGGTTTGCCCCCTTAGTTTGTCGATTTTAAGACCTTTCGCTCCATTTCTGTGTCAATATTAACCCTTTCGCGCACCAGGACGTGATTGTGTTCTTACAGAGATACTTTAAAACCTTTGTGACCACCAGGGGTGTTTAGAAACCTTTAGTTTAATTACTTCAACCTCTCCAGTTGTCTCTGAGCGAGTTGTGGGCAGAAAACTAATTTTAGAGGTAATTATGATATTAAGCGCATTCTATTTTTTAATACTAAACGGTAACCCCCGAGCCTGAAAGGGTTAAGACCTTTCGTGCTATTTAGGTGTCGATTTTTCTGTTTCCTGGCGAACGATAGTGAGCTTGTAATTTTAGAAGAACCGGCATTTGGCCGGGACATTTGTCTACAGAAAAATGTACAGATTAATCTAGAAGGGGGATCTAATGGTTTTATTTTCTCTCTATTTAAGTTTCATGGAGGTCTAGTGAGAAAACTACAAAAATACTGAATACATGAACAAATATCGACCAAAAAGTGAACCATCTCCCTTAACATGTACTGTAGGTATAGTTGTTCGTTTTCCAGCTGGCGGTAAATTGCCATGTCCCTGTTTTTATCACTGGGAAGACTTTATAGCGATATATGTTGCTAACCCTTTGAAGACTTAGGACGAATTTTGACAATTTATTCTGGCTATGTAATTTATTCAGTTTAGGAAGGAACTGTGGGAATTATAAGGGTAAAGGGTATTCAGATTAGGATAGGTATATGAAAGTCAGATTAGGATAGGTATATGAAAGTCCAAGGGTTAATTAATATAGTCTTTACCCTTATAACTCCCACAGTTCCTTCCTAAGCTGTATAAAGTCGTCTTATCATAGCCAGAATAAATGTCAAAATGCGTCATCAATCTGCATAGGGTTAAGGGGAGATGGGTCGTTTTTCTGGTCCCTCCTTCTTCCTCATGTTTAGCAACATCAGTTTTGAGATTTTAAGACGTTTAGCCAATCGGTTTCACGATTTTAACACCCTTCACCCCATTTCGTTATCAATGTTAAGACCTTTCGTGCCATTTAGGTGTCGATTGTATCCAGGCGAGCGATAGCGAGCCTGTAATTTTAAGAGGAACCGGCATTCGGCCTGGACATTTTTCTACCGAAAAATGTACACATTTATCTTGAAGGGGGGTTTAGTGTTTTTGTTTTAAGCTTGATGGAGGTCTAGCGAGGAAACTAAACCAAATACAATAATATATAAATTGCTAGACCCAACAAATAGCCACTATCCCCTTATGGGGGGTGACCTGCTTTTTGTTATTTCTGTCCTTTTCTCTCTTTCTCTGGCTTGTATCCATTCGGCCCCATTCAGCCAACTATTTTAAGACGTTTATCCCCATCTAGGTGTCGATTTCTTCCTGGCGAGCGATAGCGAGCCAGCATTATATGAAAAAATCCGGCTTCGCCGGAGACATTTTTCTATAGAAAAATGTACAAATTTAGCCTGCTGTCACACAAAAATAAAAAATATGCTGGCTCGCTACCGCTCACCAGTAAAAAATTCACACCTGGATGCGGATAAACGTCTTAAAACAGTAGGCTGAATGGGGCCAAATGGATACAAGCCAGAGAAAGATAGAAAACGACAGAACAAAAACAGGTCAACCCCATTAATATAATGATGTTCTGAAATTATAGGGATGAACAAACAATGTTATGTTAGGGATGAACAAACAATGTTATGCAGTATCAAAAATCAATCTTTATTCAGAGGATATTGACAAGGTAGACCCAGCTACCACAACGGACAATTGATTAGGGGAGGTTATTAGTGTGTTTCCTAGACTTCCATCAAGCTTGAAATTACACCCCCTTGACCCCCTTTCAAGATAAATGTGTACATTTTTCGGTAGAAAAATTTCCCGGCCGAAGGCCGGTTCCTCTTAAATTACAGGCTCGCTATCGCTCGCCAGGAAAAAATCTATACCTAAATGGGACGAAAGCTTTTAAAAGTGACATAAGCGGGATAAAAGTTCTTAAAATCGACAAACTAATGGGGTGAACGTCTTAAAATCTCAAAAGCAATGGGGCTAAACATGAGGGAGAAAGGGATCCAGAAAAAAAATCCCTGGAGTGTAAATCATCCCTTAGTGAATGAACTTTTGTGTGCGCTTGTATGGGAGAGCGGGGGCCACGGGCAGGACGGCGCCCCTGGGTTGGTACCCCCCGGAGTCAGCCATGAAGTTGATCTCGATATTCTGGCCCTCGGGGGAAGTGTACCTGGAAAGAACAAAAATTGTAAAACATGCAAAACAAACAAACCAATACAGGAACCGCACAATATAGAGCCAAAGGAACTTACCAAAATAGGAACCGCACAATATAGAGCCAAAGGAACTTACCAAATCCCTATGTGGCAATAACACATTGAAGATAAATAACAGGGTTACCAATTAAGTCCGCTAAATTGTAAATATAACCGAAAATCGCTATAGTAATTAAGGCCACAATCTCTAGACTATCGCTCTAAAATGGTTTTATTCTCCAGCATATCGCTAGAATAATGCCACAACCTCTAGACTATTGCTCTAAAATGGCTTTAATCTCCAGAATATCGCTAGAATAAGGCCATAATCTCTAGAATGTCGCTCTAAAATGTGGCTGAAATGGACGTCACCAGTACAGAAGGAGTTAACTGACTTTTGTTGTTTTTAATCGCCTCCAATCAATCGCTTCAATCAATGCCTCCAAGACCCAATTTCTCCTCTTATCTACCCGTCGCAATCCTCCACAAGACTTTCAATTACTCTTCAACAATACACAAATCAACCCTTCATCTTCTCTCAATATTCTTGGTGTATCTTTTTGATCCGACCTTTCATGGAAAGATTAAATTACCTCTCTTGCTAAAACATTTCGCCTCATCAACTGACCTCCTCTTACTATTGTAGTTCCCTACAATCTCTTTCTACACACTGCAATGTTGCTTCTCTGTTACTCTTTTATTGTTATTACAACAATCAGTGTTCTTCAGAGCTCTCTCAGAGCAGTGAGTGCGAGGCACCCGCCTTTCAACACAGTCTCACTCCTATGCTGTCCAACTCTCCAACCCAAGACTTGGCAAATTTTCTCAATCTTTCTTCTACTCAACAAGTGAACTCTGGAAATCTCTCCCTCAATCTATCTTTACTTCATCCTATGACTTAGACTGCTTCAAACTTAACGTGTCCAGGCATTTTGACCCCAACGCCCCTTGTATTAGGCTCTCATACACTCTTTTGGCTTTAGTGGGAGGCACTCGTTACAGGCAGCCTTCATGCACATAAACAAATAAATAAATACAAATAAAATACAAAATAATATAATCTTACATCCATCCTCCCTGGGAGTTCTGTCCATCATTCTGCGTGCCGGACTCCTGACGTACGGTACCGTCACTAGTCTCGTAGTTGAAGGTGTATTCCCCGTAAGCGTTCTGGGTCCGTTCATCCTTGACTATAGTGGCCGAGCTGCCGCCCCCACGCCCACCACCTCCACCTCCACCGCCACCACCGTAGGAAGGGCGTTGGTCGGCTAGCACTAGGCAGGCAGACATTACCTGACGGGGGAAGGGAACATAAATGATCCACTGAGCTGTTGAAATAACTTTGAAAAGTTGACAGTATTGAAGGGGTGACCGTTTTTTTTTTTTTTCTCCTCATCTCTCTTGTATCCATTCGGCCCCATTCAGCCTACTGTTTTAAGACGTTTATCCCCATTCAGGTGTCGATTTCATCGCTCGCCAGCGTTGTATGGCGAAATCCGGCTTAGCCAGAGACATTTTTCTATCGAAAAATTTACAAATATAGCCTGCTGTTCCAGAGAGAGAGGGAGAGAGAGACAAAAATAAATAAACGAAGTGGGCCCCCTTAATATAAACACCATATGAGGAGGAGCACTTTATTGACAACGTTTCGCAGATAGCTTCTTCGGGTCACTAACCTCACTATCTGCGAAACGTTGTCAATAAAGTGCTCCTCCTCATAGGGTGTATATATTCATCCACTGAGAAACACTAAGGTTAACTCGTAGAAGATTATAAAGTATTTTTTGACAGTTTATTCTGACTATCATTAGACGATTTTATGCAATTTAGGAAGGATTAGTGGGAATTATAAGGGTGAAGACTATCTCGGTTAACCTCTGACTTCCATAAACTATTTCTAATCTGAGCAAAATCATCAAATAATAGCCAGAAAACAGAAAATAAATGCTCCATCGTATCTTCTAAAGGTTAATTTACTCGAAGTTATCCTCACATAAACACACGGTGAATGAACAACCCTTCCAGTAGACTGTTTCAATCAATAGATCTCAACCAGTATTATATCCTGTTCTAAGTAGGTCGGCCAGCAACCCTAAACCCTAAAGTTTGATGGAGGTCTAGAGAGGAAACTAGAACAAAATACATAAATGAGCAAATAAATAAGCTCCTCCACCCTTAAAGATTAGTTTTGGCCCTATTAGGGAAACACTTTTAGGGATATTGCCTGATATGCCCATCAGTAAAGCTATCATCCATCATTTGCAAACTCATTGAAGGTAAAATGATGATAACCCTAACCTCTTTAATTCAAAAAGGGCTTGACAAAATGGGCTGTAAATTTCCACACCTATTCCCTGGCTGACCCTTCCCAAAGAATATAAATATTAGATCGATTACTCTAGTCGTTTGTGAGTTATAGAGGATAATGTGCAAGCGCTTTAGTTAGAATAGAAACCAGAACCTAGACAGAACGATGAATAGATAGTAGTTTCCTCACCATTTGAATCATAATTATCATCACTGTCCTCATCACCATCACGATTATCATTATTAGGCAAAATTACCCCTCTACCGGACTGTAGTTTCTCCCAATTAAACCCCTCGAAGATTATGCGGCGTTTTGGCAATTCTATCTGGCTATTAATAGACGATTTTATTCCGAATGGAAAGGATATATGGATATCAGAGGGATAATCTAAATAGCCTTTACCCTTTTAATTCCCACATATCTTTATTAAGCTGTATAAATTCGTCTAGTGATAGCCAGAATACTGTCAAAATGCGTCATGACCCTCAGGAGGGTAATCTCCACTAACTTCTCTCACAGAGCCTGTATTTCGGTTGAAAACAAAATAAATCTTTCATAAATTCGCATAGATTACTGCACATTGATTTTATCATACTAGATATAAAGCTTTTGTTATCAGTAAATTAGGTATTCACAAATAATCTACTTTCTATGACTCGCGTCTAAATCAAAGACGTTTTTTGAAAGTCCACAACTTACGACAAGAAAGCAGAGACGAGCAGCCATGATGGTGGAGTGTGGTTTGTTTTGGTTAGTCTTCTTCTTGTGGAGTGGAGTTTGTTTCGGTTAGTCTTCTTATGGAGTAGTTTGTTTTGGTTAGTCTTCTTCTTGTGGAGTGTGGTTTGTTTTGGTCAGACTTCTTCTTGTGGTTGGTGTGGCTAGGAGGGCCTGTGTGTTCCAACTGTGGCTACGATTGAGTGTGGCTGTAGTGAGGCGAGAGGTCCTACATATACTCCCTCTCCCTCGACACCAGACACGCGAGCAAGCACGATAATGACGGGAAATCATGCAAAAACCGTGGGACATCTACACACAGCTGGCACTCTTCTTCTTCTTCTCCTGGCTGTGAGGCAATAAGGGAGTGGTCGTGCCTTCACTGAACACTCACTTCCTATTGTCACCCCCAAAGTTTCCCTGCTGGTCCTTCTACTCTCGTTTAGTATCCCTTTCAAGATACGATTACGCATTTTGTATCTGTTTTCTTCCAAAGATTCCCTACTGGTCCTTCTCTCGTTTAGTAACCCTTTCAAGATCCGATGGCGCATTTCTATTCTGTTTTCTGGCTATTATTAGACAGTTTTATTCAGATTAGGAAGGGTATTTGGAAGCCAGAGGGGTAATTGAGATAGTCTTTACCCTTATGATTCCCACATACCTTTCTTAAGCTGTACATAATCGTATACTGATAGCCAGAATAAACTCAAAATGTGTAACAATCTTCAAAAGGTTAACATTCAAACTTTCGTATTCATCTGTAATTTTTCTTCAAGCACACTCAAATTATTCCAATCGTTCTTTTGTATTTTTCTTTTAATTGTCTTCAAGCACACCTTATCTTCACAGTAATCAATATTTTTATATTATTATTATGTCTATTAATCTGTTTTTTCACTTAAACATTAGGCTATTCAGTGTGCAGTTGAGTGTGAGTTCATGATTAGATTGATATCCAGTGTTCGATAAATGGATATAAAATCGTAGTCATGTACTTAACCTTTAACTGTCTTGGAGGTGTAATGGTTAGAGTGTTTAAGAATCCCAGGAGGATCCCATGCTTTCATTAATTTCATTGAGAGTTGTTTGGTGTTGGAATTGAAATAAATAAATTAGATTACATATCATCATTTCACATTCAAACAGTTTGCAAATGGCGGATGATTAGCTCTGGTAACATCCCTAAAGGTGTTTCCCTAATAGGGTCAAAACTATTCTTTAATTAATGACAAACAGTATGGTTATGTTCTACCTTACACGAAGATTCTACTTATTTTTTAAGTTATAGTTGCATTTATATGTGATATATGTGATATTTTTATTTTTCACTGTGGTGCATTTCATTGGAGGTCCATGAAGTTGGCTCCCGAAAGACGTCCTTATACATAAGGCCCCTCCCATTTTAGCTTTACTATACTTTAAACCATAAATACAATTAAGAGCCTCTTTCCCTTTGTGTTATGGTGCATAGTATTATTATTATTAGTTTTGTTTTATTTATTATTTAATTTTTTTTTGCGAAAGCGTGTTTGAATTACTATTTTACAATTAGATGTAGCCAACACCTTCTTCAACATCTGGAACTCATACAAGTACCGGGAAGAGGAGGAGTCTTATTACTGTTAATGATGATTCACTTTGACAAGATGTTTATAATTCAAAGAGTGATTTGAAAAAGCTTGTCTAAGCAAAACGTTAATAACCTGAATAAAGACCCAATGTGTAGATTTAAAGGGTGATGTAATGATGTTAACCCTTTCAAGATTCTATTAACCATTTCTGTTCTGTGTTCTGGCTATTATTTAACGAGTTTATTTGGATTAGGAAGGGTATATGGAAGTCAGGGGATTAAATGAGATAGTACTTACTCTTTTAATTCCCATAAATCCTTCCTAAGCTGTATAAATTCGTCAAATAATTGCCAGAATAAACTGTCAACATGCGTCATCATCTTCAAAGGGTTATAATGATAATGATTTTGAGAGGTGTTCAATATTTTGTTTTGTAAATTGAAGATGGGTCGTTTTTCTAGTCCCCTTCTTCCTCATGTTTAGCCCGATTAGTATTCATATTTATGACGTTCGACCCATTAGTTTGTCGATTTTAAGAATGTTGACCCCATTCTCTGTCAATATTAAGACCTTTCGTGCCAATTAGGTGTCGATTTTTCCCTGGCGAGCAATAGCAAGTCTGTAATATTAGGAGGCATCGGCTTTCGGCTGGGACATCTTGAAAGGGGGTCTAGGAGGTGTTTTATTAAGGGGGTCTAGGAGGTGTTTTATTAAGGGGGTCTAGGAGGTGTTTTATTAAGGGGGTCTAGGAGGTGTTTTATTAAGGGGGTCTAGGAGGTGTTTTATTAAGGGGGTCTAGGAGGTGTTTTATTAAGGGGGTCTAGGAGTTTTTTTATTAAGGGGGTCTAGGAGGTGTTTTATTAAGGGGGTCTAGGAGGTGTTTTATTAAGGGGGTCTAGGAGGTGTTTTATTAAGGGGGTCTAGGAGGTGTTTTATTAAGGGGGTCTAGGAGGTGTTTTATTAAGGGGGTCTAGGAGGTGTTTTATTAAGGGGGTCTAGGAGGTGTTTTATTAAGGGGGTCTAGGAGGTGTTTTATTAAGGGGGTCTAGGAGGTGTTTTATTAAGGGGGTCTAGGAGGTGTTTTATTAAGGGGGTCTAGGAGGTGTTTTATTAAGGGGGTCTAGGAGGTGTTTTATTAAGTGGGTCTAGGAGGTGTTTTATTAAGTGGGTCTAGGAGGTGTTTTATTAAGTGGGTCTAGGAGGTGTTTTATTAAGGGGGTCTAGGAGGTGTTTTATTAAGTGGGTCTAGGAGGTGTTTTATTAAGGGGGTCTAGGAGGTGTTTTATTAAGTTTAATGGAAGTCTAGGGAGGAAACTAAACAAATAATAAAAGGCTAAATAAATTTTCAAATATATACGCCCATGAGAACAGTATGGTATATAGCCATTGATAGCTACCGTACTAGTATTACGTATATATATAATGCAACTCTTAACCCCTCCACCATCATTACGTCATTTTCATTATATTCTGGTTACCAATAGACAATTGTCTTTAGTATCTAAACTACCTCTACGACTCTAATAGGTAAACATGGCCTTAATAAACCCTCTTAGTAACATAGGTGCTTCATTAACTGCATAAAATTATCTAATTTTAGCCAGAACCAATGTTAAATAGGCATCATTTTGCTGCAGGGTTTAAATACAAACATTTACCAGAAAAAAATCCAGAATAATCTAGGTTAATGAAGACTGGCAAAGAAGAAAGCTGACGCCAGAAAGTCTGAACTATGTAACCTGATTACATAATGGTGTTCATGCTCCCATCTCAATATTCTGGCTTTGTGCGTGTGTGCATGGTGGAGAGTGAGTGTGTGTGTGTGTGTGTGTGTGTGTGTGTGTGTGTAAGATACGTATGTTAGTGTGTGTATGTGTATAAGTGAGAGAGAGAGAGAGAATGTAAGATATATGTGAGTGAGTATGTGTGTACTTGTTTTCCCTCATTCCCTTTCATATTACCATCTGTGAATAATCTCTGCTATTACCAGACTGCGTGAAGATGACAGTGACAAACCACTGTAATGTTCCCTAACCAACTGGACCAGATGCTCAGTGCTTGGGAATGGCTGTGTTTATGGCCACGGGGTCTGTGGGGAAAGTTGTTTGATAAGGGGGAACTTAACATAGAGTGGTTATTTTATAGACATTTCACTTTTATATGTTTAGTCTTGAAGAAATCCCAAGAAAGGTGAAGCAAAAGGAGAATTAGATTGACATTACAAGCTTGAGGAAGGATATATATATATATATATATATATATATATATATATACCAACAGGCTACAGTGATTTCCCTTGTGAAATATTTGAATACCTCTTTTCCAATGTCACTGCACTAAGATCTGTCAGTATGTAATGCCTGGCAAAGAAAGGCAACCCTACGACGCAAAGCCAAAAAGTTAATTAAGCAAAGTAAAAAGACCCTAGAGTTACATATTGCGAATCAAAGTAAAACAAACCCGAAAGAATTCTATAGTTATATCAGAAAGAAAAAAGTAGTTACTTCAACTGTTGGACCGTTAGTCGATGAAAATGGAGAATACACCAAAGACGAAGTACAAATGAGTAATGCCCTCAATACCTTCTTTGCATCAGTTTTTACAACCGAAGACCTCAGTGATATCCCTACACCATCGCCGATTCAGATTGATAATTCAGATGTTCTAAGCAATATCACCGTTACAGAGAGAGAAGTATTGAATTGTTTAGATAAACTCAAGGTAAATAAAACGCCTGGACCTGATACAATCTCGCCTAGAGTTCTAAAGGAAGCTAAGGATGAGCTCTCCAAACCACTGACATTAATATTCAATAAATCCTTGCAGTCTGGAACTATGCCTGATCAGTGGAAGATAGCCAACGTAACACCGATATTCAAAAAAGGCAGCAAATCCCTACCCAGTAACTATCGTCCAATTAGCTTAACCTCAGTTGTATGTAAAATGCTAGAAACGGTCATAAGAGACAGACTCGTAAATCACTTAGAGGAAAATAACATACTTAACGATACTCAACACGGCTTTCGTAAAAAACGTTCCTGTTTAACAAACCTCTTAGACTTCTTCCACGATATCCTCAACCTCTACGATGAGAGTAAAGCTGTAGATATTATATACCTTGATTTTCAAAAGGCCTTTGACAAAGTTCCCCACAAACGTTTACTGCTAAAACTAAAAGCGCATGGAATACAAGACGGTGTGTTGAAATGGATAGAAAATTGGCTCAGCGACAGAAAGCAAAGAGTAGTCATAAACGGTAAGGCATCTAAATGGACCAATGTAAGTAGCGGGGCACCCCAGGGATCGGTACTAGGACCAATTCTCTTTCTAATTTACATCAACGACATAGATGAGGGTCTCACCTGTACAATCTCAAAATTTGCTGACGATACAAAAATTGCAAATAGCGTACTCTCAAAAGATCAAGTTGACGATATGCAACACAATCTAGATAAATTGTCACATTGGGCCCAAATTTGGCAAAGAGTTTCAATGCGGATAAATGTAAAGTACTACATATCGGATACCTAAATGAGAAAGCAAACTATTCGATGAATGGCACTCAGCTTAAGAATGTAAACAGAGAAACCGATCTGGGAGTAACAATATCGAGTAACCTAAAACCGAGTCAACAATGTTCAGAAGTTGTTAAGAAGGCAAACAAAATAATTGGCTTTATAGGCAGGTCATTTGAGCATAAATCCAAAGACGTTATCCTAACCCTTTACAATTCCTTAGTCCGCCCTCTTCTGGAATACTGCGTTCAATGCTGGTGCCCTTATTACCAAAAAGACATAAACAAGCTAGAACGAGTTCAACGTAGAGTTACCTAAATTATACCTAGCCTAAAGAACAAACCATACGAAGAGCGTCTTAGAGAATTAAATCTATTTCCTTTAACCCAGCGCAGATTAAGAGGTGACTTAATTCAAGTGTTCAAAATCATCAAAGGCATCGACAATATGAACTGTAATAAGTGCTTCACTATCGACCAATCTAATTACACGCGGGGAAACGGTTGCAAAATTATTGGTAAATCTTTTAACTCACACGAATCTAAGAATTTCTTCTTCAATCGAGTTGTCAACTTGTGGAATGGGCTTCCCCGAGACGTTATAGACTGCAGCACCGTTGATTCATTTAAACTCCGCCTAGACAAATATCTCGCATCAAACCCGCGACTGACTGCGTTTGTAAATGAATAACTTTATTTTATCCTCCCCTCAGTTACTAACCCATCTGTCCCCTACTAACTTCCTAGTCCTGCCACGGACATTAGTTCCAGGGCAGTAGTTCCCTTTCCAATGTTCCCTTACCCACTCTAAACCACTGTTTGGACACTTGATCCTCAGTGTTTTGGAGGACAAGCAGCCTAGAAGGGTCACTAGACCTGTTGTTGCTTGATTTCCTTTGTACTCCTTTGTACTACACTCTTATTCCTACTGGCCAACCTTGCCCACACCGGCATGGGAAATTTAAGTAATGTACGAGGGTTCTTGTAACCTTCGAGGAGTAATTAAGGTGGAGAAAGGTATTAATTATAGAGACGAATACACACACTTCTCTCTCTCTCTCGCTCTCGCTCTCTCTCTCTCTCTCTCTCTCTCTCTCTCTCTCTCTCTCTCTCTCTCTCTCTCTCTCTCTCTCCCCTTTCGTGTTCATGTTAATTAATGAAGACGTGCGCTAGTTAAAGGGAGGTTTGGCTTTTCTGAACTCCCTTCTCCCTCATGTTTAGCCCCATTAGTTTGGCGATTGGGAAGAACTATCACCCCGTTTCTCTGTCGATTGTAAGACCTTTGGTGCCATTTAGGTGTCGAGTTTTTCGTGGTAGGCGATAGCGAGCCTGTAATTTAGGAGAGGCCAGGCGATTTTTCTACCAAGAAATGTACAAATTTACGTATGAAGGTCTTGGGCGGAAACTAAAAATAATGTATACATAAACCAATTAACCCCTTCTGTACCAAGGACGGCCTTTTCATCATATTCTGGCAACTACTAGACGATTTGATTCAGCTTAGGAAGGACCTCTAGCAATCATAAGGCTTCAATACATCTCCACCAACCCTTTAAGGGGAGATCTCCACTTGAGGGATTTTTTTCTTGACCCCTTTCTCCCTCATGTTTAGCCCCATTGTTTTTAATATTATAAAACGTTTGCCCCATTAGTTTAGCGATTTTAAGAACTTTCACCCCATATTAAGACCTTTCGTGCAATTCAGGTGTCGATTTTTTCCTGGCGAGCGATAGCGAGCCTGTAACTTAAGAGGAATCGGCCTTCGGCCGGGACATTTTTCTACCGAAAAATGTACATATTTATCTTGAAAGGGGGTCTAGGGGATGTCATTTTAAGCTTGATGGAGGTCTAAGCAACACACTAGAAACCTCCCCTTAAAATACCACAGATCCTTCCTAAGCTGCATATAATATCGTCAGAATATAGCTAGAGTCAAAGATAGCATACGTCGCTGGTACTCAAAGGGTTAAGGGCAGATGGCTCGCTTTTCTGGTCCCCTTTCTCACTCGTGTTAAGCCCCATCTGTTTTGAGATTACTTGACGTTCGGCCCATTAGTTTGGCGATTTTAACATGTTTCGCCCCATTTCATTGTACATGTTAATACCCTTCGTGCCATTTAGGTGTCTTTTTTTCCTGGCGAGCGATAGCGAGCCTTAAATTTTAAGAGGAACCGGCCATTTTTCTACCGAAAAATGTACAAATATATCTTGAAGGGGATTTAGGGTTTTTGTCTTCTTAGCTTGATGGAGGTCTAGCGAGGAAACTAAGAAATAAAGGAATAAATTAATAAATAGACCAAAAAACCCTGCCCATCTCCCCTTCATAAACACACCAATACCAACCCCCCCTCACACTGCTATAGATAACCCCCTCCCCCCCTCCCTCCCTCCCCCCCCCTCTCTCTCAAGCTGTTCTTTAAGGGGAGATGGCTCGTTTTTCTGGACCCCCTTCTCCCTCATGTTTGGCCCCATTAGTTTTCAGGTTGTAAGATGTTCGGCTCATTTGCTTGTCGATTTTATGATCTTTCGCCCCATTGCTTTGTCAATATTAAGACTTTTCGTGTCGTTTAGGTGTCGATCTTTCCCTGGCGAGCAATAGCGAGCCTCTAATTTAAGAGGAATCGGCCTTCAGCCTTCAGCTATCGAAAAATTAACTAATTTATCTTGAAGGGGGGTCTGGGGGGGGGGGGGGGGGGAAGCTTGATGGAGGTCTTGATGGAGGTCTTGAAGGGGGGTCTTTGGGGGGGGGGGGGGGAAGTTTGATGGAGGTCTAGCGAGGATATTAAAAACTATAATTAATAAAATAGGAACAAATAAATAGCCCATCCTCCCTTAATAGCCCATCCTCCCTTAATAAATAGGCCCATCCTCCCTTAATAGGCCCATCCTCCCTTAATAGGCCCATCCTCCCTTAATAGGCCCATCCTCCCTTAATAGGCCCATCCTCCCTTAATAAATAGGCCCATCCTCCCTTAATAGGCCCATCCTCCCTTAATAAATAGGCCCATCCTCCCTTAATAGGCCCATCCTCCCTTAATAAATAGGCCCATCCTCCCTTAATAGGCCCATCCTCCCTTAATAGGCCCATCCTCCCTTAATAGGCCCATCCTCCCTTAATAGGCCCATCCTCCCTTAATAAATAGGCCCATCCTCCCTTAATAGGCCCAGCCTCCCTTAATAAATAGGTCCCTCCTCCCTTAATAAATAGGCCCAGCCTCCCTTAATAAATAGGCCCATCCTCCCTTAATAAATAGGCCCATCCTCCCTTAATAGGCCCATCCTCCCTTAATAGGCCCATCCTCCCTTAATAAATAGGCCCAGCCTCCCTTAATAAATAGGCCCATCCTCCCTTAATAGGCCCATCCTCCCTTAATAAATAGGCCCATCCTCCCTTAATAGGCCCAGCCTCCCTTAATAAATAGGCCCATCCTCCCTTAATAAATAGGCCCATCCTCCCTTAATAAATAGGCCCAGCCTCCCTTAATAAATAGGCCCATCCTCCCTTAATAAATAGGCCCAGCCTCCCTTAATAAATAGGCCCATCCTCCCTTAATAGGCCCATCCTCCCTTAATAAATAGGCCCAGCCTCCCTTAATAAATAGGCCCAGCCTCCCTTAATAAATAGGCCCATCCTCCCTTAATAGGCCCATCCTCCCTTAATAAATAGGCCCATCCTCCCTTAATAAATAGGCCCAGCCTCCCTTAATAGGCCCACCTCCCTTAATAAATAGGCCCATCCTCCCCTAATATAGTATAGGCCCACCTCCCTTAATAAATAGGCCCATCCTCCCTTAATAAATAGGCCCATCCTCCCTTAATAAATAGGCCCATCCTCCCTTAATAAATAGGCCCATCCTCCCTTAATAAATAGGCCCATCCTCCCTTAATAAATAGGCCCATCCTCCCTTAATAAATAGGCCCATCCTCCCTTAATAGGCCCATCCTCCCTTAATAGGCCCATCCTCCCTTAATAGGCCCATCCTCCCTTAATAGGCCCATCCTCCCTTAATAAATAGGCCCAGCCTCCCTTAATAGGCCCACCTCCCTTAATAAATAGGCCCATCCTCCCTTAATAAATAGGCCCAGCCTCCCTTAATAAATAGGCCCAGCCTCCCTTAATAGGCCCATCCTCCCTTAATCTATACTATACCCTGTTCCAGGAAGGCAGACCAGCTATCGTCAACTCTAACCTATGTATCTCAAAAAGGGGCTAGAGGAAATGAGCTGTAGATTTCCAGACCGATTCCCTGACTGCCCCTTCCCAATTGGTAGAAATACTAACTGTATCACTCTAGTCGTTTGTGAGTCATAGAGGTTAATATTCAAGAGTTTGTGCCTAATTATTTGAAACAGGGTATAGCAGGACTGTTGATTTTTTAGAAAAAAGATTAACTAGGACAAGTTCGTGTATTTTCAGCTTCTTTCGCTGCCGGCTCAACATACACCGATTCTTATTAGTATTATTGTATTATCATTTCATACACAGAAACTCACACACACACACACATACACATATACATAAATCCTGAGTATATACACACACATGCATTCAGTACACACACACACACACATATACACACATACACACCCACACACACATAGCAAACACGGGAACACCCCCCCCCCCCCCCCCCCCCACCCCCCCACCCCCCCACACACACACGACTCCCTATAATACTTCCTATAATGTCACCACTACACCTTCTGTCACAAGCAGTGTTCTCATCTCTGTCACCCCCCCCCCCCCACACACACACACACACACACACGACTCCCTATAATACTTCCTATAATGTCACCACTACACCTTCTGTCACAAGCAGTGTTCTCATCTCTGTCACACGTTAGCCAACTGTATGGACAGGTAAATATTTACCTGTGTCGGTCCAAATACAGGACTTAAGGGGGTAGTACTCGCTTTCTTTTGGATCCCCTTCTCCCTCATGTTTAGCATATTAGTTTTGAGGTTTTAAGCCGTTCGTTCCCTTAGTTTGGCGATTTTGAGACCTTTCGCCTCATTTAGTTGTTAATAATAAGACCTTTCGTGCCCTTTAGGTGTCGATTTTTTCCTGGCTAGCGAAAGCGAGCCTCTAATTTTAGAAGGAACCGGCCTTGGGCCGGAACATTTTACTACCGAAAAATATAAACATTTATCTTGAAAGGGGGTATAAGGGGTGTTTTTCTAAGCTTGATGGAGGTCTAGCGAGGAAACTCAAAAATAAATTAATAGATAAATACATCGACCATTACCCAAGCACTGCCCCCTTAACCCCTTCAGCACGATGACGTAATTCAGATCATATTCTGGCTACCATTAGACAAGTTTCTTTAGTTTATAATCTACCTCTAGGACTCAAAGGGGTAAAATTTATTTCAAGAAGCCCTACGAATAGCATAGGTTCTTCTTAAACTGCATAAAATAGTCTAATGTTAGCCAGATTCAAAGGTAAAAAGACGTCATCGTGCTGAAGGGGTTAAGGGGAGAGATTTGCATATATTAGTATCTGTTTGTACATTTATTGATCTATTTATTTATTAATCTTACTTTCCTCCTTAGACCTCCATCAAGCTTAATAAAGTACACCCAAAGACCCCCCCCCCCCACCTTCGAGATAAATTTGTACATTTTCCGATAAAAAAAAATATCCCTACTGAAGGTCTTCCAAAGGGGTGAAAGCCACAGAGTGTGAGGTGAAGTTGAACGGTCAGGCTATGGACATTGTCAGCTCATTTAAGTATCTGGGCAGTGTGTTGAGTAAAGATGGGACTATGGATGGAGAAGTGTGGGAGAGGGTGCAACAGGGGAAGAGAGTTGTAAGAATGCGGAAAGTAGTAACAAGAAATAGGGTGGTCCGTATGGAAGTGAAGAAGTCCTTGCATGACAGTGTGGTAATCCCGACACTGACTTACGGAAGCGAAGCATGGACGTTTGAGAAGAGACTCGGACCAAGAGTGAGAGGGGTGGATATGAGTTGCTTGAGAAGTGCGTGCAGAGTTACATGAAGGGATAGACAGACGAATGAGGAAGTAAGAAGTTGGTGTGGTGTGGAGGTAGATGTGCTGGAAAGTGTGAAAAATTAACACCTTGAGATGGTTCGGCCATATGGAATGTATGGGAAGCGAGAGAATGACTAAGAAGGTGTACGAAAGCGAGATGGAAGGACAGAGAGGGAGAGGTAGACCGAAAGAGAGGTGGAAGGATGGAGTGAGGAAGTATATGGATGAAGCCGGTGCTGGATGGGAGGAGGGGCGTCGGCTGACTAGGGACAGAGGTGCATGGGGGCAGTTCGTTCGTGGCCATCCCTTCAGGGATCACGGCGTCAGGCAATAGATAGATAGATAGATGGGGTGAAGCGCTCAATTATCGGCGAAATTAAGGGGGTGAAATGTCTTAATATCTCTACACTACTGGAGCGAAACAGGGGAGGTCCAAAAAACGCTCGTATAATTGCTCCGCCCTAAGACAGCCTAAATAAGAGAGTGCAAATGGCTACCATTAATAACTATTTGTAAGCGTAGGTGAAGGAGTAGGAAGTGTAGAAGGCAACAGAACAATGGAGAAAGGTGTGACAGAGAGAGAGTGTGTGTGTGAGAGTGAGTGAGTGAGAGAGAGAGAGTGTGTGTGTGTGTGAGAGAGAGAGAGAGACGAGCTCCTCCTCCTTAACCCCTTCTGTACCGGTGCCGTCCTTTTAACTTTATTCTGGTTACATTTAGACGATTATATTCAGCTTATAAATGGGCCTCCAGCAATGAACAGGCTTCAAAGTATCTCACTTAACCCTTTCTACTACCACAGATCTTTGTTAAACTACACAATGTCGCCTAAGTATTGCTAAAATAATATGTAGAAACGTCGCTGGTACAGAAGGGAATAAGGTTGCCTAAACACGAGAACACACATAACTATCATTACCTACTATAGTCTATTCGCTGTAAGTAGGCGAGATATCATGACCTCTATCCTCTGTAACTAAAAAAGGGCTAGAGCAAATTGGCTGTAAATTTCCACGTCTATGCCTTGACTGACTCTTCCCAAATGGTAGAAATATTAGCTCGATTACTCTAGTCATTGTTGAGTTACAGAGGTTAGTGGTCATGATTTATCGCCTACTTACAGCGAATAGACTAGGAGGAAATGAATAGTACTCTAGAACAATGTATAGAGAGAGAGAGAGACGAGCTCCTCTTAAGATTGCCTACTCTAGACAAATGTGGAAGATGTGTGTGTGTAGGCTACGTGTGTGTGTGTGAGTGTGTTTGTCATGGCAGATTATGGGTCTTGCATGTACTCATATAGGCACACGATCAGGAATGTCTGACCAACTCCTATTATGGTCACGCACTCTATCTAACACACACACACGCACACACTCTATCTAACACACACACACACGCACACACTCTATCTAACACACACACACGCACACACTCTATCTAACACGCACACACTCTATCTAACACACACACACACGCACACACTCTATCTAACACACGCACGTATCGTAATTTAGGCACCACATCCTTTAAACTCACCAAATATTAAGGGGAGATGGTTCACTTTTTGGTCGATTATTTAATTTGTTAATTATATTTTTAGTTTCCTCCCGATACCTCCACAAAACTTAAAAAAGCATCCATTAGATCTCCCTTCTAGATTAATTTGTACATTTTTCGGTAGAAACATTTCCCGGCCGAAGGCCGGTTCTTCCAAAATTACCGGCTCACTATCGTTCACCAGGAAACACCTATATAGCACGAAAGGTCTTAATATTGACAAGGAAATGGGGCGGAAGGTCTTAAACTCGACAAACTAATGGGGCAAACATCTTAAAATCTGAAAAGTAATGGGGCTAAACATGAGGGAGAAGGGGATCTAGAAAAACGACCCATCTCCCCTTAACCCTTTCAAGATCCGATTACGCACTTCTTTTCTGTTTTCTGGCTATTATTAGACGATTTTATTCAGATTAGGAAGGGTATATGGAAGTTCTGAGGGTCAATTGAGATAGTCTTTACCCTTATGCTGCCCACAGAGCCTTCCTAAGCTGTATAAAGCCGTCTAATGATAGCCGGAATAGACTGGCAAGATGCGTCATAATCTTGAAAGGGTTAATACCGTCATAGCACACTCAAAGTATTCCCCACATCCACTACATTAGCTCCACATCCACTACATTAGCTCCACATCCACTACATTAGCTCCACATCCACTACATTAGCTCCACATCCACTACATTAGCTCCACATCCACTACATTAGCTCCACATCCACTACATTAGCTCCACATCCACTACATTAGCTCCACATCCACTACACTAGCTCCACATCCACTACATTAGCTCCACATCCACTACATTAGCTCCACATCCACTACATTAGCTCCACATCCACTACATTAGCTCCACATCCACTACATTAGCTCCACATCCACTACACTAGCTCCACATCCACTACATTAGCTCCACATCCACTACATTAGCTCCACATCCACTACATTAGCTCCACATCCACTACACTAGCTCCACATCCACTACATTAGCTCCACATCCACTACATTAGCTCCACATCCACTACATTAGCTCCACATCCACTACATTAGCTCCACATCCACTACATTAGCTCCACATCCACTACATTAGCTCCACATCCACTACATTAGCTCCACATCCACTACATTAGCTCCACATCCACTACATTAGCTCTTTGTTTATTATGATGCATTTTGACGGTTTGTTCCGGCTATTATTAACCCCTTCTGTACCGGCGATGTATTTGTAGTTTTATTATAACTACATTTAGACGATTTTGTACAGTTTAAGAAGGATGTGTGGTAGTAAAGAGGGATAAGTGAGATAGTTCGAGACCTGTTAATTGCTGGAGGCTCTTTTTAAACTGAATACAATGGACTAATAGTTGCCAGAATATAATGAAAAGAATGTCACCGGTACTGAACGGGTTAAACGAGTCTATGCAGTTTAGGAAGGATCTGTGGGAGTTATTGGGGGTAATGACTATCGCAATCAACCCTCTGACTACCCTATGTTCTTCCTAAGCTGAATAAAATCGTCTATTAGTAGCCAAAAAACAGAGAAGAAATGGGTAATCGCATCTTGAAAGGGTTAAACTCGTCAAAACACACCCAAACTACTCCTCACAAGCAATATACAATATATTTGGAGAGATATTTCACATTTTGGGCGATTTTTGCATGTATTCATTGTTTTTCTAGTTTCCTCCCTAGACCTCCATCAAATTAAAAAAAAAAAAAAAAAAAAAAAACATCCATTAGATCCTCCTAGATTAATTTGTACATTTTTGGGTAGAACAATTTCCCGGCCGAAGGCCGGTTCTTCCAACATCATAGGTTCACTATCGTTCGCCAGGGGAAAAATCGACACCAAAATAGCACGAAAGGTCTCAATATTGACGAAGAAATGGGGCGAAAGGTCTTAAAAACGAACTGGCCTTGTATAGTAGAGACATAAAATGGGGTTTAGAGCCCCTAAAACTAGGCTAGCTAAGACATAAGATGTAGACACGCAATGGGGTTTAGATCCCCCCTAAAACTAGGCTAGCTAAGACATAAGATGTAGACACACAATGGTGTTTAGATCCCCCTAAAACTAGGCTAGCTAAGACGTAAGATGTAGACGCACAATGGGGTTTAGAGCCCCCTTAAAACTAGGCTAGCTAAGACATAAGATGTAGACACACAATGGGGTTTAGAGCCCCCCTAAAACTAGGCTAGCTAAGACATAAGATGTAGACACAAAATGGGGTTTAGAGCCCCTAAAACAAGTCTAGCTAAGACATAAGATGTAGACACACAATGGGGTTTAGATCCCTCCTAAAACTAGGCTAGCTAAGACGTAAGATGTAGACGCACAATGGGGTTTAGAGCCCCCTTAAAACTAGGCTAGCTAAGATTGATTTGACCAAAATAATATTTTCTGAAAAATATTTTCTGTTCCCCGAACCATATCCCACCCACACACTTCCTCTGACTCATCATACCTTATTCTTTGTATTTTGGTCACGTTATTGTTATTTCTAAACATCGCTTTATGTCACACACACACAGTCATTATAGCCCCAATCCATATCCCACCCACACACTTCCTCTGACTCACTTCGTTTTGGGGCAAATATCTTAACATCTGAAAACTAATGGGGCTAAACATGAGGGAGAAAGTGGTCCAGAAAACCGGCCCATCTCTCTCTCTCTCTCTCTCTCTCTCTCTCTCTCTCTCTCTCTCTCCCCCTCCCCCCTTAAGGGGAGAGGGTATATTTGTTGGTCTTTTTTTTTTTTTTTTTTTTTTTTTTTTTCCCTAGATCTCCACCAAGCTTTTAAAAACCACACCCTAGACCCTCCGTCAAACTAAATTTGTCATTTTTCGGTAGAAAAATGTCATGTTTTATTTAAAATTAAAGGCACGCTATCGCTCGCCAGAAAATGATGGACACTTAAATGGTACTAAAGGTCTTAAAATTGACAACCAAATGGGGCGAAAGGTGTTAAAATCGCCAAACTAATGGGCCGAACGTCATAAAATCTGAAAACTAATGGAGTTAAACATGAGGAAGAAGGGGGACCAGAAAAATTACCGATCTCCCCTTTAAGCAATCAAGACATTTACAAAAACACCGAATTATGTTTCACACCCACCATGTTTTAACCCCTTTAGCACGATAACGTTTACCATTAGACGATTTATTTAGCTTAGCTTTACCTCTGGGACTCAAATGGGTAAATACGATATCAAAAATCCTTCTGAATAACATAGGTCCTTCTTAAACTGCATAAAATCGTCTAATGTAAGCCTAAATGACATGTAGAAAGACGTCATGGTGTTGAAGGGTATAATGTTTCAAGCAGGACATTCTCTCCATTAACATCCACTCCACACCAGCACAAGCCTCACCTTACCTCCCATCCATATTCCTCTCACATCCACCTCAGTCTTTCACATCCACTACCTCATCCGCCACATCCACTACAACCTACCTTCCATTCAAACTTTTACATCCACCTCATTCACTCCTATTCACCACCTCCTCATCCACCCAGTGCACTCCACACCAGCACAAACCACAACTTCCCTACATCCAATCTTTCACATCCACCTCCCAATCCACCCCATCCACTCCACGCCACCAAAAACCAAATCATCCCTTTCATCCACCTCCTTATCCACCACCCCATCCACATCACACCACCACAAACCACACCATTCACCCCACCCACCTCATCCACTCCACACCAGCACAAACCACACCTCCCCTCCCATCCACCTCCCCATCCACTCCAACACCAGCACCCTATCCACTCCACACCACCACATACCACACCACACCCACCCCCCTGCCCCTTACCCACACCACACCACCACAAACCACACCTTCCCTCCCATCCACCTCCCTATCACACCACCCCATCCACTCCACACCATCCCTCCCACCCACCTCCCTATCCTCTTCTCACACACTAGATCCACCTCATCCACACTAGAAAAAGCACCATCCACCCCACCCACCTCCCTAACACACCTCATCCAAACCACACCACCACAAACCACACCATCCTTCCCATCCATCTTCCTATCCACCACCCCATCCACACCACACCACCACAAACCACACCATCGCTTTCATCCACCTCCCTATCTACCCCCCCCCCCCATCCACTCCACATCACCACAAACCCAACCAACCCTTTCATCCACCTCCCTATCTACCCCCCCCCCATCCACTCCACATCACCACAAACCACACCATCCCTTTCATCCACCTCCCTATCTACCCCCACCCCCATCCACTCCACACCACCACAAACCACACCATCCCTTCCATCCACCTCCCTATCCACCACCCCATCCACTCCACACCACCACAAACCACACCATCCACCCCACCTACTTCCCTATCCACATCATCCACTCCACACCAGCACAAACCACACCTTCCATGCCATCCACCTACCCATCCACTCCAACACCAGCACCCTATCCACTCCACACCACCACAAACCACACCACACCCTCACACCCACCTCCCTATCACACCATCCCTCCCACCCACATCCCTATCCACCTAATCCACACTAGAAAAAAACACCATCCACCCCACCCACCTCCCTACCACATCTCATCCACGCCACACCACCACAAACCACACCATCCTTCCCATCCACCTCCCTATCCACCTCATCCACACTAGAAAAAACACCATCCACCCAACCCACCTCCCTACCACACCTCATCCACATCACACCACCACAAACCACACCACACCCTCCCATGTACCTCCCTACCACACCCTCCCTCCCATCTACCTCCTACCACACCATCCCTCCCATCCACCTCCCTACCACACCACACATCCCTTCCATCCACCTCCCTACCACACCACCCAAACCACACCACACCACACCATCCCTCCCATCAACCTCCCTATCCATCCCATCCACTCCACACCACCACAAACCACACATTCCCTCCCAGCCACCTCCCTACCACACCACACCTATCCACCCCATCCACTCCACACCACCACAAACCACACCTTCCCTCCCACCCACCTCCCTACCACACCACCACACACCACACCACACCCCCCCCCCTCCCCACCACCCAGAAACTACACCCTCCCTCCCATCCACCCCATCCACTCCACACCACCAATACAAACCACACCCTCCCTCCCACCCACCACTCCATCCTCTCCACACCACCACAAACCATAGCACACCCTCCCTCCCACCCACCTCCCCCTTACCCACACCACACCCTCCACAACACACCCTCCTTATCCACCCCACCACACACCACACCCTCCCTCCCACCCACCTCCCAATATCGGTAGGAAAGTAAAAGTGTGGCAGAGATGATTATACGCCCGTCATTTGCGTAACACCCTATCATTCACGCCAGGATTCTCGCCGCAACCACCATGTTACGCTATCTTAAGGGGAAGCAGTTGTTTTTTCGAGTCCTCCTCATCCCTCATGTTTAGCCCTATTAGTTATGAGATTTCAAGACATTCGACCCATTAGTTTGGCGATTTCCGGTCCTTTTGTCCCATTTGTTTGCCAATATTAAGACCTTTCGTGCCATCTAAGTGCCGATTTTTTTTTCCTGGCGAGCGATAGCGAGCCTGTCCTGTCAGGACATTTTTCTACCGAAAAATGAACAAATTTATATTGAAGGGGGGTCTTGTGAGTGTTTTTTTAAAGTTTGATAGAGGTTTAGAGAGCAAACTAAACCCCCTCCTTAAACCATTGAGCTGAACCAGTAAATTATGCTGCACAATACCGGCTGGGCTCCCTTAACCCATTCAGTACCGGTGACGTCTTTTTCATTCTGATCTGGCAATTACTAGGCGATTTCGTTCAGCTTAGGAAGGACATCTATCAATGAAAAGGCTACAGACTCTCAATTAATCCTTTTAGCTACCATATTATAGCCTTCCTAAGCTTCATAAAGTCGTCTATATTTAGCGGAATTAAAATAAAAAAAAACACATCATCGGTACAGAATGGGTTAACCCTTTGAAGATTACAATGACGCATTTTGACAGCTTATTCTGGCTATTATTAGACGATTTTATTCAGATTAGGAAGTGTATATGAACACATTGCTTGCTAATCGAAGAGTTACGTGATAGTCGGTTCTTTTCCAGCTGATTGTAAATTGTCATGTTTTCATCTTGCGTACTAGGCTATTATGAAGATTGTGTAACGATAATGATGGTAATTATGAAAACCTGACATGTGTATGGCACCAAAACAAAATAAGTTCTTATTGTTTCGTTAAGTATTCATAAATCAGTTGCTAAGGGTTGCCATATGCCGTCAGCTGAAATATAACCGGTTAAATTATTATTATTATTATTATTATTATTATTATTATACCTTTCGTCATCATAGACAACTCGGCCCATGACGACCGAGATATAACTATTTGTTTAGTTAATGATACACCTCCACAACACCCGCATTATACACTAACAAACACGCCCCTTAACCCTTTCAGTACCAGCGACGTGTGCATTATTGTATTGTAGCTATGTGTTGACGGTATTATGCGGCTTAGGGAGATTATGTGGTAGTTAATAGGGTTGGTTGAGATATATTGAAGCCTTAATATTGATAGAGGTCCTTCCTAAGCTGAATACAATTGTCTAATAATTGCCAGAATATGATGAAAAGGACTTGTTTGCTACTGAATGGGTCAACTCTGCCTTTCATGTGGTGATGGGCTGGTCTATCAGAGTGAGAGCTGAGCGATCTCTGCCATACCCATAGCTTATTCTGACTGTTCCTTTTACTTATATAATATTATTTTCTAGATCTCAAGTGACGCCGTCTTTTCCGTGGATCGACCTCCCTCCTGCCAACCTAAAAGTTGGCAGATTGGGAGCCAAAGCGTCACATTTTTCCCTTGCCCCTCAACTTTCCCTTCATAATTGCTGAGGGGCACAGGGCCTTGGGTGGGGCTTTGGTTTCCCGGGCGTTTCCGCGCCCTCCTCAGCTCCCTGCCTTAGAGTGGCTTCGGTCACCTGGGTTTTGTTAGTGGTAAGCAGGGAGGGTTTTGTGGGGGCGCTCTATGGCCTTGCTCGGGACCTTGGGGCTGTTCGGCCAGGCAGCCTGGGGAACAACAACAACAACTCTGCCTTTCATTTATCCCCAGTATCTCAGCCAGACAGCCACAGGTACTACATATGTACTGCATATGATGACCATACTGTATAATATTCATATGTGAAAGTCTATGTGTATTTTCAACCTGATTGGCTCTCATGTAATTTATCTACCAATTGTGTGTAATTCTGTGTTTTGGGTATTGTTTTGTTTTTCTGATGGGTTGTGATGTCCCTGTTCAGGCTCTGTCTCGAGCCAGCCACCCCCATATAAACTCATATAAGCTGTAACTGTTTATCTGGTCTTATTATAAGTACCTGCATTAAGGGGAGATCTCCACTTGAGGGATTTTTTCTTGACCCCTTTCTCCCTCATGTTTAGCCCCATTGCTTTTGATATTATAAAACGTTTGCCCCATTAGTTTAGCGATTTTAAGAACTTTCACCCCACATTAAGACCTTTCGTGCAATTCAGGTGTCGATTTTATCCTGGCGAGCGATAGCGAGCCTGTAATTTAAGAGGAACCGGCCTTCGGCCCGGACATTTTTCTATCGAAAAATGTACAAATTTATCTTGAAAGGGACTCAAGGGGGTGTAATTTTAAGCTTGATGGAGGTCTAGGGAACAAACTAAATACCTGCATTGATGATAATAACCTCCTGCTAGCATGCATATTAAGGGGAGATGGGCCGGTTTTCTGGACCCCCTTCTCCCTCATGCTTAGTCCCTATAGTTTTCAAATTTGAAGACGTTCACCCCCTTACTTTGTCGATTGTTATATCTTTCGCCTCTTTTCTTTGTCAATATTAAGACTGTTCGTGTCATTTAGGTGTCGATATCGCGAGCTTTTATTTAGGAGGAACCGGCCACCGAAAAATGTACAAATATATCTTGAAGGGGGATCCTGGGGTTGTTGTTTTTTAGTTTGATGGAGGTTTAGAGAAGAAACTAGAAAAATAATAAATAAATTACGAAATCGACCAAAAAGTAAACCATTACCCGGTAACCAGCTTTCCAAAGACTCGCCAAGACAGTTTGAGTTTTATAGTTATACTAAGGCATACTACGATATGTTGTTGTTGTTGTTGTTGTTGTTGTTGTTCCCCAAGCTGCCTGGCCGAACAGCCCCAAGGCCCCGAGCAAGGCCAAGGCCATAACTGAGCGCCCCCACAGAACCCTCCCTGCCTACCACAATAAAGCCTGGGTGACCGAAGCCATTCCATGGCGGGGAGCGGAGGAGGATGCGGAAACGCCCGGGAAACCAAAGCCCCACCCAGGGCCCTGTGCCCCTCAGCAATTATGAAGAGAAAGTTGAGGAGCAAAGGAAAAATGTGACGCTTTGGCTTCCAATCTTGGTAGATTGGGAGGTCAATCCACGGAAAAGACGCCGTCACTTGAGATCTAGGAAAGACATAAGTAAAAGGAACAGTCGGTATGTACGATATGTTGTTATGCTATATTGGTATTATATGCATTTATTAGACAAGCATACATTACTATTGTATGCTATTGATTGATATACAGTATTTATCTTTACTGTGCTATGCTATGGCATTCCCCTAAGCCAAATTAACTCCTTCTGTACCGACGCCGTTCTTTTAACTTTCTTCTGGCTGCTATTAGATGATTTTATTCAGTTTAAAAAGGGCCTCCAGCAATTAACAGGCTTTGAACCATCTCACTTAACCCTTTTTACTACCTCAGATCTTGCTTAAACTGCACAATATCGTCTAAATACAGCTAGGATATAATTAAACAGACGTCGCCGGTACAGAAGGGATTAACAGGATTCTTCTTCTAAACAAATTACAAACCTAGAGTGTGTGTTAATAGACGTTGGGTTTTAGAATAGATTACTGACTGACTGAATTAATCTATCTATCTATCTATTGCCTGACGCCGTGATCCCCGAAGGGGTGGCCACGAACGAACCGCCCCCATGCACCTCTGTCCCCAGTCAGTCGACGCCCCTCCCCCCAACCAGCACCGCCTTCGTTCATATACTTCCTCACTCCATCCTTCCACCTCTCTTTCGGTCTACCTCTCCCTCTCTGTCCCTCCACCTCGCTCTCGTACACCCTCTTAGTCATTCTCTCGCTTTCCATACGTTCCATATGGCCGAACCATCTCAAGTTGTTCCTTTTCACACTTTCCAGCACATCTACCTCCACACCACACCTCCTTCTTACTTCCTCATTAGTCTGTCTATCCCTCCATGTAACTCCGCACGCACTCCTTAAGTAATTCATTTCCACTGCTCTCACTCTTGGTCTGAGTCTCTCACAGTGGCGTCACCAGGGGGGGGGGGGGCTTGGGGGGGGTTAGCCCCCCCAAATCAAGGACTCAGCCCCCCCCCAAAAAAAAAATGCAAACCCCAAAACTGCCAAAAGTAATAAAAATAAATAAATAAAAATTAAATAATAAATAATGCATAACCAGTTCACCACATTCACCAGCCCTGCATCCAACCCCCCCGCCCCCAATCTACTTTGTATTAATTGATCCATATAGGTTAAATACGAATTGTTTATGTAATGTGAATATTTATTCACAATTTACATAAACCTATGGCTATGACTCAAATCATAATAGTAATATTAGTAAGTTTCCCCTATATTTTCACCAAGCTTGGTTTTCTTTGAAGCTTGAGCCGTTATATTTATTGAAATTATTGGAAATATAAATGCAATATGTATTGTTTTTATGAGACTTATTATATATTTACAATATAATATATTATTTATATTAATCGCTATAGGCTTTAAAATTATTTTAATTTTATAAATAAAAATTACGGTATATAATCTTGCATTTTATCAATAGGCTTATCTAAAGTAATTGCTTTATGATTTGGAGTTAATAAATTATACTTTTTTGTTTTAAGTGAACTGTTTTGTTTTTCTATCACAGTAATGGAAGAAAAATCTTGCCAATTAAATCTATATAATGGTACAATAATAAAAGTTCTTCAAATTATCCAATTTAATATGCTAAGAAATCGTTACAAACTATAGTATATTCATTATAAGTAGGCGAAACATCTAGACCACTTACCTCTATACCTAAGGAAAGACTGGAGTAATCAAGCTAATATTTCTACCTTTGGGAAGGGTCAGCCAGGCAATAAGTATGGACATTTACAACCCATTTGCTCTAGCCACTTAGCGAATTACAAAGGTTAGGGGTCACAATTTCTGGCCTACCTATAATGAATGGACTATAGTATGATAGTATATGAAGAAAAAACTATTTTCTGCACATAGGCTTTATACCCTACAATTACCATTGGCCTTGTAACTTACTGACTGATGCCTGGTATCAGGCTCATCAATATTTATGTGTCATATGTTTCTTACTTATACAAATTTTTAGGCCTCAAAAAGGCCCCAGAAACTGCTCAAATTTCAAAAATTTCCGGGGGGGAGGGGGGGGGGGGGGTTACAGCGCCCCCCCGGACCCCCCAGCAGCTCAGGCTCGCTTCGCTCGCCACCCACCAGGGCTACAGCCCCCCCAAAATTTTACCCCTGGTGACGCCACTGGTCTCTCAACCAACGTCCATGCTTCGCTTCCGTAAGTCAGTGTCGGGATTACCACAGTGTCATGCAAGGACTTCTTCACTTCCATACTGACCACCTTATTTCTTGTTACTGCTTTTAGCGTTCCTACAACCCTCTTCCCCTGTTGTACCCTCCCCCACACTTCTTCATCCATAGTCCCATCTTTACTCAACACACTGCCCAGATACTTAAAAGAGTTGACGATCTCCATAGCCTGACCGTTCAGCTTCACCTCACACTCTGTGACTTCACCCCTTACGAAGACCATAACCTTGCTCTTCCCCGCATTTACCTTCAAATTCCGTTTTTCGCACACTGTTCCAAACTCATTTACCAGACCCTGCAACTCCCATTCATTATCACTCATCAGAACTGTATCATCCGCAAACAGCAGTATAGGTAGCTTCCACTCAATTCCCTCCCTTTTCAGCGATACACCAACATCCACTGCTCTTGATAGTATTTCTTTCATGACTCCATCCATATATACAGTAAACAACCACGGGGACATCACACACCCCTGTTTCAAACCAACATTCAGGTCAAAGAACTCGCTCTGCTCACTCTCCACACGTACTGCCGCCTTTGCACCCTCATACATGCTCTTCACTGCTTTCAGCAACTTGCCCTCTACTCCGTATATTCTAAGTACTTTCCACAAACCTTCTCTATCCACTCTGTCATAGGTCTTCTCCAAGTCCATAAAGGCAACATACACCTTTTGTTTCTTCTCCAGATATTTCTCCACAACACAATTCAGGGTAAAAATCTGATCTACACATCCTATTCCCTTCCTAAAACCTCCCTGCTCGTCGCCTATCCATTTCTCCGTTCTCACTCTCACTCTCTCAATCACTACCCTACTGTATACCTTCCCTACTACGCTTAGAAGACATATTCCTCGGTGGTTACCACACACTCCTCTTTCCCCTTTGCCCTTATATAGGGGGACTATTATGCCAGTCTTCCAGTCATCGGGTGCACTCCCATTCTCCCATGCTAGTTTGCACATTTTCCATACCCATTCTATCACTATCTCACCACCATACCTCAACATTTCCACACACACTCCATCTGTTCCTGGTGCTTTCCCCAACTTCACTCTTTTCATGGCTTCCCACACTTCTGACCTCCTGAACTGAATTAATAATGTATTGATATATTTTTATCTTTACTGTGCTATGCTATGGCACTCCCCTAAGCCATATTAACCCCTTCTGTACCGAGGTCGTTCTTTCAACTTTATTCTGTCGAGTGGAGAGCACGCTCACGTGTGAATCTGTTTGACCTGGGGTCGATCCCAGCAAGGCGGACATTTAGTGGGTATGCTAGTACGTCCTAGCATGTTTCACATACTGGCATCCAGTCGGTGACACCTCGACGACGTATACAGACTAATACCACACATAACAAGGGCACTCCAACAGCTTCCTCTCTCTCCAACACCCCTTCTTCCCTCTCTACACTCTTCAGGAAATAGGAAAAGTAGAAAGTAGCTATTAGGTGCCGTTTTTTTTTTTGTTTTTTTTTGTTTTTTTCTATGTGATTGAGGGAGGCAAAAGGCATAACTGCCTATAGCGAGTGCCTCCCCCATAGTTGAAAGAGTGCCAGGGCCAAAATCAAGGGACGTTCGAGCCAAAATGCCTGGACACACGGAGCTTGAAGCAATTTAAGTCATAGGAAGCGGGAAAAACTGATTCTGGGAGAGAGTTCCAGAGCTCAGCTGTTGAGTAGAAGAAAGTTTGAGAGTAACGTTTCACTCTTGGGTTTGAGAGTTGCACAGAGTAGGGGTGGGATTGAGTTGCAAGACGGGTACCACGTGCCCTACGTAAAGGAGGTGGTATGCACTGGGATAGCTCTGAGGAACACTGATTATTATAGTAGCGATAGAATAGCGAGAGAGATGCAACATTGTGGCGGAGAGAGAGAGATTGCAGAGAGTTGGTGAGTGGACGGGAGTTAATGATACGAAAGGCCTTCCTTTCAACCTTGTCTAGGAGAGTAAAGGCTTATCCCTCAATACTTTCACCTGACTTGACTGATTAAAGAATGAATTATTGACTGACTGACTATCTGACTGACTGACTGACTGATTGACTGACTGATTATCTGATTGCCTGACTGACTGTGTATGAGAGAGAGACATGATTGTGATTAATTTAAGACCATTTCAGCTTCATTGTGGCATAGGTGTTGGAGGTTGAATGTTATGATTACTGAGCTGAAATGTCAATATGTGTAAATTGGAACTGAGGCTATGTCTGACGAGAGAGAGAGACTGTGTGTGTGTGTGTGTTATAATATATAGCCTTCCAAGACCCCCCCCCCCCACCACCACCACCACCACCACCACCACCCCTTCGCGATAAATGTATAAATGTTTCGGTAGAAAAGGGTAAATCAAAGGCTCGCTTTTACTCGCCAGGTAAACATTGACAAAGAATTGGGCCGAAAGTTCTAAAAATCGCCAAACTAATGGGTCGAACGTCTTAAAATCTCATAACTAATGGGGCTTAACATTTGGGGAGAAGGGGGTCTAGATAACCAAATACCTCCCCTTAACCCCTTCTGTACCGGCGACGTCTTTTAATGTTTATTCTAGCTATATTTTGACGATTTTGTGCAGTTTAAAAAGCGTCTGTGGTAGTAAAAATGCTTAAATGAGATAGCTTGAAGCCTGTTAATTGCTGAAGGACCATTTTAAACTGAATACAAGTGTCTAATAATGACCAGAATATAGTTAAAAAGACGTCGCTGGTAAAGAAGGGGTTAACTATCACCATCATCACTACTACTATCACCATCATCACTACTACTATCACCATCATCACTACTACTATCACCATCATCACTACTACTATCACCATCATCACTAATACTATCACCATCATCACTATACTACTATCACCATCATCACACCTACTATCACCATCATCACTACTACTATCACCATCATCACTACTACTATCACCATCATCACTACTACTATCACCATCATCACTACTACTATCACCATCATCACTACTACTATCACCATCATCACTACTACTGTCACCATCATCACTACTACTATCACCATCATCACTACTACTATCACCATCATCACGACTACTATCACCATCATCACTACTACTATCACCATCATCACGACTACTATCACCATCATCACTACTACTATCACCATCATCACTACTACTATCACCATCATCACTACTACTATCACCATCATCACTACTACTATCACCATCATCACTACTACTATCACCATCATCACTACTACTATCACCATCATCACTACTACTATCACCATCATCACTACTACTATCACCATCATCACTACTACTATCACCATCATCACTACTACTATCACCATCATCACTACTACTATCACCATCATCACTACTACTATCACCATCATCACGACTACTATCACCATCATCACTACTACTATCACCATCATCACGACTACTATCACCATCATCACTACTACTATCACCATCATCACTACTACTATCACCATCATCACTACTACTATCACCATCATCACTACTACTATCACCATCATCACTACTACTACCACCATCATCACTACTACTATCACCATCATCACTACTACTATCACCATCATCAATACTACTATCACCATCATCACTACTGCTATCACCATCATCAATACTGCTATCACCATCATCAATACTACTATCACCATCATCAATACTGCTATCACCATCATCAATACTACTATCACCATCATCAATACTGCTATCACCATCAGCACTACTGCTATCATCAACATACTACTATCACCATCATCACTACTACTATCACCATCATCACTACTACTATCACCATCATCACTACTACTATCACCATCATCACTACTACTATCACCATCATCAATACTACTATCACCATCATCACTACTACTATCACCATCATCACTACTTCTATCACCATCATCATTACTACTATCTCCATCATCATTACTTCTATCACCATTATCCCAAGTTCGATCCCTCTGTCCCCCATCCCTGATTCCAGATATTCGAGCTATCCAACTGTTTGTTTTGTATCTCCTCTCTGTATGAATGTATGGTATGAAGGAGGAAGGTTTCACTATGTATTATGCCTTGTATGTGATATGCTGTGTATGAATGTATGGTATGTATGAGGAAGGTTTCACTATGTATTAAGCCTTCTTTGTGATATGTTGTGTATGAATGTATGGTATGTATGAGGAAGGTTTCACTATGTATTAAGTCTTGTATGTGATATTCTGTGTATGAATGTATGGTATGTATGAGGAAGGTTTCACTATGTATTGAGCCTTGTATGTGATATTCTGTATATGAATGTATGGTATGTATGAGGAAGGTTTCACTATGTATTAAGTCTTGTATGTGATATGCTGTGTATAATGACAACCACAAGGGGGCTGCTAGATTACACCCCATGATAGTAATTGATGTCTCCTTGGTTCTATAGAGAGCAGTTCTGTGGCGTGGGTGATATGATGGTAGAGCTGGGGGGTGCTTTAGTTGTCACCCCCATCCATAGACTCGGAAGTGGAGGCAGAAATGACTAGAATTGTTCAGGGGGTGAGCTGCTTATATTATCTGTCTTGGTTGTATCTATTCGGCCCAGTTCAGCCAACTGTTTAAGCATTTATCCCCATCCAGGTGTCAAATTTGTCCTGGCGAGCGATAGCGAGCCAGCATCTTATGGAGAAATCCGGCACATTTTTCTATCGAAAAATGTACAAATTTAGCCAGCTGTCTAACACATCCAAAATATGGTGGCTCGCTGTCGCTCGCCAAGTATAAATCGACACCTGGAAGGGGATAAACGTCTTAAAACAGTAGGCTGAATGGGGCCATATGGATACAACCCAGAGAAAAAAAAAGGCAGTTGACACATGTTGACAGTATATATATTGGATATTACTAGACGAGTTTATTCAGCTTAGGAAAGGCATATGGGAGTCAGAGGGATAATGGAGATAGACTTTACCCTTTCCATTCCCACAGATCCTCTCTAAGCTGTATAAAATCGTCTAATCACAGCCAGCATAAACTGCCAGAACGCGTCATAATGCTTAAGAGGTTAAGGGGAGGCTGACCGTGTTTCTGGACCCCCTTCTCCCTAATGTTTAGCCCCACTAGTCTTGAGATCATAAGACTTTCGGCCCATTAGTTTGGCGATTTTAACACCTTTCGCTCCATTTCGTTGTCAATTTTAAGACCTTTCGTGCCATTTAGGTGTCGATCATTTCCTGGCGAGCGATAGCGAGCCCAGAGTTTTCAGAGGAACCGGCCTTCAGCCGGGACATTTTTCTACCGAAAAATGTACAAATTTATCTAGGGGGTGTTTTTCTAAGCTTGATGGACGTCTAGGAAGGAAACTAAAAAGGTATATGAATAAATTAATGAAAAGACCAAACAAACGGTCTGCCTCCCCGTAAATCTATACATGTACTGCCTATGCGTGTTTATGGAGGGGGGATTGTAAGTAAGAGAAATATTAAAGGGGGATGGTTAACTTTTTGGTAGATTTTGTCATGTATTAATTATTTTTCTAGCTTCCTCCCTAGACCTCCATCAAACTTAAATAAACGTCCATTAGATACCCCTTCTCGATTAATTTGTACATTTTTTGGTAGAAAAATTTTCTGGCCAAAGGCCGGTTCTTCCAATTTCTTCCAATTCGATTTATTTCCTGGCTCACTATCGTTCGCCAGGAAATAAATCGACACCTGAATAGCACAAAAGGTCTTAATATTGACAAGGAAATGGGGCGGAAGGTCTTAAAATCGACAATCTAATGGAGCTAAACATGAGGGAGAAGGGGATCTAGAAAAACGACCCATATCTCCTTAATTAAGGCAATATTTGTTTTATTTTTGTTTTCTATATGAGTGAGGGAGGCAAAAGGCAGAACTGCCTATAGCGAGTGCCTCCCCCATAGTTGAAAGAGTGACAGGGCCAAAATCAAGGGACGTTCGACCCAAAATGCCTGGACACACGGAGTTTGAAGCAATTTAAGTCATAGGAGGAGGGAAAGACTGATTCTGGGAGAGAGTTCCAGAGCTCAGCTGTTGAATAGAAGAAAGTCTGAGAGTAACGTTTCATTCTTGGGTTGCAGAGTTGCACAGAGTAGGGGTGGGATTGTGTTGCAAGACGGGTACCACGTGCCCTACGTGTGTGTGTGTGTGTGTGTGGAGGGTGAGGTCTAATTAAGAGTGTTATTACGTTTGTGACATTAAGTGTGTGTGTGTGTTTATGTAAGGTAGAGTATGTGAGAAAGGTGTGTTAGCGTGTATGGAGGTATGTGTGTGTGTGTTTATGTAAGGTAGAGTATGTGAGAAAGGTGTGTTAGCGTGTATGGAGGTATGTGTGTGTGTGTGTTTATGTAAGGTAGAGTATGTGAGAAAGGTGTGTTAGCGTGTATGGAGGTATGTGTGTGTGTGTGTGTTTTTGTAAGGTAGAGTATGTGAGAAAGGTGTGTTAGCGTGTATGGAGGTATGTGTGTGTGTGTGTGTTTCTGTAAGGTAGAGTATGTGAGAAAGGTGTGTTAGCGTGTATGGAGGAATGTGTGTGTGTGTGTATGTTTATGTAAGGTAGAGTGTGTGAGAAAGGCGTGTTAGCGTGTATGGAGGTGTGTGTGTGTGTGTTTATGTAAGGTAGAGTATGTGAGAAAGGTGTGTTAGCGTGTATGGAGGTATGTGTGTGTGTGTGTGTGTGAGAGAGAGAAAGAGAGAGGATGTGTGTGTGTGCGTGTATGTAAGCGTGTGTGCGTGTGTGTGCGGTGTGTAGGGAAAGTGAGGCTGACCACATACACACGCACACAATGATATACACTCAAACACACCTTAATTCCTGTTTACACAGCTATGGCATTTACCGTACATACATACATACATACATACATACAACTTACATACATGCATGCATACATATATACATGCATACATACAAAAAACATATATGCATACAGGCATACATACATACATACATGCACAATTACACATATCATATAATATATATATATATATAGATAGAAAGAAGAATAGGTAGATAGACAAACACACATAAACCTGTTTGTGATAAAGAGAGAGAGAGAGAGAGAGAGAGCTACACATACTGCACAATCTCCAAGGTCTCAATCAGGCAGTCAGACGTAATTCTAAGAAATAACAAATAGGTGGTAATACTGAGATGCAGTTGTGTATAATGATTATCTCTCCTGATATAGCACACACACACACACACTTACATAGATTTACATAGCTACACTGGCCACACAGACTTTACGATGCTAACGAGATGGTCAGGTCTTAATTATAATCGAAATCACAGAACCCCAAGCAAAGGAAAGTGGAAGCAAATGATAGCACAAATGAGAGAGAGAGAGAGAGAGAGAGAGAAGGAAAGAAGGAGAAAGTAAGAGAGATAGAAAGAAGGAAGGAAGGAAGGAGAGAGAGAGAGAGGTAGAGTACCGGTATACGGTAATTATGGACAAAAGGTGAACCAGACCGAACAATAATTATAATGGCAGTTGTCTTGTGTGGCCAACAGATGTCACTTTCACTCTCTCTAACCATTCTTTTCTTTCTTCTTTATTTATTTCGCCTTCCTCTCCTGTTTCTTCTTCTTCCTCTTCTTCTTCTTCTTCTTCTTCTTCTTCTCTCTCTCTCGCTCTCTCTCTCTCTCTCTAACCCATCTTTCGCTTGAGACACGGTGCAAGACGGACGTACGCCTCCACCTCCCTAGACGACTGACTAGTTATCTCCTTTCACCTTTATCCTGGATATTTGAGCGTACCTGTCGGTTAGTTCGTCCTTCTGGGTCGTGCAAGTACCAGTTATGTAGTGATTTTGTCATTATTTACCCCGATCTTCCTCTTAATCATCATGTTTGTTAAACTTTCGAACCTGTCCTACCGCCATTGTGATACCCTCTCTTCTACACTTCCAGGGAACCTCTTCTCTCCTTATATTTCTCGTACTTTGCACCCTTTTGGCCTCACTTCCACTGTTCTGCACATCCTCTATACCTTTCTTTTGTTTCTCTATGCACTCTTGTTCCTATGTTTGTCTCTTCTGACTTCATATTTCGATTGGTATGCCACCCAATCTGTGATTATCATCCGCCATTTTCGATACCTGGCGGGCGTTAACGTGAAGGTATTAAGGGATAAGCCTTTACAACGGCTCCTCGTATCTACATTCTACTTTTTCTATTTTTCTGAAGAGTGTAGAGAGGAGAGAAGAGGTGTTGGAGAGAGAGGAAGCTGTTGGAGTGGCTTTGTTATGTGTGTTATTAGTCTGTATACGTCGTTCAGGTGTCCCCCGAATGGGTGCAAGTACGTCAAACACGCTAGGACGTACTACAACACACACTAAAAGTCCGCCTGGGCTGGGATCGAACCCAGGTCAAGCAGATTCACACGTGAGCGTGCTCACCACTCGACCGCCGCGGCTCTATAAACAATGCCATGCCGTTCGTGAAATTAATCTATTATAATTATTCCGGACAGGCCTTTCTCGCTATTTATACTATTTCTAATACATTATCCAACGATCTTAAGATACGCCGCCCGATAGTGGGGAGGGCTATGAAGGTCAGGGAAAATGAGGGGTTAAATGCGTAAAACGGCGATAATAGCGTAATTTAGCAAAACTTAGCTGTGTGTTAAGGTTTTGGAAAGGCATAACACCCAAGAATTCGAAAACCCGAGCCAAGTTTTGTCAAAAGTTGGCTCGGATTATGCGATTTGTTATAGCTGAAAAAGACTAACCTAATTTCGAAATTTGGCTCGGGTTTTCACGATTTATAAACCCCTAAAACCCGATATATCGAAAACCCGAGCCAAGTTTTGGCAAAAGTTGGTTTGGAGTTTGCGAGTTTCTAGAGTAAAAAAATTACAGTGATGTTATTTGGATAATTGGCTCGTGTTTTCTTGATTTACAAACCCATAAAACCTGAGTTAAGTTTTGGCAAAAGTTGGCTGGGATGTTGCGAGTTTGAAGAGTGGAAAAAAGAGAGTAACATAATTTCGAAAATTGGGTCAGGTTTCCCAAATTACAAACCCATAAAACCCGATTTTTCGAAAACGTAGCGGTTTTGGAAATCATCAATACCCAGTAACCTAGACCTACTACATTGGATACAAGACTAACCCTCACCTAACACCTACAACGTGTCCGTAGTACCTAGTACGTGGGATACAAGACGAACCCTTACCTACCAGGTAATATATGTTCATAGTACTTACTTTATTCCATACCTACCACCATTGTCTTGTCATTACCTTGTCATACCTTGTCATTAACCTAACTCAATATTTTCAAGGTAATTTTTTTTATTTTTTGGATTGGTTATTTGTATTGTTTATAAACTTCCTATAATACAAATATTCCATGGAAATTAGTATTTACCCATTATCCAAGAATCTATAAACACAGCCCCCGAAAGTGGGAAGGGCTATGAAGAAAAGACCCATAAAAGCCGATTTTTTAAAAACCCGAGCCAACTTTTGACGGAAGTTGGTTCGGATTTGACGGATTTCACGGGGTGGAGTGGGTAATAGCCTATGTTATAAAAATAGTCAACTTTGAAGAGACATTAGCCTAACCTAACAACCTTACGTAACCTATCCTAGTATTATGGATGGGGGCTGCCGCCCCCACACCCCCGCTGGTTGAGTAAAACTGCTAACGGTAGAAATCCAGTTGGGTGGAATGAGTAATAGCCTATGTTGTAAAAATGGAGTCAACTTTGAGAAGACATTAGCCTAACCTAACCTATCCTAGTATTATGGATGGGGGCTGCCGCCCCCACACCCCCGCTGGTTGGGTAACAGTGCAAATTATTATGGGACATACCTTACTCCGGCAACGAGTGGCAGCGAGAGGTTCACAACAATAACTAACCAAAGAACCTAACCTAACCTAGACCCAGTACGTGGGATACAAAGCTAGCCCTCACCTAACACCTAGTATACAGTATGTCACTAGTACCCAGTACGTGGGATACAAAGCTAGCCCTCACCTAACACCTAGTATACAGTATGTCACTAGTACCCAGTACGTGGGATACAAAGCTAGCCCTCACCTAACACCTAGTATACAGTATGTCACTAGTACCCAGTACGTGGGATACAAAGCTAGCCCTCACCTAACACCTAGTATACAGTATGTCACTAGTACCCAGTACGTGGGATACAAAGCTAGCCCTCACCTAACACCTAGTATACAGTATGTCACTAGTACCCAGTACGTGGGATACAAAGCTAGCCCTCACCTAACACCTAGTATACAGTATGTCACTAGTACCCAGTACGTGGGATACAAAGCTAGCCCTCACCTAACACCTAGTATACAGTATGTCACTAGTACCCAGTACGTGGGATACAAAGCTAGCCCTCACCTAACACCTAGTATACAGTATGTCACTAGTACCCAGTACGTGGGATACAAAGCTAGCCCTCACCTAACACCTAGTATACAGTATGTCACTAGTACCCAGTACGTGGGATACAAAGCTAGCCCTCACCATACACCTAGTATACAGTATGTCACTAGTACCCAGTACGTGGGATACAAAGCTAGCCCTCACCTAACACCTAGTATACAGTATGTCACTAGTACCCAGTAAGTGGGATACAAAAGTAGCCCTCACCTAACACCTAGTATATGTCCCTAGTACCTGGTAGGGTATCTGGACACTTCGAGCGAATTAGTATTCGAACGTAGGCACATTTGCGCGAATTCATATTCGAGCGTAGGCGCATTTGCGCGAATTATTCATGAATTCACGCGAAGACGCATACGAGCAAATTGTTATGGTTTCTATTATATTTATGAAAATGGCAGGTGTTGAATCTATTATCTTGGATAGTATTATGGTACCTTACACATACAAAGGTAAGTGTCACCTAACACCTAGTATATGTCCCTAGTACCTAGTACATTGGCTGGATGACTAAACCCGACAAAATATTAAATCGTAATAGCATACCTTATTGAGATGATGTGGAGAGAGTAGGTGGGAAAGAGGTGCGTCCACGTTTTCAACGAGGAGGTCGCCAACGTCGACGTGTTGAGTAAAAACTTTAAGGGCTGCACTATTATTCCGTGTTGTGTCCAATAATAACTGAATGTGGGAGGGGTGAGCAACCATTACAAGCGGCGTCCATGACTGAAGTGAGGAGACTTCAATGAAGGTGTGTATCTGTGATTGGTTCAGTGCAATGACTTAATCAATGTCAATAAACTCACCTGATAAGTTGCTGGTTGTATACGTGACGTAATCTATGACTTTAATCCTTCCTCCCCGGGCTGGCCTTCTAAATGATAGCACTACGATCCGAGCGATCTGGCCAAAAAACATCGTAATAGGCCTTGGCCTATTTTTGTTATTTTAACTGCTAGAGAATTCACACACATCTCGAAATGTAGCCCTTACTTGTATCTGAAGACTGGCATTGAGTTGAGCTCTCTAGGTCAACTGGTTCAGTTGTGATGACGATTGATTTCCGTGGAGAAAGCTTTGATGCAGTTTTAGCCATATCGGACATTAACAGACACTAGTTTTCGTTCTAGCAGACAACAACAACAAAGATCCGACTTCTTGTTTTTGAAGCTGCGCGTCGTTCCGACTGGCTTTGTTTACAAACGTTTCGCCACGCGGCTTTCAAACCACGCTTAATAGGCTTTCAAGCTTACGGTTTTTAAAAGGACACCCGGGCAGGAAGGGTTAATGACGTGTTCAGAAAAAACCCAGAAGTGTCTCGTGACGTTGTTGCGCTGAAGTTGGGAAATGAAAATCCGTATTTCCAATGGGGATTGGCAGATGGCGTGATAGTATTAAACAAGTTGAGGGATAGAGCTCTCCAGTTGACGAAAAAATAGCGTTGCTGAAAGCCGCGACGTCTATAAGAGATTATTGACAACCGTTTTAGGGTAGGCAGACATTATTGGTAGACATGTTGTTACCGTATTTTTAATAAGTTTTGCCGGGGGTTGAAACTTATTTTAATAGGATGTTTAGAGTATATAAATTCCATATCTGTCTTCAAATATGTCAACAAAATTTGTGACATACAAATGGAGTTATACTTACTATTTTACTTCCTTGTTTATCTTTAGGTGCCTTAACCTCAATTAGCCTACCTCCCCGTAATTTCGTATAGCCTAGGCCTAATTTACAACTTTAATCCTTTTCTATGTTGAGAGTCATGCACTTAGGGGCTGATTGGGTTGCACATGCCTGATGTGCCAGAGGGGGGTGCTGAGACATCTTTGCACTCCCCTGAGGTACCGTCTCTCCATGTGGACTCTGGTGACACAAACCTCGCCTCGGCGATTCCCCGGACAATGCTGATCGGCCTACTCCCTCGACTAGTGGTCAGTCCTTTAGGGATGATCCTCCTCCAGGTACCACACAATCACAACAATGTGCTATCGACACCAGTGGTGTTCAAGACTCCATAGACACTGCCATGGAGATGGACCCGGTACCCATTGTGCCCTGTGCATCTAGCCTTTCCCCTTGTTCCTATCTTAATCATCTCATCGGTGATTATTTAACCTCATGCATGACCACGGTTTCCCTATTGGACGGAGCGTCCAATAGGGAAACCGTGGTCATGCATGAGGTTAAATAATCACTGCATCAACAGTGGACTGTTGTCGTCTGTAGCAACAACTCCTGAAACCTGTTCCACAACCTATTACTGCAACACTAGCCCCATCCTCGACCCTACACATAATTGCAGGGGCCGACGCATACTTGATGCATGGCGTATTGAGTGGCGTTCACAACCTAAAACTAATAATTTCCATTCACTTAAGGATGACATTTCCTTGTGACCTTCGTTGATTGCTTCATGTTGAGCGGACCAAACGTTATTAATGCGTTTGCGTATTGGTCATACGCATCTTATTCATGGTTATTTGATGACCACCCCTCGAGATCTACCGCCTTAGTGTCAACTATGTCACACCCCATTAATTAACTGTCCATCATTTTCTCTGTGTCTGTCCAGCGTATGAGCCAGAACGACGACGATTCCTGCAGCACGCCTCATTACACTCTATTCTTTCTGAGTCACATCCTTCAATCTCGCTCCTATCCGACAATTCCTGAAAGCCACCAAACTTTATGATGATATCTGACTACTGACAGTTAGGCCTACATGACTTGACTTTGCACCTCCTCACCGAACACTAGCCTTATGAGGGCTCTGGCCCAGTGGGCTAGTATAAAATAAACACATCAACAACAACTAACCCATCTTTCCCTTCTTCTTACTTCTTTCTCTCTCCTTCTTCTTCTGCTTGTGATGATTTCTGGGGGGGGGGGGGGAATCCTTCTTCTTCTTCTTCTTTTTATTTTTATTTTTTCTCCTTCTTCTTATTGTCCTTCTTATTTTACTTTCTTTTCCTTCTCTTCTTCTCTTCATCATCATCATCATTCTCACAATTTTGTTTTTATCCTCTACCAAAAATTAAAAACCACCACCCCTGGTTTGGAAAAGGTTAAGGGAACCCACCTCGCTTTTTTTCTCTTTCTCTCCCTCTCTTTTTGGCTTGTATCCATTCGACCCAGTTCAGCCTACTGTTCTAAGATGTTTACCCCCATCCAGGTGTCAATATTTTCCTGGCGAGCGGTAGCGAGCCAGCATATATATATATTTGTTTTGTTTTGACAGCAAGCTAAATTTGTACATTTTTCGATAGAAAAAATTCTCCGGCAAAGCCGGATTTCTCTATACAATGCTGGCTCGCTATCGCTCACCAGGAAGAAATCGACACCTGGATGGGGATAAACGTCTTAAAACAGTTGGCTGAATGGGGCCGAATGGATACAAGCCAGGGAAAGAGAGAAAAGGAGAGAAAGATAAAAAAAAAAGCCGGTGACCCCCCTTAAGCCTGGGTCACACATGAGCAGGATTATCGGCGAAATAATATCGGAGTTTGGAATCCGAATCAAAATATCGCCTCGTTTTCAGTGACCTGTGTTCTTTGACCCACTCAATACCGGTGGCGTTCTTTTCAGGATAGTCTGGCTATTAAAAGGCGATTTATTCAGCTTTGGAAGTACGTCTACCAATGAAGAGGCTGCAAACTATCTACATTACTCCTTTTAGTTACCACATATCCTTCCAAAGCTTCATTAATCATTTTAGTTACCACATATCCTTCCGATTTTATTCAGCTTTGGAAGTACCAATGAAAAGGCTACAAGCTATCTACATTACTCCTTTTAGTTACCGCACATCCTTCCAAAGCTTCATTAAGGGGAGATGGGCTATTTATTTGATAATATATTTATCTGTTTTATTCTTCTTTAGTTTCTCCCCAGACCTCCATCAAGCTTGAAGAAAAACATCCCCTAGACCCCACTTTGAGATAAATTTGTAAATTTTTCGGTAGAAGTGTCCCGGCCGAAGCCGGTTGTTCCTACAATTGCAGGCTCGCTATCGTTCGCCACGAAAAAATCGACACCTGAATTGCACGAAAGGTCCTAATACTGACACAGAAATGGGGTGAAAGGAATTAAAATCACCAAACCAATCCGTCGAACTTCTTAAAACCTGAAAACTAATGGGACTAAACACGAGGGAGAAGGGGCACCAGAAAATCGGCCCATCTCCCCTTAAATCGTCTAAATGCAGCTGAAATGCAATGAAAACAGACGTTGCCAGTACAGAAGGGGGATACAGTATATGTCTTGTATTGGATATGATTATGCACACAATGAAAACAGACGTTGCCAGTACAGAAGGGGGATACAGTATATGTCTTGTATTCTTACTTGAATCTTACTTGAAGTCGTCTAGAGGTCCCGTTCTCACAATCGTGGTCCGCCACCGCTGCGTCCGTCCCGTGCGTCCCTTCGAAGGAGGTCCGTCTGGTCCGGTATAGAGTTTGAGGCCGCCCGGCAGTTAGCAGTGTATCCAGACACTGGTGGTTCATCTGGGCGGGTCTTTAGAAACTTGTCTAATAACCCTTTGAACCTGTCTACCGGGCAACCTACTATGTCTCGCACTTCCTTGGGCAGCGAGTTGAAATTTTTTGGTTCATTGTGGCCTAGGCTGGACGCGAGGAGGGATCTCACTCGTTCTGGTGCCTGTGATGGGAGGGATCTCCTCTCACACTTCCTTCCAGTCCGACCATTTTGTTTTTCCTGGAGTTCATTACCAGTTGGATCTGGAACCAGCTTCTCCAGGATTTTCCACACATAAATTGCGCAGTACCTGTCTCGCCTTCTCTGCTGGGAGTACAGCCCTAGCTTCTTGAGCCGGTCCCAGTAGCTAAGGTCCTTCATCCCCCGAATGTTTCTAGTGAAGGACCTCTGGACGGACTCAAGATCTCGTATGTACCCCTTTTTGTGTGGCGACCATAGTTGACTACAGTAGTCAAGGAAGGGTTGTACCATAGACCTCCAGAGAGTTAGCATTGTTTCTTGTTCCCTGGAGTTGAACGTCCGTAGGATCCATCCGGCCATTCCCTTGGTTTTCTTGACAGCTGCAGAAATGTGGTGTTGAAATGTGGCATCGTCGGACAATTGCACACCTAGGCATCTCACATGTGGCTTGGGGGTGATGTCGTGGCCGCCTGCAGTGAGTAGTTTGGTGGTGTCCTTGAGGGTTTGTTTCGGGCCACATCGTAACGCTTCAAACTTTTCTTCGTTGAAGGTCATGTTGTTTTCGTCTGCCCATTTGTAGATTTTGTCGAGGTCATCCTGGAGATTATGAATATCCTCTTCATTTCTGACGACACGACTTATGTTCGTATCGTCAGCAAAGGAAGAGATAACTGATTGACCAACTCCATCATCAATGTCCCCTATCAGTATAAGGAAGAGCAGAGGTCCTAATACTGATCCCTGGGGTACTCCACTAATGACGTGGGACTTTTCAGATGTGTGGCCCTTAACAGCAACAGTCTGCGTTCTTGCGGAGAGGAAACTATGCAGCCACACACCTATTTTGCCTTGGATGCCGAGTTTCTTAATCTTGTGAAGGAGGATGCCGTGATCCACCTTGTCGAATGCTTTAGCAAAGTCTAGAAACACGACATCCACATTTTCTCCCTCTGCAAGCCTGTGGAGCCTGTATTGGATATGATTATGCACACAATGAAAACAGACGTTGCCAGTACAGAAGGGGGATACAGTATATGTCCTGTATTGGATATGATTATGCACACAAATTTAGCGACAAACTTTAAGGGGAAATGGGTAGTTTTTCTGGCCCCCTTTCTCCCTCGTGTTAAGCCCCATTTGTTTTTGAGATTATAAGATGTGGGGCCCATTAGTTTGGCGATTTTAATACCTTTCGCCCCTTTTCGGTGTCAATTTTAAGACCTTTCGTGCCATTTAGGTGTCGATTTTTTCCTGGCGAGCGAGAGCGAGCCTGAAAATGTTCTACCGAAAAATTTATAAATTTATCTTGAAGGGGGTCTAGGGGGTGTTTTTCTAAGTTTGATGGAGGTCTAGCAAGGAAACTAAGAAATAAAGGAATACATGAATGAATAGACCCCAAAAATCGGTCCCTCTCGCCTTATTATTATACGGTTATAATCGAGGTGCAAATAGGCGAAATAACCGAGTTCCCCTTCGCTATAATGTCTGTATAGTCGGTGCCCACACTGTGACTCCCATACCACCGCCGCTACACCAACTTATTTATTCTGGTTTTGGTTTCCTCCCTAGACCTCCATGAAACTTTAAAAAAACATCCATTAGATCCCCCATCTAGATTGATTTATAAAAAAATTGGTAGAAAAATGTTCTGGCCGAAGGCCGGTTCTTCCATAATTCCAGACTCACTATCGTTCGCCAGGATAAAAAATCGACACCTAAATAGCACGAAAGGTCTTAATATTGACACGGAAGAGGGGCGAAAGGTCTTAAAATCGAAAAACTAATGGGACAAACATCTTAAAACGTCAAAACTAATGGGGCTAAACACGAGGGAGAAGTGGGACTGGAAAAACGTCGCCCAGACACCTAGAGCACTCAAAGAGGATTAATATGTTATTTACACCAGGTAGACGGCCTCACCCAAGGCCACAAGGACGGGCTGGACTGGTCGACCTGTTGCCTGCCCACCTCTTTCTCTCTCTCTCTCGTTGGTTTGTATCCATTCGGCTCCATTCAGCCTACTGTATTAAGACGTTTACCCCCATCCAGGTGTCAATATTTTCCTGGCGAGCGGCAGCGAGCCAGCATATATATATTTTTGTTTTCACAGCAAGCTAAATTTGTAAATTTTTCGATAGAAAAATGTCTCCGGCGAAGCCGGATTTCTCCATATAATGCTGTCTCGCTATCGCTCGCCAGGAAGAAATCTACACCTGGATGGGGATAAACGTCTGGCTGAATGGGGCCGAATGGATACAAGCCAGGGAAAGAGAGAAAGATTAAAAAAAAAGCCGGTGACTAGGTAGGCGAGACATCATGACCTCGATCCTCTGTAACTCAAAAAGGGCTAGAGCAAGTGGGCTGTACATTTCCACATCTATTCCTTGACTGACTCCTCCCAAATGGTAGAAATATTAGCTCGATTACTCTAGTCGTTTTTGAGTTACAGAGGATCGAGGTCGCTATGTTTCGCCTACACACAGCGAATAGACTATAGTAGGTACGTACCACCTGCGCTCTTTTCTCAAAACTTTAAGAGGAGGCGGTTCACTGTTTGGGCGATTTTTGCATGTATTCGTTATTTTTCTAGTTTCCTCCCTAGACCTCCATCAAATTAATAAAAAAAACATCCATTAGATCCCCCTTCTAGATTAACTTGTACATTTTTTGGTAGAAAAATTTCCCGGCCGAAGGCCGGTTCTTCCAACATTACAGGCTCACTATCGTTCGCCAGGGAAAAAATCGACACCTAAATAGCACGAAAGGTCTAAATATTGATGAAGAAATAGGGCGAAAGGTCTTAAAATCGACTAACTAATGGGGCAAAGATCTTAACATCTGAAAAGTAATGGGGCTGAACATGAGGGAGAAAGTGGTCCAGAAAACCGGCCCATCCCCCCTTAAACTGGTTTATAGAGTCAATGCGCGTTACTTGTATTGTTCTGAGTTGCAATTATAACTCATAATAACTGATACAAAATGAGTGTGCCAGATCGGTGACGCAAAACAAATGATGAATACAGGGGTAGTGTGGTCTTGTCTCACCTGCCTCCCCCCCCCCCCTCTCTCTCTCTCTCTCTCTCTCTCTCTCTCTCTCTCTCTCTCTCTCTCTCTCTCTCTCTCTCTCTCTCTCTCTCTCTCTCTCTCCTGTCAGTGTGTTTTGTATATATTGTGTGTGTGTGTCTTCCCTCATGTCCGCCTACACATTTTCTCATGTCAGTGTGAGTGTGTGTATGTGTATGTGTGTGTGTGTGTGTGTGCACTCACGCGTACTAAAAGTTGCTCAGGAGTGGGTCCTCCCTTCCCCTACTCCACCCTGGGCAGGTGGAAGGGGGGAGTCTGGTCCAAGTCTAGCCACACCTTCCACTCCCAAACTATCCCCAACTCCCCCACCTTGACAGGTGGCAGTTAGTGATTAGCGACGATTGTTCTCATGTAGTATTAATTATTGTTAAACCATCATTGCACATGCTTACAATGGTCAACATTTAAAATATATTAGGAATTTATTAATACAATATACTGTATACGTAATTGCATTCTCAAAATGAGTCTTTATACACAACGTGGGTTACAAGAATCTCGGCTGTAAGTGGGCTTCTGTCTCTCTCTCTCTCTCTTTCTTTCTTTCTTTCTTTCTTTCTTTCTTTCTTTCTTTCTTTCTCTCTCTCTCTCTCTCTCTCTCTCTCTCTCTCTCTCTCTCTCTCTCTCTCTCTCTCTCTCTCTCTCTCTCTCTCTTAACACCAGCCTACGAGGTCAGTTCATTCTGGTTTTTAAAATGTGTAATGGGTTTAATAATATGTATCATAACAAAATGCTTAGCCTCAATATGAATACAATACGCAACCATGACTGCCAGTTAAAATTGAAAAGGTTCAGCACTAGTATTTGTGGAAACTGTTTCCTATTTATGATCTGTTCTACCTGGAAACTTTCCTCAGAAGTTGTAAACATTATCTCAGTTGAACAGTTCAATAAGACTGAAAAATGTCTCTCCTTCCACTTCGAATATTTCCCCGTAATGGACCGCAAGATCTTTGAGATACTAACTATTCCATGTAATTCCTTGTAACTCTCATAGCACACACTTTCTACAACCAAGATTAAACGGGTCTGAATGTGGTTTATTTCCCTTCATTAGTGTGTGTGATGAATGTTGCCTGCATTCGACACACAGAGGAGAGTTGATGGTAAAACTGTCTATTAATGTGGTGTATTTCCCTTCATTAGTGTGTGTGATGAATGTTGCCTGCATTCGACACACATAGAGGAGAGTTGATGGTAAAACTGTCTATTAATGTGGTGTATTTCCCTTCATTAGTGTGTGTGATGAATGTTGCCTGCATTCGACACACATAGAGGAGAGTTGATGGTAAAACTGTCTATTAATCCTGTTAATTATTTCGAAATTTGTAGAGGTGAGAGGCTGGGATCACAGATAGAGACAGATAAGGGAGAAGTGAGAAGGCGAGCCCTGTTACTCAAGGGCTCTATACTCAAACCTTACTAAAAGTTAACACCGACTTTGATAGTAAGTTGTATCGAATTCTATATTTATTTGATTGACAAAAGTGTATAGGCCACACAAAATGAAATGCATACCGTTTATAGCATGTATGGTAATGAATAAATGGTAGAAATTGATTGAAATGATAGACGAAACCACCAATAACAGTTGCAACACTATTCCAGCCAATCTTTGCCTTTAGTACTTTCCTGTTATGATATAAAAGCCCGACTGTGTAACTAATTTGAGAACCTAGGAGTACATCGTAGAGGGCACGTTGATGTGTATTGCAATAATGATGAACATTATATTCTGAATACTGTATGAGATTGGATTTAATTATGGTATTATTATATTGAAATCACATTAAGTCTTGATCGTAGCAAGTAGTGCAATGAGAGAGAGAGACACACACACACGCAGAGAGAGAGATAGAGAGAGAAGCACAAGACCAAGATTCGTGTAACCCACGTTGTGTATAGAAACTCAATTTGAGAATACAATTATACAGTATATTGTACAAATTCCTAATATATGTTAAATGTCGGCCATTGTAAATATTTGCAATGATGGTTTGACAATAATTTGCAATACATGAGAACAATCGTCGCTAATCACTAACTGCCAGCTAGAGAAGCAAGGTGGGGGAGTTGGGGATAGTTTGGGGGTGGAAGGTGGGGGTAGACTTGGACCAGACTCCCCCCTTCCACCTGCCCAAGGTGGAGTAGGGGAAGGGAGGACCCACCCCTGAGCAACTTTTAGTACGTGTGAGTGTACCTTCCCTCATGCCCACCTACACACATTCTCCTGCCAGTGTGTGTATGTGTGTGTCTGTGTATGAGTGTGTGTGTGTGTGTGTATGTGTGTGTGTGTGTGTGTGTGTGTGTGTGTGTGTGTACCTTCCCTCATGCCCACCTACACACATTCCTGCCAGTGTGTGCGTGTGTGTCTGTGTATGAGTGTGTGTGTATGTGTATGTGTACCTTCCCTCATGCTCACCTACACATATTCTCCTGCCAGTGTGTGTATGTGTGCGTTTGTGTATGTGTGTGTGTATGCGTGTGTACCTTCCCTCATGCACACCTACACACATTCTCCTGCCAGTGTGTGTGTGTGTGCGTTTGTGTATGGGTGTGTGTGTGTGTATGCGTGTGTGTACCTTCCCTCATGCCCACCTACACATATTCTCCTGCCAGTGTGTATGTGTGTGCGTTTGTGTATGTGTATGTGTGTGTGTATGCGCGTGTGTACCTTCCCTCATGCACACCTACACACATTCTCCTGCCTGTGTGCGTTTGTGTGTGTGTGTGTGTGTATGTGTGTGTACCTTCCCTCATGCCCAACTACACACATTCTCCTGCCAGTATGTGTGCGTGTGTGTGTGTGTATGTGTACCTTCCCTCATACCCACCTACACGGACTCTCCTGCCAGTGAGTGTATGTGTGTGTGTGTGTGTGTGTGTGTGTGTGTGGTGTATGTGTGAGCAAGACCAAAGGGTCAAAGCTTCACTGATGTCATCCTCATACCAGTATTTAACTGGAGCTCCTGTTAAGAAATACTCAACCTGAGTGGTTGAAAAAAAGTTACCCAACTTATATCTTGCAGTTGCTGTAGCTCCAACATAAGAAATGTGAATTTCCTCGTATAGAGAACTTCTCTCCTTTTCCCAGTCCTTCTTCTCAGCAACTAGGGCGTCTCTCTCCTTGGTTATATCACTTAGCTGCCGTTGCAACTCCATGGATAATATCCTTAACCAGTCTCTCCCTTGTCTTCCCTTGTGCATCTGATACCGAATCACATTCGATATCTTGCACCAGTCTGTTTTGTCCTCTTCTCTCTGTCCGTATGTTCCTGACAACAGCAGCAGAATTATCTGCAATGACAAAGATTTCCTCCTATGAAATAAACAAGGCTACTAAGTCCACTTACTGTCTATACATTGAAAAATAAAAATATATAGATAGAGATTGATAAACTCATAAATTATTATGCAATACCAGAGTACCGACTAAAGAGAAAGAGTTGTGTTTGCTATGTTTATTATGCACCAAGTACAACATTGCAAAAGTGCATAGTAGGCCCAGGTAATAGGCCTCTTGATTGCACATTTAATTGACATAGGCCTACAACAAAGTTTATAATTGAATTTAAAATGTATTTACAAATTAAGTTGGCATAGCTCAATTATTATGTTAATAAAGTTTTTCCTTCCCATTTGGTTGAGAGAGAGAGAGAGAGAGAGAGAGAGGACAGCCTCAGTCAGAGTTGCCGAGGTTCGAGTTTTCACGCACATTTGAGGATTAGTTGTCAAAATATTTCGAAAGATTACATAATTTTAGGTTCTTTTTAAAACACTGTAATAACATAATACCCAAAACAAGCCAAATAACTAAAAATAGCCTGTCAGCTAGGCTTGATGCTAACAGAAGATAGAAAATAAGGTAAGATTGGGCTATTGTTGGGCTACTTTCTCAGGCATTTGGGAAGTATTTTAGCTGATGACAACACTCGGCCGCCGCGGCAGAGTTGCCAGATTGACTGGGATTGGAGAGGCAAATCCTCTACTCACTCATCCCAAAACCTTCAGATTCAAGCTTAAAGTAGCCGAGCTTCGTTTAGCTCTTTTTCCATTGACATCCCGCCCATCCACCAGTCTAAATGTTTTCAAAAGTAACCCAATGTTGTGTGAAAAAGGAAGACCTGGTAAACCTCGGAGCCAGCAAGCAAGGAAGGTACTTCATGGAGAGAAATGGGGTAGAGGAGAGAAAGTGGATTGCCAAACACTTCCAAATTACTGAACGCCCCAAATTAATTTAATGCTACTGTATGCAAATACCAATTACAATGCACTTCAGTTCCAACACTACAGGTGATAGCTTAGTATATCAGTTAAGGTTGCCTTGGCATAGGCATGAGATGAAAGACTAATTATTTTGGAGACATATGAAAATTAGTAACTCACTGGACGAGTTTCCAATTACACTTTTGTCAAATTTGAGTACACCCAATCACTGCACAACTGCAAGGCATTTTTTGTTTATCCTTGGAACATTCTATTCAGATGACTGGAGACAACAGAGAGATGACCTGTCTGACTTGTTACCCCACGATAACTGAGCCTGGTAAATAAGTGTTTATCATTGTCTGGCAACCTCCTCTAAGGTCTGTACACGCGTGTACACGGTGTGACGGCGTGCATGAGCGGGGCACAAATATGCCCTTGTATGGGATGACCTGGTATATTATTGGTCTTGTGTGTGAGTACCTTCCCTTATGCCCGCCTTCACATGAGTCCTACGTGTGTGTGTGTATGAGTGGGGGGGGGGGGTTACCGTAATGAGGGAAATCAGACAAGGCTGTTTACCTGGTACAGCAATTGTGTGTGGGGGGGGGGTTACCGTAATGAGGGAAAGCAGACAAGGCTGTTTACCTGGTACAGCAATTGTGTGTGGGGGGGGGGGGGGTTACCGTAATGAGGGAAAGCAGACAAGGCTGTTTACCTGGTACAGCAATTGTGTGTGTGGGGGGTGGGGATTACGTAATGAGGGAAAGCAGACAAGGCTGTTTACCTGGTACAGCAATTGGGGGGGGGGTTACCGTAATGAGGGAAAGCAGACAAGGCTGTTTACCTGGTACAGCAATTGTGTGTGTGGGGAGGGAGGGCTACCGTAATGAGGGAAAGCAGACAAGGCTGTTTACCTGGTACAGCAATGGTGTGTGTGGGGGGGGGGGGGTACCGTAATGAGGGAAAGCAGACAAGGCTGTTTACCTGATACAGCAATTGTGTGTGTGTGGGGGGGGGGGTTACCGTAATGGGGAAAACCAGACAAGGCTGTTTACCTGGTACAGCAATTGGGGGGGGGGGGTTACCGTAATGAGGGAAAGCAGACAAGGCTGTTTACCTGATACAGCAATTGTGTGGGGGGGGGGTTACCGTAATGAGGGAAAGCAGACAAGGCTGTTTACCTGGTACAGCAATTGGGGGGGGGGGTTACCGTAATGAGGGAAAGCAGACAAGGCTGTTTACCTGGTACAGCAATTGGGGAGGGAGGGTTACCGTAATGAGGGAAAGCAGACAAGGCTGTTTACCTAATACAGCAATTGTGTGTGTGTGGGGGGGGGGGGGGTTACCGTAATGAGGAAAGCAGACAAGGCTGTTTACCTGGTACAGCAATTGTGTGTGTGCGTGCAAGTATGCGTGTGGGTGTGTAGCCAATACGTGTTGGTGTATGTATGTATGTATGCGTGTGCGTGTAGTCGGTTTTATTTTATTTATTTTTTCTATGTGGAGGAGGGAGACAAAAGGCAGAACTGCCTGTGACGAGTGCCTCCCCCTGAGTTGAAAGAGTGAAAGAGCCAAAATCAAGGAATGTTCGAGCCAAAATGCCTGGACACGGAGTTTGAAGCAATTCGAGTCATGGGATAGGGGAAAGATGGATTCAGGGAGAAAGCTCCAGAGCTCAGCTGTTGAATAGAAGAAATATTGGTTGTTGTTGTTGTTGTTGTTGTTCCCCAAGCTGCCTGGCCGAACAGCCCCAAGGCCCCGAGCAATTCCAAGGCCATAACCGAGCGCCCCCACAGAACCCTCCCCGCCGACCACAATAAAGCCTGGGTGACCGAAGCCACTCCATGGCGGGGAGCTGAGGAGGGTGCGGAAACGCCCGGGAAACCAAAGCCCCACCCAGGGCCCTGTGCCCCTCAGCAATTATGAAGAGAAAGTTGAGGGGCAAGGGAAAAATGTGACGCTTTGGCTTCCAATCTTGGTAGATTGGGAGGTCAATCCACAGAAGAGACGCCGTCACTTGAGATCCAGAAAACACACAAGCTAAAGGAACAGTCAGAGTAAGCTATGGGTATGGCAGAGATCGCTCAGTTCTCATTCTGAAAGACCAGCCCATCACCACATGACTAGAACCCAATCCTCTCAGCAACAGCTAGGAAAGGCCCTAGAAAGCCGCCTTTGGCGGGGGGGGGATAGCTCCCCTATTTCAACCCCTTTCGGGGTTGGGCACCCGCCAAGAAATATTGGTAATATCGTTTTACTCTTGAGTTGGAGAGTTGCACAGAGTAGGGGTGGGATTGTGTTGCAAGACGGGTGCTACGTACTCTACGTAGAGGAGGTGGTATTAGTCAGGTGGTTTAGCGGCAAATGTTGCCATATTGTTACATGGCGGATAAAAGCACCAAATTTTGTATGAGGCTTCCTTGGGGTCTAATAATGAATTTTAAAGGGGGTGCCTTCCAGAAAATTTAAGAGAATATATAAAAACCCTGTATTGAAGGTGAAAATAAAAATGTTCTCAAAGCATACAAATCGTAATTAGACGATGTTGGTTGAAGATACATTAAATTTGATACGACAATTATGAAAGGAAATTACATTTTACATCTTTTTTATTCTATGCACTTTTTGTATTTGATTCACCGTTTACGAGGTATTGAGTGTTGTTATTAGTTTTTGAGCTAATTTCTTTTAATTGTAATAACACGATATTGGCTAAAGATACATTAAATTTGAGACCACACTTAAGAAAGGAAATTAAATTTTGCATCTGTTTCATTAGTGACACTTGTATCTGATTCACCGTTTAGGAGATATTGAGGGGTTTTCCAATTGTTGATTATTTTGTTTGTAAAATTTACTATTTTTTAAGAATAATATCATTATAGGCATTACATGGATAGGAAATTGTATTCTATAGCCTACTCTAATATTATATTATTATTGAACAAATCCATGAAAAATATATATTTACATAACAAATGTACAGTCATAAGTTGTAGTCAGGTGGCTTAGCGGCAAATGTTGCCATTATCGTTACACGGCGGATAAAAGCACCAAATTTCGCATGAGGCTTCCTTAGGGTCTAATAATCAATTTTAGAAGAGGTACCCTCCAGAACATTTAAGAGGACTTATATAAACCCTATATTGAAGGTGGAAAAATAGCATTTTTCTCAAATCATAAAAATCATAATTAGCCGGTATCGGTTGAAGATATATTAAATTTGATACGAAACAGGGCTACGTTTTGAGATGTGTGTGAATTCTCTATCAGTTAAAATAACCAAGATAGGGCTAGGTCTATTACAATAACAAAGATAGGGCTAGGTCTATAACAATAACAAAGATAGGGCTAGGTCTATAACAAAGATAGGGCTAGGTCTATAACAAAGATAGGGCTAGGTCTATTACAATACAAAGATAGGGCTAGGTCTATAACAATAACAAAGATAGGGCTAGGTCTATAACAAAGATAGGGCTAGGTCTATAACAAAGATAGGGCTAGGTCTATTACAATAACAAAGATAGGGCTAGGTCTATAACAATAACAAAGATAGGGCTAGGTCTATAACAAAGATAGGGCTAGGTCTATTACAATAACAAAGATAGGGCTAGGTCTATAACAATAACAAAGATAGGGCTAGGTCTATAACAAAGATAGGGCTAGGTCAATAACAAAGATAGGGCTAGGTCTATTACAATAACAAAGATAGGGCTAGGTCTATTACAATGTTTTTTTCGGCCAGACCGCCCGGATCTGAATGCTATCCTCATAGTTGCTTGACTATAATAAACAAGGATAGGCTATCACCGGTACAGGAATGAGGAGATAAAGACCAAACTTTATCTCCTTGGGATAGAAAACACACCATATGAGGAGGAGCACTTTATTGACAACGTTTCGCAGAAGTACCGCTCAACATACATCGCCAAACTAACGGAACAACCGTCTTAAAACCTCAAAAACTAATATGCTAAACATGAGGGAGAAGGGGGTCTTGTATATCTCCTTTTCCGATACGTGTCCCGAAAGTGTAGTATTTCCCTCCATAGATTTGTGTTTTTGTTTTTTGTTTTTTCCCCGCTTTCTTCTGGCTATCATTAGAGGATTTTATGCAGTTTAAGAAGGATGGGTGGGACTGATAATGAAGGGTGAAGACTATCTCAGTTCAGGGAGGATGGGTCGTTTTTCTGGTCCCCTATCCTCCTCATGCTTGGCCCCATTCGTTTTCATATTTTAAGATGTTCGCCCCATTTGTTTGTCGATTTTATAACCTTTTGTCCCATTTCTATATCAATATCCAGACCTTTCGTGCCATTTAGGTGTCGATTTTTTCCTGGCGAGCGATAGCGAGCCTGGAAAAAGAGAAGCCGGCCTTTAAGAGAAGCCTTTAAGAGAAACCGGCTTTCGGCCAGGACATTTTTCTAGGGAGTGTTTTTAAGCTTGATGAAGTTTAGTGAGGAAACTAAAAAACAAATTAATATATTAATAAATATACCCAAAGATAAACACTGTCCCCTTAACCCTGGGACTTCTATATACCCCCTTCCTAATCTGAATATAATCGTCTACTAATAGCCAGAACATATGAAAAGGGTTGAAAATATACGAAAGGGGTAAATAAAGTGGCCACAGCAGTAAACCTTTCGTAATGATATATTGGTGGTAATAAATATAATAAACCCATCTACTGTTTATAGGATGGAAAGGTAAATCAGCCCTTCTGTGCCGGCGACGTCCTTGTTATTGTAGTTTGGCAGCTATTAGACGATTTTATTCAGTTTAGGGAAGGCTGTCTACCCATTAAAAGGCTACAGACTATCTTAAGCTCCGTTCACACATGCACGAATTAACGTCACGTCCGTCCCCGACCAAGAAAATAGGCAGGACGGCATCAATCTGGAGGCCCCATGTGGCCACGATGGCCACTAGGGCCGTTCCAAAGTTTTTTTGCCGCCGTTCTCAACCCGTTAGTCGGCGTCTAGACGCCGCCAGTTGTCGTCTAGACGCCGCCAGGCTGCGTCTAGACGACGACTGATCTTGTGTGTGTCCGTGTGTGTCCCGTGGGTGTCCCGATATAACACGTTATCTGGCAGTTGCCCCGACCCACACGGACCATTTTATGCATGCACAAAAAGGACGCCGCCTAGGCACGGCGAATTAAGGGGTTGGGGCCGGACGGGACGTTAATTCGTGCATGTGTGAATCGAGCTTTAAAGCTCGGTTCACACATGCACGCATTAACGTCCCGTCTGTCCCCGACCAAGAAAATAGGCAGGACGGCATCAATCTGGAGGCCCCATGTGGCCACAATGGCCACTAGGGCCGTTCCAACGTTTTTTTGTCGCTGTTCTCATCCCGTTAGGCGGCGTCTAGATGACGACTGCTTCTATGCTAGTTATATTTAGACGATTCTGTACAGCTTCAGAAGGATCTGTGGTAGCTAGAAGGATTAATTAAGCTCGGTTCACACATGCACGAATTAACGTCCCGTCCGTCCCTGACCCCTTAATTCGCCGTGCCTAGGCGGCATCCTTTTTGTGCATGCATAAAATGGTCCGTGTGGGTCGGGGTAACTGCCAGAAAACGTGTTATGTCGGGACACCCACGGGACACACACGGGAGTAGTCGTCGTCTAGACGCAGCCTGGCGGCGTCTAGATGCTGACTAACGGGATGAGAACGGCGGCAAAAAACCATTGGAACGGCCATCGTGGCCATCTTGGCCACACGGGGCCTCCAGATTGATGCCGTCTTGCCTATTTTCTTGGTCGAGGACGGACGGGACGTTAATTCGTGCATGTGTGAACCGAGCAATAGAAAAGACGTCACCGTGTTAAGGGGAGGCAGACTGTTTGTTAGGTCCAATAATTAATTTATTCATGTATTTTTTTTAGTTTCTTCGCTAGAAAAATGTCCCGGCCGAGGGCCGGTTCCTCTTAAAATTGCAGGCTCGCTGTCGCTCGCCAGGAAATAATCAACACCTAAATGGCACGAAAGGTGTTAAAATTGCCAACGAAATGGGGCGAAAGGTGTTAAAATCGCCAAACTAATGGGCCGAACGTCTTATAATCTCAAAACTAGTGGGGCTTAACATTAGGGAGAAGGGGGTCCAGAAAAACGGTCTGCCTCCCCTTAATATAATTATACCCAGTGATTGTCTATACCTTTTTCCTACCCCTCTGGTTAACCCCTTCTGTACCGGCGATGTCTATGTCATTCAATTTCGGCTACATTTAGACGATTGTATGCAGTTTGAGAAGGATGTATGGTAGCTAAAAGGATTCATTGGGAGAGTCTGTAGCCTTTCATTGGGTAGACGTCCTTCCTAAGCTGTGCAGAAGGGGTTAATTTACAGCATGCAGACGTAAACCCCTTCGGCACCGGCGACGTCTGTTTTAATTGGATTCTATTTATATCTAGACGATTTTATTCAGTTGAAAGAGGGCCTCCAGCAATTAACAGGCTTCCAACTATCTCACTTAACCGATTGTAGTATTACAGATCCCTCCTAAGCTGCACAAAATTGTCTAAATATAGCAAGAATACAATGAAGGGGACGTGGTTATTTTGTGTTAGTCTATTTATCTATATATTCATATATATTTGTTAGTTCTCTTGCTAGACCTTCATCAAGCTTAAACAAAACACTCCCTAGATCCTCTTCAAGATATATTTGTACATTTTTCGGTAGAAAAAGTCCCAGTCGGAGGCCGGATTCTCTTAACGTCTTGTGTCAGTCGGCTGCTCCACTGAATCTCTTGTGTCAGCCCATGAAAATGCTGCATCTTTTGTGCAAGCCCGCTTCTAGAAGTTCTGAGAGAGATGCTAATTACAAGCTCGGTATACCTCGCCAGGAAAAAAATCAACACCTAAATGGCATGAAAGGTCTTGATATTGATATAAAAATGGGACGAAAAGTTGTAAAATCGACAAACTAATGGGGCGGACGTCATAAAATCTGAAAACGAATGGGGCTAAACATGAGGAAGAAGGAAGGGGGGACCAGAAAAACGACCCATCTCCCCTTAACAACACGTAAAGAGGAGATTTTCCGCCAGGTAGTTTTGGTGAAGTCGTAGTGAGGAGGGATCAGGTTCTGGAGAGAGAAAAAGGGGGGTTGAGGGGGGAGGGGTGGCAGCCAGCGAGAACCTCCCCTACCTCCCCCCTACCCCCTGGTCCTTGAGATTTTGCAAGAGCCAATCAAAAATAACAGGTTAGGAACTTTCAAGGAAATACCTGTGTGCATGTGTGTGTGTGTGAGTGAGTGCGTGTGTGTTTGTGAGAGATATTGAGTGAGTGTGTGTGAGAGAGAGAGACAGTGTTTGTGTGTGTGAGAGAGAGAGTATGTGTGTGTTTGTGAGAGATATTGAGTGTGTGTGTGCATGAGAGACAGTGTGTGTGAGAGAGAAAGTGCGTGTGTGTTTGTGAGAGATATTGAGTGAGTGTGTGAGAGAGAGAGACAGTGTTTGTGTGTGTGAGAGAGAGAGTGTGTGTGTGTTTGTGAGAGATATTGAGTGTGTGTGTGCATGAGAGACAGTGTGTGTGAGAGAGAGAAAGTGCGTGTGTGTTTGTGAGAGATATTGAGTGAGTGTGTGTATGTGTGTGTGAGAGAGAGAGACAGTGTTTGTGTGTGTGAGAGAGAGAGTGTGTGTGTGTTTGTGAGAGATTGAGTGTGTGTGCATGAGAGACAGTGTGTGTGAGAGAGAGAAAGTGCGTGTGTGTTTGTGAGAGAGATATTGAGTGAGTGTGTGTGTGTGTGTGTGTGAGAGAGAGAGAGAGTGCGTGTGTTTGTGAGAGAGCTATTGAGTGAGTGTGTGTGTGAGAGAGAGAGTGCGTGTGTGTTTGTGAGAGAAATATTGAGTGAGTGTCTGTGTGAGAGAGAGAGACAGTGTGTGTGTGTGTGTGAGAGAGAGAGTGCGTGTGTGTTTGTGAGAGAGATACTGAGTGAGTGTGTGTGTGAGAGAGAGAGAGTGTGTCTGTGTTTGTGAGAGAAATATTGAGTGAGAGAGAGAGACAGTGTGTGTGAGAGAGAGAGTGCGTGTGTGTTTGTGTGAGAGATATTGAGTGAGTGTGTGTGTGTGTGTGTGTGTGTGAAAGAGAGAGAGAGAGAGTGTGTGGGTGTGTCAAGGTTTGATTTGATTTCATATGTTTAGTTTGCTCCCTAAACCTCCATCAAGCTTTAAAAATATACCCGAAACACCCTCCTTCGAGACGAATGTGTACATTTTTCGGTAGAAAAATGTGCCGGCCGAAGGCTACTTCTTCTTAGATTACAGGCTGGCTATCTATCGCCAGGAAAAGAGAAATGACATCTGAATGGCACGAAATTTCATAAAATTGACAGAAATGTGACGAAAGACCTTAAAATCGCCAAATTAGGGGGGGATCAGATGACGCATTTGTTTTCTGTTTTCTACCTATAAATTATACGATTTTATTCAGATTAGGAAGAGTGTATGAAAGTCAGAGAGTTGATTGAGATAGTTAGCAGCCTTACGATGCCCACAGAGCCTTCCTAAGCTGCATAACTCGTCTCATGCTAACCAGAATAAGCGGTCAAAATGCGTCGTAAACTTGTCAAAGGCTTACGGGGAGATGGGCTGGTTTTTCTGCCCCCCCCTTCTCCTTCGTGTTTAGCCCCATTGTTTTTTGTTATATTTTAAGACGTTCGGCTCATTAGTTTGGCGATTTTAACACTTTACGCCCCATTTATTTGACAATATCAAGACTTTTAGTTCCATTTATGTGTCGATTTTTTGTCCTGGCGAGCGAAGCGAGCCTTTAATTGTATGGGTAATCGGCCTTTGGCCGGGACATTTTTCTACCGAAAAATGTACAAATCTATCTTGAAGGGGGGTCTAAGTTTTTTTTGTTTACAGCTTGATGGAGGTCTGGGGAGGTAACTCAAAAATAATAAACGAATTTAACAATAAGCAAACAAATACTCCCATCTCCCCTTAAAAAGGTTAATCACCCAATGATCTAACATGTGTCTGCATCCTATTAACACCAAGTGTATTTAAGTAGCATCCTATTAACACCAAGTGTATTTAAGTAGCATCCTATTAACACCAAGTGTATTTAAGTAGCATCCTATTAACACCAAGTGTATTTAAGTAGCATCCTATTAACACCAAGTGTATTTAAGTAGCATCCTATTAACACCAAGTGTATTTAAGTAGCATCCTATTAACACCAAGTGTATTTAAGTAGCATCCTATTAACACCAAGTGTATTTAAGTAGCATCCTATTTCGCTACAAAATCTCAAAACAATTGAGAAATCTCGATGGGAACTTAGCAATTTGATCACTTGCGAGTTTCAGGCTATAAGGAAGTTGGAGCCGTGAACATCGATATTAGAGAGAAATGCAAACATAATGTGAGTTTCTGATGGATAAAAAGTATGATAAAAAAAAATAATAATAATATTAAAATAGAGGAAAATAAAAATGAAAAATATGAAAAGTGGGGATTGGGCCTGAGCATATAGATAGATAGATAGATAGATAGATAGATAGATAGATAGATAGATATAATTTGGTTTAATGTACATATAAATGCACCGTGACGCTATTTTACCTGATAATACTGCTAAACATTCCTGGCCACAGCTCCAACTTCCTTACAGACCAGAACTCGCAAGTGGTCAATTTTCCGCCAGTTGAAAAAGAAACAGGTTATAGAAAACGGTACTTATTCCCCGCCAGGCTTTGGTCCACGGCAAGGACCTTGGTCCACGACTCCGCGGCAGGGTCCACGGATTATTCTACGCGCCAGCTTAAGGGGAGGCAGACCGTTTTTCTGGACCCCCTTTTCCCTCATGTTTAGCTCCACTAGTTTTGAGATTATAAGACGTTCGGCCCATTAGTTTGGCGATTTTAACACTTTTCGCCCCATTTCGTTGTCAATTTTAAGAACTTTCGTGCCATTTAGGTGTCGATTTTTTCCTGGCGAGCGATAGCGATCCTGCAATTTTAGGAAGAACCGGCCTTCGGCCGGTACATTTTTCTACCGAAAAAATGTACAAATTTATCTTGAAGGGGGGTATAAGGGGGTGTTTTTCTAAGCTTGATGGAGGTCTAGGGAGGAAACTAAAAAAAAAATATGAATAAATTAATTAAATGACCAAACAAACGGTCTGCCTCCCCTTAACCCCTTCACCACGATGACGTGTTTTTGTCACCATATTCTGGTTACCATTAGACGATTTGCTTTACCTTATGATCTACCTCCTGTTTAGCCAATTAGTTTTGAGATTTTCAGACGTTCGTTCATATAGTGTGTCGATTTGAAGACCTTTCGCCCCATTTCTCTCTCAGCATTAAGACCTTATGTGCCATTTAGGTGTCGATTTTTTTTTCCTGGCGAGCGATAGCAAGCCAGTTATTTTGGAGGAACCGTCCTTTGGCTGAGACATTTTCCTACCGAAAAATGTACACCTTAATCTCGCTGGGGGATCTTACGGATGTTTTTCTTTTAAGCTTGATGGAGACTACGATAAACTAGGCTAGGTTAAGTTAGGCTAGACTACGATAGACTAGGTTAGGTTAGGCTAGGTAAAGTTAAGTTAGGTTAAGTTAAGTTAAGTTATGATAGACAAGGCTAGGTTAGGTTATATTCGGCCGGAGGAAATTACTGAGCGAAAATTGCAAATATTAATAATAATAATAATAATAATAATAATAATAATAATAATAAATCGCCCATGTCGATCCGCCCAAACTCACATGAATTTCCGTTGGTGTCGCGCGATAAGAAGCAATGATAAGGAGTGGCTACACGGGGAAAAGATCAGTGTCGGACATGACGTGGCAGAGGGAGGACATACACGATCTTGTCCTCGGATATATAACCTGGGGATAACATGCAGAATACCGTGAATCGAAAAAGGTGGTTGTGCTGAAGGGTCTCGTGTGATAGGAGTGTTTATTGTTATATATTATACTGTATTGACATATTTTGGGGGGATGGTTCACTTTTTGGTCGATTTTTCTAGTTTCCTCCCTAGACCTCCATCAAACTTTAAACAAAACATCCATTAGATCCCTTTGTATATTAATGTGTACATTTTTCGGTAGAAAAAATTTCCGGCCGAAGGCCGATTCTTCCAAAATTATCGTTCGCCAGGAAAAAAAATCGACACCTAAATAGCACGAAAGGTCTTAATATTGACAAAGAAATGGGCCGAAAGGTCTTAAAAGATAAAAACTAATGGGTCAAACATCTTAAAATCTGTAAACTAATGGGGCTAAACATGAGGGACGGGTGATCAGGAAACCCAACCGTCTCCCCTGAAGCAATTGTTTTCCTTCGCCTGACACCGAACGAATACTGTGGGAATGAGTGATGTTTACAGAGAGTACAGGGATTACCACTACCATTTCTAAAGGTAACGCCATTGTTCAAGATATTTCGTCAATTATCGGCGCTGCGAAGAGAAAGAATTATTTAAAAATTCAATGAGATAATGATGTCTATTATGATAAAGATATAATTATTTGTGGTGTAATATATACATTGACAATCGTGAAGTACATATTTAGTCACAGCATGTAGCCTATAGGACCTTTTCAAACAGCATTTTCGCTTTTCCTAACACTTAGACAAATCTCAAGTATTATAATAACTGTGTATATATATTTATATAGCCTATATAATTATATATATATATATATATATATATATATAGAGAGAGAGAGAGAGAGGTGCAGTAGACCTTGAGCACCATAATCGGCTTACTGACTATTCCGCCCTCAGACCATTCCGACTAGAAGATCCCGCCCGCTTAGCTAGGTCCTTCCCGCCCGAATGTTGTGGGCGGAAAGAGCCAAACATCAATCCTTCCTTGGCTGATTCCGCCTTCTAAGATTAGACCGTCCCGCCCGTTTGTAAGGTTCGCGTATAGGCCTACCTTAAACTGCTTGCCTAAATGTGCAATGAAAAAGCCTGTAGCCTTGAAATTTGTGATTGTATCTAACCTTGTGTATATATATATGACGATCAGACTAAAACACGCCCATTAATAGGAAAAATCACAACCAATTTATTTGCCAATTGTCCATTTTCAGCCGATGGTGATTAGCATATTTCCCATGTTTATAGAAATCAGTTACTTTGCAAATAGAGTAGCGAATAATGGAGTGATCATGACAACGTGACATATTACCCCTTGAAGTTTATGTCACTTTTTAATTAATTCCGGCTGTCATTAGACGATCTCATACAGCTTAGGAAGGATCTGTGATAGTTGAAATGCTTAAGACTGTCTCGAATAACCTTCCTAATCTGAATAAAATTGCCTCATAATAGACAAAATATATAATGCAATCACAAATTTCAAGGTTACAGGCTTTTGCATCGCACATTTAGGCAAGATCAGCTGAGGTTGTGTGAACCATACAATTGGGCGGGACGGTCTAATATTGGAGGGCGGAATCAGCCAAGTAGAGGAAAGATTGATTGCTTGGCTCTTCCCGCCCACAACATTCGGGCGGGAAGGACCTAGCTAAGCGGGCGGGATCTTCTAGTCGGAATGGTCTGAGGGCGGGAAAGACCTGCTCCCTCCATAATGGATAGGAAAACATTTGACATCATCATCAGGATAAACACCCAGTCCCTGTAATAATAATTATAATAATAATCTATGTTTTTATTAATTTCACCACACCACGAAACACCTCTAATGAAATTAATGAAAGCATATAAATTATGTGATCCACCGGGATTCGAACCTGGGTTATCGATAAGACACAGATTTGTAGACACCTTAACCATTACACCACCAAGACGGTTAAAATTAATAATATCTGATAAAAATCGTCTAATAATATCCAGAATAAACTGTCAAAACGTGTCATAATTCTCAAGGGGTTAAAGTGGACAAAGATCTATATAGTACCTTGAGGTGGACGAGAAGAGCTATATTTAGACGATTTTATAGAGGTTAGGAAAGGCATATGGTAGCTAAAAGGATTAATTGAGTGACTCGATTGCCCTTTAACGGGTAGACGTCCTTCCTAACCTGAATAAAACCAGAATATAACTAAAGGGCGGCACCGGTACTGAAAAGGTTAAGTGTGCGACGTTCACAAACATAATAAAAAAATAATAAAAAAATAATAAAAACAATGAAAATTCTGTTCGTTTTGAGGGGACATGGGCCGGTTTTCTGGTCCCCTTTCTCCCTCGTGTTAAGCCTCATTTGTTTTGAGATTATAAGACGTTCGGCCCATTAGTTTGGCGATTTTAGCATCTTTCGCCCCATTTCGTTGTCAATTTTAAGACCTTTCGTGCCATTTAGGTGTCGATTTTTTCCTGGCGAGCGAAAGCGAGCCTGAAATTTTAAGAGGAATCGGCCTTCGGCCGGGACATTTTTCTACCGAAAAATGTACAAATTTATCTTGAAGGAGGGTCTAGGCCCTAGAGGGTGTTTTTCTAAGCTTGATGGAGGTCTAGCGAGAAAAATAAGAAATAAAGGAATATATGAATTTATAGACTAAAAAAACGGCCTATCCCCCCTTAACCCCTTCAGACTCATATGACGCAGAGGTTGCCAGATTAGCAATACGAAATAAAGTTCTCTCACTCTTATAATTACCTCTCCAAAATTAGTTTTCTGCCCACAGCTAACTCAAAGACAACTGCAGAGGTTGAAGTAACTAAACTAAAGTTTTCTAAATACCCCTGATGGTAAAAAAGGCTTTAAAGTATCCCTAATCGGCTCAAAATCGCGTCATATGTCGGAGTGGGTTTAAGAGTGTTTGCTATCTCTGTGGTGTCTGGTTACTTTAACCCCTTTTGTACAGTTGGCCAAATAAGTCGGTTCGCCCCTGTCATTACGTTGTGCTCTCTGTGTGCTGTATTAATGTCTGTCGGATGTTGAATAGGGTGTGTATAGATAGGGACATGTTTGCTCTCTGTGTGCTGTATTAATGTCTGTCGGATGTTGAATAGGGTGTGTATAGATAGGGACATGTTTGCTCTCTGTGTGCTGTATTAATGTCTGTCGGATGTTGAATAGGGTGTGTATAGATAGGGACATGTTTGCTCTGTGTGCTGTATTAATGTCTGTCGGATGTTGAATAGGGTGTGTATAGATAGGGACATGTTTTGTCTCTGTGCTGTATTAATGTCTGTCGGATGTTGAATAGGGTGTGTATAGATAGGGACATGTTTGCTCTCTGTGCTGTATTAATGTCTGTCGGATGTTGAATAGGGTGTGTATAGATAGGGACATGTTTGCTCTCTGTGTGCTGTATTAATGTCTGTCGGATGTTGAATAGGGTGTGTATAGATAGGGACACGTTTGCTCTCTGTGTGCTGTATTAATGTCTGTCGGATGTTGAATAGGGTGGGTATAGATAGGAACATGTTTGTATATCTCACTCGAAACGATAAATTAATGCTTAGATAGTGCCGATACCAATTGTTGATCGAAATATACTTGGTGCCGCGACATCACTTATTTGGCCGACTGTACCAGCGACGTCTTTTTCATTGTAATTTGGATAATAATAGACGATTTTATTCAGCTTAAGTAGGGCCTGGAACCACTAACAGGCTGCGAACTATCTCACTTAAGAGGAGATAGGCCGGTTTTGTAGACACCCTTCTCCCTCATGTTTAGCCCTATTAGTTTTCATATTGTAAGACGTTTGCACCATTAGTTAGTCGATTTTAAGACCTTTCGTCCCATTTCTTTGTCAATATTAAGACTTTTCGTGCTATTTAGGTGTCAATTTTCTTCCTGGCTAACGATAGTGAGCCTGTAATTTTGGAAGATTTGGCCTTCGGCCGGGACATTTTTCTACCGAAAAATGTACAAATTAATCTAAAGGGAGGTAACTAGAAAAATAACGAATAATTGAAACAAATCGACGAAAAAGTGAACCATCCCCTCTTAACCCTATTCACTACCACAAATCCTTCTTAAACTTCACAAATCGTCTAAGTATAGCTATAAAAACAAACCAAAAAAGACGTTGCCGGTACATAAGGATTAACCCTTTCAAGACGCCTTTCTTACCTTTTTCCTGGATAACATTAGACGATTTTATGCCAGTTAACCCTTTAAGGATCTAAGACGCATTTTGACGTTACATTTTGGTTATCATTAGACGATTTTATGCTAATTAACCCATACAGTACCAGCGACGTCTTTTGTATTTGATTTCAGCTACATTTAGACGAGTTGATGAAGTTTAGGAAGGATATATGGTAACTACAAGGATTCATTTAGATAGTCTGCAGCCTTTTAATTGGTAGACGTTCATCCTAAACTGAATCAAATCGTCTAATAGTGGCCAGAATATCATGGAAAGGACGTCATCGGTACTGAAAGGGTTAAGAAGGATATCTAGGTAGGCCTATCAAAGGAATTACGGTAATTTACTTTCACCCTAAGCTGAATAAAAGCGTCTAATGATAGCCAGAACAAACTGCTACAACGCGTCATGATCCTCAAAGGGTTAACTCTTTGAAGACAAAAACGCATTTTAATCCTCTCCGGCATATGACGCGATTTTGAGCCTATTAGGGATACTTTAAAGCCTTTGTTACCATCAGGGGTATTGAGAAACCTTAATTTAGTTACTTCAACCTCTGCAGTTGTCTTGTGAGTTAGCTGTGGGCAGAAAACTAATTTTGGAGAGGTAATTATAAGAGAGAGAACTCTATTTCTTATTGCTAATCTGGCAACCTCTGCGTCATATGAGCGTGAAAGGGTTAAGTTCATTCTGGCTATCACTAGAGGATTTTATACAGTTTAGGAAGGATGGGTGGAAATCATAAGGGTAAAGATGATCTCAATTAACCCTCTGACTTCCATATACCCTTCCAAAGCTGAATAAAGTCGCCTATTACTAGCCAGTAAACAGAGAATAAGTGCGTAATAGGATCTTGAAAGGGTTAAGTGCGGCTAATATGACTTAGAGGGTTTATGGAGATAGTATTTAAGGGAGCCCGCCTCGCTTTTTTTTTCTCTTTCTCTCCCTTTCTCTTCGGCCCCATTCAGCCTACTGTTTTAAGACGTTTACCCCCATCCAGGTGTCAATATTTTCCTGGCGAGCGGTAGCGAGCCAGCATATACAGTATATATTTTTGTTTTGACAGCAAGCTAAATTTGTACATTTTTCTATAGAAAAATTTCTCCGGCGAAGCCGGATTTCTCCATACAATGCTGGCTCGCTATCGCTCGCCAGGAAAAAATCGACACCTGGATGGGGATAAACGTCTTAAAACATTTGGCTGAATGAGGCCGAATGGATACAAGCCAGGGAAAGAGAGGAAGAGAGAGGAAGATAACAAAAAAGCCGGTGACGCCCCTTAACTGTAGACATTGATATTTGGCAGAATTACCAGCTAAAATGCGGTTGTCGGCCAAATAAGTGATGTCGCGGCACCAAGTATATTTCGATCAATAATTGGTATCAGCACTATCTAAACATTAATTCATCGTTTCGAGTGAGTTATTCAAACATATTTCTCTCTTTAACCCTTGTCTAGCGGGGTGTTTTGGGCTATTTTGGGCATATTCAGGCCCTCCTGAATGATCAATGCATGAAAAGAAATTTATTCAGCAAAAAACTAGGCGCTAAAAGCTTCAAAATGAGACCAGAATGAGCTACGTAGCACTCGTGGTTCTCATGCAGTGGTGCCACCAACATGGGAGTTTAGCGTATAGCGGTATATTTTTCCCAGCTATGCTCACTACTGGCTACACTGCCGGCCTCTCGAGAACACAGGGAGCGTGAGTCAGTGGGTGGCGGTAAGCCCTGGGTGTCGAACGTGTGGCCTGCTGCGCTCCCGGCCATTTGCACTCGATTTTAACCCTTTAAAAGCCTTAATAATGCTCCTAACTTGCTGCAAATTGGTGCACGACTTAAGTCGAGCGCCGCTCTTTAAGGGTTAAACACCCTATTCAACATCTGACAGACATTAATACAGCACACAGCGAGCAAAACGTAATGACAGCGGAGACACGACTTATTTGGCCTACCGTACACTCATTAATACAGAAAACCCAATTCAACATACTTTTTCATCCATCAGAAATCGCCATTATTATTATCGATGCCTGTTTAACCCCTATTGTACCGACATAGTCTTTTAATTTATATTCTAAATCTATTTCGATGATTTTGTGCAGTTTAACCCTGTTAAGTTCCAATACGCGTTTCTGTTCTGTTTTCTGGCTACTATTAGACGATTTTATTCAGATTAGTAACGATATATGGAAGTCAAAGGGTTAATTGAGATAGTATTTACCCTTTTAATACCCACAGATACTTCCTAAAATGCATAAAATCGTCTAATGATAGCCAAAATAAACTGCTAAAACGCGTCAGAGCTTTAAAGGGTTAAGAAGGATATGTGGTAGTAGGATGAGATAAGTGCGATAGTTCGAAGCGTGTTAATTGCTGGAGGCCCTTTTTTAAACTGAAACTATTCGTCTAATAGTAGCCAGATTAAAGTTACAAGGACGTCACCGGTACAGTACGGTACCGGTAAATAGCTATGTTTACGGCTCCAACTTCCTTATAGCCTGAAACTCGCAAGTGGCTAATTTAGCGCCAGCCTAAACAGAATAGACTATAGTGGTGAGTGGGGTGGTATTAAACTTATTTATTTGCTCTTTTATGTATTTTTGTGTTATGTTTCTAGTTTCTTCCCTAGACCTCCATCAAACTTAAAAAAACATATCCATTAGATCCCCCTTCTAGATTAATTTGTACATTTTTCGGTAGAACAATGTCCCGGCCAAAGGCCAGTTCTTCCAAAATTATAGGCTCACTATCGTTCGCCAGAAAAAAAAATCGACACTTAAATAGCACGAAAGGTCTTAATATTGATAAAGAAATGAGGCGAAAGGTCTTAAAATCGTCATACTAATGGGGCAAACATCTTAACATATGAAAACTAATGGGGCTAAATACGAGGGAGAAAGTGGTCCACAAATCAAAATTTATTATAATCTTCAAGGGGATAAATGTGAAAACATGGTTATAATCAGCATTAATCATCCATTACAAACCCCAATATACTTGAATAAACTAATGGAAGTATATGGTCCTCCCGGGATTCGAACTCGGGACACCACACCCAGAACATTATATAAGCATCTAAACCAATTCACCACCAACAATTATGTTTCACACACATAGCACTTTCGTATTATTGAGTGTAAGTGTTGAGTGTAAGTGACTGAGAGTGTGATAAGAGAAGCTGTCTATAGCCTACTGTTGTTTATCTTATCTTATAGCTAATCCCTGTTCTACTCGGGGGTACAGGAGGACAAATAAGTGATGTCGCGGCACCAAGTATATGTCAATCAATAATTGGTATCAGCACTATCTAAGCATTAATTAATCGTTTTGAATGTGATATACTAACATGTTTCTATCTATACACTACATATTCAACATCTGACAGACATTAATGTGTGTGAGACGGAAGGCTTTCTTTTATACGTTGTCTAGAAGTGTTGTGCGAGAGGATCCTCCCCACACGTGTGAACAATACTCAATACATGGACGCACTGTGCCCCTGTACAGAGCAAGAAGCTGCGCAGGGGTAAAGAACCCCCGGAGGTGGGTGAGCACACCCAGCTTCTGGAAAGCTGTTTGAGCAATAATGGTAAGATGATCTTTCCAAGAGAGATCAGAAGAAAAAGAGACACCAAGAATATTAAGAGAAGATGAAGGGTTAATTTGTATGTTGTTGAAGAGTAAGTCATTGTATGTAATAACTTTAAGGTTTTCTCTGTCCCAAGTTGAGATAGTAGAGAGATCAGAAGATAGGTGCTTTAAAGCCTCCTTACGTTAGTTTTGGAATTCCTGCTGTGAGTGAATTCGTGGAAGGCTAGTTGAATAGTGTTATGTAGAGTCGTCAGCATAGGAGTGAATGGGGCTGGAGGTGCAATTGAGAAGGTCGTTAATGAATAGTAGAAAGAGAGTTGGAGATAGGATGAATCCTAAGGAACACCGGAGTTGATAGGTTGGGGAAGTGAACGAGACCATTCTGAAGCTTCAAATCACCCAATACGCACAAATTATTTTAGCATATTGTACACATCTTCTAATGACAGTTCCCGCCTGATAGCCAAGAGCTTAGTAACACAACAGTTTCGTCCCTATTTAGGTTCCCAGGAGTCCTCAACACCCTTACTGTGCTTTTGAGATCTATGTGATATGTGGTATGTTATATTGTAGCATTCATAGTATTACTATATCTTGTATTTCATTTCACTTAGGATATTAGATTTAGATTTAACTCAACACAATGTACACGTATTTCTACGCTTCTCACATATAATAACTTTTTAGTTTTCGTAAATATAAATACTTAGCGGTATATTTAGATATTTAGGCACACATGGATTCAATTATTTTCAGCAATAGGTTTTGATCTCTCTTTAACCCCATTTAACCCCTACACGTTTGTGTTATTTCATGACATCTATTATGATTTGTAGATATTTATGTAGGCTGTTTCTTTGTTTTTTAGGCTGAAGATGGCTTGTGCATAAGCCGAAACGCGTCCCACAATCAATAAAGATGTATATATCAGCACTGGTCTTACTCTTTATATACAGTATATATATATATATATATATATATATATATATATATATATATATATATATATATATACTGTATATACTGTATATATATATACAGTATATATATATATTTTTTTAAGAGACAATGAACGGAGGAAGGAAAAACACATAAAACAAAAAGGTCCATGTGCCTAAAGGCATCCTCCATTCATAAAATGTTTGTAACAACTGGATTTAAACATTTGTAGATTGTAAGTTTGTGGAAAGCAATTCGAGGGAAGTGAATTCCAAAGAGTAGTAGTTCTAGGGATAAATGAATTTTGATAAGCAGAAGTTCTGCATTGTGGAGGAGAAAGTGTAAATTCATGGGCGCTCTCAGCTGCCCTAGTTCTACGGGGAAAGATGTGGAGAGGCGGCACAATTGAAGCAAGTTCCTCGGAACAATTGCTGTGAAAATATCTGTAGAATAATGCAAGGGATGCAACGTTTCTTCGTATGGATAATGTAGGAAGGTCCTGTGTGATTGCAGGGTTATTGATTAATCTAATAGCCCTATTTTGAATTTTGTCTAACTGCCTCAATGCAACCACTCCACTTCCACTCCACAGAGGTGAACAGTAATCCATCTGAGAACGCACATGACTTTTATATATTACGGCCAACTGCTCGTCAGTGAAGAATTCTCGAACTCTGTACAGTAGTCCCAGTTTTTTAGAGGCATTCTTAGCAATGCTTCTAACATAATGTGTCCAGCTCAAGTTAGTAGTCAATGTTACACCGAGAATGTCAATACTAGGGGAAGTGGGAATATTTACATCATTAAAAAATATATGGGAGTCAGTGAGATTCTGTCGGTTAGAACATTTAATGTACTTGGTTTTCTGTGCATTAAAGGAAACTAGATTCTTTTGTCCCCATTCTTCAATTCTAGAAAGGTCCTGGTTCAGAGAAAATGCAGTGCTTATTTTTGAATTTATAAGATCGGGTTGGGTGAAAGAATTGGTAAATGTGAAGGAACTGTGGAGTGTTGAGTCATCTGCGTAGGAATGTATTGGATTATGAGTGGTAGATATGAGATAATTGATATGAATGAGGAACAGAGTTGGGGCCAAAACTGATCCCTGGGCAACACCAGCATTTATTGAGTGAAATTGAGAATAAAGGCCATCTACCATTACACGTATTTTTCTGTTATGAAGATAAGAAGAAATTAGTGGAACTAATGATGCAAGGCCGTAGTGTGACATCTTCGACAATAAGGATTGATGCCAGACTCTATCAAATGCCTTTGATATATCCAGTGCTATTGTATGTGTTTCACCATGTTGGTCTGTAGCTTGGTTGATTTGATGCGTAAGAAGGCAAAGAATGTCTGCAGTTGATCGACATCGTCTATATATATATATATATATATATAATTAATTTCTGCAATGGAGCTTCCTCTTGGGAATCGAAGTCTCACAAGGAAAAGGAGAACCAGCGTAGTAGCGAACATCTTATCTTTATTGGTTACCAAACGTTTCGGAGAAAACAGTCTCCATCTTCAGTGAATCTAAAATAAATGAAAGTTTACATAAGAAATAAAACAAATAATTACATATGTATGTGAAATACCAAGCAGTAAGGTTCGTATGAATATGAACCGAGAAGAGCTAAACATAATAAAACAAAAACTATGTATTAAGAGAACAGCATTAAGCTAAACTTAAACAAATAATACTAATAAGAGAGGGTATACAATAAAGTACGAAAAGAAAATGGAAGGATATTTACTGAGTGAAAAGAGGTGTTGCAGTGGCCGTGTTGTTCAGGCTAGGCTTTAATTTATTTATATAGATTGATTCTGAGGTGATAAGGTCACAGCGTGAATGGCAAGTGGTTAGTATCTGGAAGTCTGTGGAAGAGAAAGGGTGATCAAACTGGTGAGAGTGATCGCGGATAGCAGAAGTGGAAGGCTTAGAAATCAACCTGCCTGTTCGAATGGATTTACCTTGGTGCTCCCGGATACGGTGAAGCAACCAACGTGAGGTGCAACCCACCGTACCACGTATCTAGCAGTACAGCTAGAACAGGTGAACTGGTAAACCACATTGGAATGGAGGTTCATAGGAAGAGAAGAAGTATGTTATATATATATATATATATATATATATATATATATATATATATATATATATATATTTATTTATGTTTTAGTTTCCTCGCTAGACCTCCATCAAGCTTTAAAGAAAAACTAAACTCACTTTAAAGATAATTTTTTAAATTTTTCGGTACGGTTCCTTCTAAACTACAGGCTCGCTATCGCTTGCAAGAAAATAAAGGATATCTAAATGGCACATAAGGTCTTAAAATCGCCAAACTAATGGAACGAACGTCTTGAAATGTCCATACTAATGGTTTAAGTATGAGAGAGAAGGGGTACTCTCGGTGGCCTCGGGTGGGTGGGCTCCAGGAAAAACAAATTCCTCCCCCACGGTGAAGAGCTATTTCCCCTCCACCTCTCTCCCCCTCCCCACCCCCCACCCCCCTCATAATCCCGTACATGACCAGCCTCGGAGTACCCAGGGAGGGGGGAGGGGGGGGACCAGAAATGCCGCCACTGATCGGTCCCTTGGTAATGACTCCACAGAATGCTCTGGACCACTACCTTCTACTCTAACAATCAATTTCTGTAACATTCGTGGCCTTTCCTCTAACTTCCACTCTGTGGAACACCACCTCTCCTCTACCATCCGTGATCTTCTCTTTCTCACCGAAACTCAGGTGTCTAGGACTACTGACAGCAAACCTTTCTCTGTATCCTCCTACTATCTCTATCCTCAGTTTCAAGCCAAAGGTGGATGTTGCGTATATGTGCACAACAATCTCGTGTTCCCAACTTTGACTCTTCTTAATTCTCAACTCTCTGGCTAAAGCTTTCTTGTCACTCTCAAACTAAATATTTATGCGCTGTTTATCTCTCCCCTAATTCTACTGACTATCCAAAATTCTTTGACTATCTAACTTCTAAAGTGGAACACATTCTATCCATCTCTCCTTTCGTAGAAATCTCCATCCTAGGAGATTTCAACGTTCACCACCGCCAATGGTTTTCCTCTTTTTCCACTGATTTCCAAAACCCAATTTCTCCATTTATCTACCCACAGGACTACCGTATCCCTTATGTTTCAACAATACACAAATCAATCCTTCATCTTCTCTCATTATTCTAGGAATCTCTTTCTCTCCTGATCTCACTTGGAAAGACCATATTACTACCCTTGCTAAAACAGCTTCCCAGAAGCTGGGTGTGCTCAACCGCCTCCGGAGGTTCCTTACCACTGCACAGCTTCTTGCTCTGTACAAGGGCACAGTGCGTCCATGTATCGAGTATTGTTCGCATGTGTTGGGAGGATCCTCTCACACTGCACTCCTAGACAAAGTAGAAAGGAAAGCCTTGCGTATCATTAACTCCCGCCCACTCACCAACTCTATGCAGTCTCTCTCTCTTCGCTGCAATGTTGCATCTCTCTCGCTATTCTACCTCTATTACAATAATCGATGTTCCTCAGAGCTCACTCAGTGTATATCACCTCCTCTACGTAGAGTACGTAGCACCCGTCTTGCAACACAATCCCATCCCTACTCTGTGCAACTCTCCAATCCAAGAGTGAAATGATACTCTCAAACCTTCTTCTATGCAACAGCTGAGCTCTGGAACTCTCTCCCTGAATCCATCTTCCCCTCATCCTATGACTTAAATTGCTTCAAACTCTGTGTGTCCAGGCATTTTGGCTCGTACATTCCTTGATTTTGGCCCTGTCACTCTTTCAACTGGGGAAGGCACTTGTTCCGGGCAGTTCTGCCTTTTGTCTCCCTCATCAACATAGAAAAGAAAAAAAACTTCCACTTTAATGCTTCTGTGTATACATACTGTACTGTATATGTAGGGTAAAGGAATGTATAATCACCTTTGCACTTTGGAGACCATGTATACTGTATGTCATTTGTTGTATTTATACTATTCATAATAAAGCATTAAATCAAATCAAATCAAACCAAATTCACCCAAACCTTTCCACTTTATTCCGGCTATTATTCGACGACTTTATTCAGCTTAGGAAGGGTCCATATCCCCTCCACCTCCCTCCCTCACAGTCCCCTCCTCCCACTTAAGGGGGGTCACCTGCTTTTTTTCTCGTTCTCTCCTTTTCTCTCTTTCTCTGGCTTGTATCTATTCGGCCTCATTCAGCCAACTGTTTTAAGACGTTTATCCCCATCCAGGTGTCAATTTCATCCTGGCGAGCGATAGCGAGCCAGCATTGTATGGAGAAATCCGGCTTCGCCGGAGACATTTTTCTATCGAAAAATGTACAAATTTAGCTTGCTATCAAAACAAAAATATATATATGCTGGCTCGCTACCACTCGCCAGGAAAATATTGACACCTGGATGGGGGTAAACATCTTAAAACAGTAGGGTGAATGGGGCCAAATGGATACAAGCCAATGAGAGAGGGAGAGAAAATAGCGAGGTGGGCCCCCTTAACTCACTGTTATCCACTTTCCACCGTTATCTGTTACCGTATCTCCCTTCGTGTGTATATATATATATAGTGGATCATATCACGGCCAGATTTACCCAGTGTGTAGGGCATTTGGAAAACATTGACTTTACAGAGATCCTGTGTTCTGGTTGTTATTGTATATGTGTGGGTGTGGGTGTGGGTGTATGCGTGTGTGTGGGTGTGGGTGTATGTGTGTGTGTGTGGGTGTGGGTGAGGGTGGGAACCTTGGAACCTTTGGAACCTTTGGATGTGTTCGCCACTCTTCTAGCGGCACCAAGGAGCGCGACGCCCCTCGTTATGGGTGGTGATTTGGTGCAGTAGACTGTTTGAAGCGACAGCTCGCTCCCTTGCGAGGATGGGCTCGTCTGGCACTTTTTGCAGTTCGACATCTAGGGCTCTCTTGAAGTTGTCTAACGAGATGTCCCTCATGTCTCTTACTCGCCGTGGGAGTTTGTTGAAGAGACGTGGGCCTCTGTGTGATAACCAGCCCTCTCGCAGAGAGCCCATAGCACCCCTGTTATTCATCCGGGGGATTTCGCATTCCCAGCCTCTCCTATCACTGAATTTCATGACTATCGGAGTATGTAGGTGTGGGTGTATGTGTGTGGGTGTGGGTGTATGTGTGTGTGTGTGGGTGTGGGTGGGTGGATCGTAAGGTATGTGTGGTCAGTATACATATGTAAATCCCGTTTTTTTTTTTTTACCTTAGACCATTGACTTACCCAGCACAATATGTTCTCCCTCCAGCTGATCTATAACACCAGTGTCACACGAGCATGTAGTTGTATCGGAGTCACAGTATCCGAGTACAATAATAGCTATAAGAAAACCTAACTGCCTGGCAAATTTATGTTTCATTATGACTTTAATTTGTATCTTGGAGTTCCTAATTGTGTAGAGTCCAATTTTACAGAAGAATAACTAATATAGTCAATTAGGCTAAAGTAATGATATAACTATAGTCCGTTTAATCTAGGTTGGGCAGAAATCGTAACCTATAACTTCTCATAACTCAAAAAGGACTAGCGTAATCGAGCAAATATTTCCACCAAATAGGAAGACTTGGCTAGGGAATATGTGTAACTATATATTGACGGCTCATTTGCTCCAGCCCTTTTTTGAGTTACAGAGGTTAGAGGTTACGATTTCTGGCCAACCTAGAATGACCGGACTATAGTGATGGTTCAAAACTCCGATAAATATAGCTAATAAACTTGATCATGTGACGCCGGCTTAACCCAGGAGCTGCGGGAAGACTCTTTTAACCCCTTCAGACTCATATGACTCAGAGGTTGCCAGATTAGCAATACCGTAAGAAATAGAGTTCGCTCACTCTTATAATTACCTCTCCAAAATTAGTTTTCTGCCCACAGCTAACTCAAAGACGACTGCAGAGGTTGAAGTAACTAAACTAAAGGTTTCTAAATACCACTGATGGTAACAAAGGCTTTAAAGTATCCCTAATCGGCTCAAAATCGCGTCATATGTTGGAGAGGGTTAAGAATCTGGGAAAAAAAAAATCCATTTAAAACACCCCAAAACCCTTTTTTTATTATTTTATTTATTTATTTATTTTTTGCCCCTGGGCCATGCCAAATATCACTCTTCCACCTCCCCTCCTTCCCCACTTTCCTCACCTCCTTCAGTTATCACCTATTTTCCCTGTTATTCCCTTATTCTGTGGTCTATTTTCGTGCTAACATTAGCGAGTTGCAAGCAGGGCATTGTCATCACGGTTACCAAGCGAGTGCAAGAGAGAGAGAGAGAGAGAGTATCGATCGACAGTCTCTCTCCAGACGTGGGGAAAAGTGGTGGGGAGGGAGGTTGCCTCAGCCATACATTATGTAACTCCCGGCCTGTATCGCCGATTTTGACCATCCAAACGCTGTTTCCACTTGTTTTATTGTTGTAACAGGTTAATACCTTTATAATCAACCTATAATAGGCGCATATGGATAAGTATTAATGCTATTTATGGTAAAATAACGATGTTAGTGATGGGAACAGCTCAAATACGTGCGCACAGGAGTGTGGTGTCTCATACCCCCCATGCGCACGTCTTAGGTTAAAGGGGAGGTTTTTAGTTTGCTCCCTAGACCTCCATCAAGCTTAAGGGGAGATGGGTCATTTTTCTGGGCCTCTGTCTTCCTCATGTTTAGCCCCAATAGTTTTCAGATTTTAAGACGTTCGCCCCATTAGTTTGTCGATTTAAAAACCTTTCGACCCATTTCTATGTCAGTATCAAAACCTTTCGTGAAATTTAAGTGTCGATTTTTTCCTGGCGAGCGATAGCGAGCTTGTAATTATAAGAGAAACCGACCTTCGGCCGGGACATTTTTCTAGCGAAAAATGTACAAATTTATCTTGGGAGTGTATTTTAAGCTTGATGAAGGTCTAGCAAGGAAGCAAATATGAATATATAAACAAATAGACCCAAATATAGCCACTTGGTAAGAATGGAGTGACCGGGTGTACCAGTATTGCCGCTGTATATAACCGTCAGCTAAATTACTTTAACCTAACTTAACTCTGTATATTAGCATATTATTCAAGGTTAGGGTAGATTGTTTGGTTAGGTTAAGGTCATTTAGATGACGGTCATCTACAGCGGCAATGCTGGTACACCCGGTAACACTATTCTTACCAACCACTGTCCCGTTAAAATATATACCAATGGATTACTAATAGATACTCCCTTCTTCCTCCAGGTGATTCAACCCAGACCTCATCTTGCCTGCTGAAGCTCCGTACCAACCACCACAAGTATGGCACAAGATATCCGTCAGTGGATCCAGAGTGTGGTTCATGCCATCAAGTCCCGGGCCAACCGCATCTGTACCGGGTCGTGCGATGGTCAGATACTCCGGATGCACTACAGGTGGACCTTCTTCATCTTTCTGGCAATGTTCTTCGCCGTCTGGTACCAATGGTGGGTTGGAACAGTGATATGTGTTCTTTAGTTTGACCCCTAACCTTTAAAAAAACGTCTCTCCGGCCTCCTTAATGCCAAACTAGGCCCCCTAAGTCACCCTTCAAGCAAATTCTAATATTATTCTCGCTCGGTGCCAACTCTGAACCCCAGGTGTTATCCCAGCAGCAGCCACCACCCCCGCATTTCCGTTGTCCATATGCCGTTCCCTCAAAATCACCTCGATGCTCCCATGACCCGGAAATCAGATGTGACCCGTCCCCTTTAGCTAAGTAATTATATTGTGTTGACATATAAATACTGATATACTATATTAGCTATAAGATCATGTATACTTCACTCCTAATCCATCCTTTGCAACCCCTACACATCATGCTTCACAACAGTAGTTTCTATGCTTTCCCCCAACAAATTGAGCTGTAACTGTTAATTTCCTCTCCCATAGGTACTATCGAGAGGTCATCACGTGCGTCTCTCACTTCAACGCCGAGTCTCAGGTTCGCCTCGATTATATCAACATCTGCCTCTCCTATCCTTACGTCGAGCGGGAACAGGACCAGGAGAAGAGTGTTGGTGATGATGTTGATTATGAGAAAGAGTATGGTGGTAATGATAAAGATAGGAGGTACTTGCTCTACTACCGCTGGATATCCTGGGCCTTTCTGCTCTTGACGGCCATATACTATATCCCTCGCAAGATATCCAAGAACCTGGACAACAGCAAATGCAAGCAACTACTAGAAGACATAGCTAGTAATGCTTCCAGGTATGATCACACTGAGGCTCAGTTGGTTGAAAGGGCTATGAGTTACATGATATTTAACCTGAGGACACACGACGGTCTTTACTGGAAATATGTTCTCGTTAATGTAGTTGCTCTCCTCGTCGATATTTTTACGCTGAATTTCCTGGACTTTATTTTGCAAGGGAGATTCCTCAGCTATGGTTTCAAAGCCTACCCATTTACCCGTGATCCTCAAACATTCTCAGATCACATGTCCCAAACCTTCCCCCCATTCGCCTCCTGTGAAATCTCAACGGAAAACCAGTTAGTCAATAAGCGCAATGAAAAATTTGGTTGCCACTTGACTATCATGGAGCTTTATGAGAAGGTGTTTCTGGTAATATGGTTATGGTTGATTGTGCTCACAGTAATGACTTGCTGCTACCTTGTGTTCTTAGGTCTCCTGTGGATTCCGTGGGTTCGTATAACTATGCTCCGATTCTCCAAGCCAAACCATGGGAGCGATCGAGTGGTCGTCTTGATAAAACATGTATTAATCAACTGTTCAATCGGCGACATCTACATGCTCTACCGCTTACGACAACATCTCAGCCACGCCAGATTCTACGAGCTCATGTCGGGACTGTCCGTGCCAGCTCTGAACCCCAAGAAGGCGTTACCCCAGCAGCAGCCACCACCACCTCACCCCGTTGTCAAGATGCCATTCCCTCAAAGTCACCTCAACGCACCCAGGACCCGTAAATCCGATGTGACCCTAGACCCGTCCCTGAGCCCCGAGTACCTGCAACAGCTCATGATGAACCAACAGCAGGGGGCTCCCCATTTGGGATTCAGGAACTCCAGCATCCTTGTTGACTAAACAGGTTAACTCCATCTGATGAGTGGGAGGTCATTTTTGGACCCTCTCTGTTTCAGCTCATTAGTTTGGCAATTAGAAGATGCTCCACCCAATTCAAGTGTCAATTTTTTCTGGGCAAGCGATAGCGAGTATGCAATTTAAGAAGGCCGGGACATTATTCAACCGAAAACATTTAAAATTTAGCTAGAAATGGGTCAGAGGATGCACTTTTTTTGTAGTCTACTAGGAAGACTATAAATACATTACTCACTAAGTCACATCATTGATCCCAGGTACCAGAATTCCAACGTGACCCTAGACCCGCCCCTGAGCCTCGAGTACCTGAAGCAGCTCATGATGGGCCACCAGTACCTGCAAGGGCTGCCCCCCCCCCCTCCCCCCCAGGGGGTACAGTTCTGCAGGATTCAGGAATTCCAGCATCCTTGTTGACTGAACAGGTTAACCCTATCAAATGCTAGGGGTTAGCTTAGGAAGTACCTATATCATTCAAAGGAATAATTTACCCCTCTGAGTCCTAGCGGTAGATTATTAGCTAAAAAACCATCTAATGGTAACCAGAAATTAAAATTATGCCATCGTGCTGAAGGGTTTAACCCTCTGTGCTTCACTTCATTAGTTTGGTGATTGATGAACAGTACCAGCAGGTGTCTCAAGCTAGTGTCACACAAGAACTTTTGTGGCAAATGTTTCGGAGCCACAGTAGCCGAGTTAATTTTTTTTTTAAATCGAGTGTACTTGTTATGTCGGAAGCAAGAAAGGAAGTACCCTCAACACACAGGACAGCCATTACGACAGCCGCATCCACAGCACGAAAAAAGAAACAGTGTCCCCCCCCCCCCCCCACATCTCCATACTCTACAAAGCGGCCAACACCACTAGCCCCGCCCCCAGTCACTATGTCACCAGCAATGCCTCCTTGGCTATTTAGGAATCAACTACCTTCACTCCTGTCATTCATTCCATCTCTTCAAGCTACATTAAAGTGAAAAGGTCTTCAGTCAGGGTCACAGGTAAGGAGGAGAGATGACCTTTTTACCCACAGCCCCGAGACCTCCAGGAGACACAAAAGAGGGAGATACGTGTTCAGCGAACCAACCATTACTAGATCACCTTACCTGGGTCTAGCTCTCTCTTCTGAGCATCTTGAAAGGCACTGCCTGAGCATCTTGTCGGTAAAATCTGTGCCTAAGCATCTCGCCATGGTCTCATCTGAGGATCTCGGCGAGCCCTCTGAGGATCACTCAGAACCCAAACAGTATCCCGGCTCTGTATCTGAGTATCTCGGTGCAAATACCTCACTCTCTTCTTGCACGAAGGATAAAAAGAAGCCCAAGCACAAGAAGAAGGGGTCTTGGTCGCCATGTAAAGAGAAAAAGTAGAGGAAACACTGCAGTAGGGGATCCCGCACCCCTGAGAAGTCCCCCAGAGACGACTTCCCCATATCCGTAACTCCGTGGAAGACACAAAAGTGTTAATATTTGTCTCTGTCTGTCAGAGACCCTTCATTGCTATATGTCAATAAATACAAAGCACATTCTTCTCTTAAACTCTTGCTGAGTGCATTTATAATCTAAAACTCAATAACGACTCCGTTCACTATAGTTAGTGATATATATCTATGCCCGTTTAATTTTGCCTCCAGACAACACACGTTACCTGACACACTCTTTTATTGAGTTGGTATATTTCCCCATTGACTCACATTATTGTATCACTGTGTCTTCCTGGGTCTACGCATCTCTTAATTGTACAGTTGCCCACATAAGTTCTGTTCCTATCCGTGACCTTATACATAGAAATATATTGCGCATGATTGAATTACTAGTGTACTTTCTTACGCTGCGGTTAACTCATCTGAATAGTCAACGGCCAATGAAAGGAAACCACACTCTCAATTCATTCATAGTAATTTTACTTTCATACATAACATCACGACGAGGAACAGAATTTTTGTGGGCAACTGTACATATTGAATATAATTCTCTGTCCGTATTTACTTGTTGCATTTACACTTTTGTATTTATTATTATATACATTCCTTTTAACTATTGTGATTTTGTCAATATAACTTTCAGTACCGAGACTGTGTATTCTGTTCTAGTCTTAGTCTCCCAGTCAACATATGGCCCTTCCTCTCACACGGATAAAGCCAGTATCACACAAGCGCTTTTTCCCTCAACCTTTATCCTCAACACTGGTCTGGCAGCTTATGAGATCAACAATTAACACATTTCGGTTACCTGAAAACACCTACCATCAGTCTAGTTTCCGATACCAGTGTAAAATATTCCGGAAATGGTGCCAGAAAATTGTTGATCATCGATGGTTGACTATAAAAGCTCTCGTGTGATACGGACTTAAGCTTAGGCAGCTCTGACCCAAATAGAGGAGAGCGGTATCTTACTACTATAGGACAATTTTCTTATTTATTGTGATTGTATTTTGAGCTTAGAGCTTCTAATAGTGTGCAGTTCAATTTATGAGGAGATTTTCCCTTAAGGTTTTTTTCTGGATCCCCTTCTCCCTCATGCTTAGCCTCATTAGTTTCTAGATGTTAAGACGTTTGCCCCATTAGTTTGGCAATTTTAAGACTTTTCGCCCCATTTTTGTCAATTTTAAGACCTTTTGTGCCATTTAGGTGTTGATTTTTTACTGGTGAGCAATAGCGAGCCTGTAATTGGCCTGGCCCTCTTATGTATGAAAGTATAATTAGCACGAATTAATTGCTAGTGTGGCTTCTTTTAATTACCAGTTGACTAATCAGATGAGTTAACCACTGCATAAGAAACTACACTCGTATTTCAATCATGTGCCTTGTAATAAATTAAATAAATCTATGTATAAGATTACGAAGAGAATCAACACTAATGTGGGCAACTGTACGATTGGCCAAATTAGTCGTGTCTCCGCTGTCATTACGTTTTGCTCGCTGTTTCCTGTATTAATGTCTGTCAGATGTTGAATAAGGTGTGTAAAGATAGGAACATGTTTGTATATCTCACTCAAAACGATGAATTAATGCTTAGGTAGTGTCGATACCAATTATTGATCGAAATATACTTATTACCGCGACATCAATTATTTGGCCGACTGTACACTCGACCAAAAACAATCTTTATTTACACTGGTGAGCTGTAAATAATCTAGTGTGAACGGAATGAATCGGGTGAAACATACATCTGTGAGGTATTACCATAAGATTTCGACCCACTTCCAGAATGTTTAGAGCGTTAGTGTAAAGATTGTTTTTTGGTCGAGTGTACATATGAGTTTTACAGAGCAGATGGAGAAAATGAAACTCGTTGTTGTTGTTGTTTTTTATACTGTATTTGAGGGGGAGGTAGTCACTTTTTTTCTGGACCTCCTTCTCCCTCATGTTTGGCATAATAGTGTTGAGACTTTAAGACGTTCGTTCCATTAGTTTGGCGAATTTGAGACCTTTCGCCCATATTTGTGTCAATATTAAGATTTTTCGTGCCCTATAGGTATCGATATTTTCCTGGCGAGCGAAAGCAAGCCTGTAATTTTAGAAGGAACCGACCTTCGGCCGGAACATTTTTCTATCGAAAAATGTACAAATTTATCTTGATAGGGAGCTAGGGGGTGATTTTTTTAAGCTTGATGGAGGTCTAGCGAGGAAACTCAAAGAATAAATGAATACATATATAAATAGACCAAACACCAAGCACTACCCCCTTAATGTTGTTGTTAAATAAAGGTTACATTCGGCGCTATGGTTTATTTATCCAGGCTTGTGTTATGATAATACTGCATATCAACCTATATACTATAGTCCTTTCATTATAGGTAGGCCAGGATTCGTGACTCCTAACCTCTGTAACTCATAAGGGGCTAGAGCAAATGAGCTGCCACACCTATTCCCTGGTTGACTCTTTCCAAATGGTAGAAATGTTAGCTCAGTTACTCTAGCCGTTTATGAATTATAGAGGTTAGATCATAAGAACATAAGAAAATGGGAGTCTGCAAAAAGCCGATCGGCCCACACAAGAGAGATCCCTGTCACACCCAACCCCAATTACATAAGAACATAAGATCGCGGGAAACTGCATATGGCCATGCGGCCCACATGAGGCAGCTCCCATTCACACCCAGCCCCTATCACCCATATGGGAATCCAACTTATGCTTAAAGCTTTCAACTGTTTCTGAGCTAATTACTCTTCTGGGCAGTGCATTCCACATGCTAACAACTCTATTCCCAAACTAGTGCTTTCCTATATCTTTCCTAAATCTAAACTTATCTAACTTAAAACCATTTGAGCGGGTTATGTCGCCGTTCTTTAGCTTTAATACCTCATCTATATCGCCCTTAGTTAAACCTTTTATAGATTTAAATACCTCTATCATGTCTCCCCTACATCTTCGTCTTTTTAGTGACTGCAAGGCTAAGACTTTCAACCTCTCCTCATACGATAAGTTTCTAATATCATGTATCTTTTTCGTCATTCTTCTTTGGACTGCCTCTAAATGGTCGATATCCATTCTGTAATAAGGGCACCAAAATTGAACAGCATAGTCTAAATGGGGTCTTACTAGTGCTAAGTATAGTTTTAAGAAAACTTCAGCGGTCCTGTTGCTAACACTCCTAGATATGAATCCTAGAACACTCTTTGCCCTGTTCCTAACACCTACACAGTACATTGTTTTCTGGGTTTCAGATCATTACTAACGAACACCCCCAGATCCTTCTCACACTCTGAGTTATCCAATTCTACATTATCTAGTTTGTATTTCGCATCTAAATTACGATTTCCAATTCTTAATACCTTACATTTGTCTACATTGAAACTCATCTGCCAATTTATGGACCACTCGTGCAAATGATCGAGATTATTTTGAAGACATTCCCTGTGGCTAGCTGAGCGAGTTCGATTCTCGGCTGGTGGAGATAGTTGGGCAATCTCCTCACACCCCTTGCCTCTGTTCTGATCGCCTAACAGTAAAATAGGTCTATGCCAGGGTAAATAGGTTCCTCGTGACCTCATCCCTTAAACCACTAACAAAACAAAACTCTTTATCCTACCCATTTTAGTGTCATCAGCAAATTTACTGATCCTACTCTTTATGCCTGAGTCAAGATCATTTATGTAGATAATGAACAGAAGGGGCCCCAAAACTGGCCCAAGATAGTTGGCCTTATAAAAATGAAAAGACCAGAGGAATAATATTACAAGCGAAGTCGTAAAAAGCGCCATCTTTATTTCATTTCTCCAAACATTTCGATATCAAATGAAAATACTATGCATAATTAAAATACATATTTAGATGATATGATAATAGCTGGACAACTAGGACAACAGAATGGAGACCTAGAGAAAGGGGTATACAGAGAACCAGATGGAGGGAGGGGATCCGAAAGTTTGCTGGGGTAGGCTGGAACAGACTAACATCTGACCGGTTAGAGCCATAGAAATGTTTGGAAGAGGCCTTTTTCCTGCAGTGGAGTAACTCAGGCTGATGATGATGATAGTGATGGTGGTGGTGATGATAGTGATAATGATGATGATAATGAAGATGATGGTGGTGGTGATGATAGTGATAATGATAGTGATAATGAAGACGATGATAGTGATGGTGGTGGTGATGATAGTGATAATGAAGACGATGATAGTGATGGTGGTGGTGATGATAGTGATAATGAAGACGATGATGATGGTGGTGGTGGTGATGATAGTGATAATGATGGTGATAATGAAGATGATAGTGATGATGAAGTGATGATAATCCTGATAGTGTTAATGATGATAGTGATGATGATGATACTCCACATTATCCTAGGTCCCAAATAACACTACACCACACTACATAATTATACTGCACAGTCAAAACCAACAGGCCCCTGAAAACCTCGATAATAAGACCGCCCTCAGACCAAATAGGGTTAAAGGGAGATGGGCCGTTATTTTGGTCCAGTAATTCATATAATCCGTTATTTCTTAGTTTCCTCGCTAGACCTCCATCAAACTTAGAAAAGCACCACCTAGACCCTCCTTCAAGATAAATGAGTACATTTTTCGGTAGAAAAATTTCCTGGCCGAAGGCCGGTTCTCTTGAAATTTGAGGCTCGCTATCGCTCGCCAGGAAAAAACTCGACACCCAAATGGCACGAAAGGTCTTAAAATTGACAACGAAATGGGGTGAAAGGTGTTAAAATCGACAAACTAATTTGCCGAACGTCTTATAATCTCTAAACAAATGCGGCTTAACAGGAGGGAGAAAGGTGACCAGAAAAACGACCCATCTCCCCTTAACCCATTCAGTACCGGTGACGGCCTTTATCATCATATTCTGGCAACTACTAGACGATTGGATTCAGGTTAGGAAGGACCTCTGCCCATTAAAAGGTTACTGAGCATCTCAATGAATCCTTTTAGCTACCATACATCTTTCCTAAGCTTCATAAAATCGTCTAAATGTAGCTGAAATCAGATGAGAAAATACCACCCCCTTGACGTAATGGTCATCCTATTTTGGTTACCATTATGGTGGTATCACACGAGCCCTTTTTCGCTTAACATTTATCCTCAACACTGGTCTAGCAGCTTATGAGGTCAACTTATATAATATTTCGGTCACTTAATTTCATCTATCATCAGTCTAGTTTCCGATACCAGTGCAAAATATTCCAGAAATGTTGCCAGAAAAATGTTGATCATCGAATGTTGACTATAAACGCTCTCGTGGTGTGATACCGGCTTTAGACGATATTCTTTAGTTTATAATCTACCTCTACGACTCCATTGGGTAAATACGATCTCAATATACCCTCTTAGTAACATAGGTCCTTCTTTTAAACTGCATAAAAACCTCTAATGTTACCCAGAATCCAAGGTATACAGACGTCATGGTACTGAAGGGGTTAAGGGGGGAGGGGCTTATATATGGCCTCCGTTATATACCTTATATATGGCCTCCGTTATATACCTTATATATGGCCTCCGTTATATACCTTATATATGGCCTCCGTTATATACCTTATATATGGCCTCCGTTATATACCTTATATATGGCCTCCGTTATATACCTTATAAATGGCCTCCGTTATATACCTTATATATGGCCTCCGTTATATACCTTATATATGGCCTCCGTTATATACCTTATATATGGCCTCCGTTATATACCTTATATATGGCCTCCGTTATATACCTTATATATGGCCTCCGTTATATACCTTATATATGGCCTCCGTTATATACCTTATATATGGCCTCCGTTATATACCTTATATATGGCCTCCGTTATATACCTTATATATGGCCTCCGTTATATACCTTATATATGGCCTCCGTTATATACCTTATATATGGCCTCCGTTATATACCTTATATATGGCCTCCGTTATATACCTTATAAATGGCCTCCGTTATATACCTTATATATGGCCTCCGTTATATACCTTATATATGGCCTCCGTTATATACCTTATATATGGCCTCCGTTATATACCTTATATATGGCCTCCGTTATATACCTTTTTATTTTAGTTTTTTATTAGTTTTTTTTAGCATCCTCCTAAGCCTCCGTCAAACTTAAATACCCCCAAGACCCTCCTTCAAGATAAATTTGTACATTTTTCGATAGAAAAATGTCCCCCTTGAATTACAGGCTCGCTATCGATTGTCAGGTAAAAAAATCGACACCTAAATGACACGAAAAGTCTAAATAATAACAAAGAAATTGGGTGAAAGGTCTTAAAATCGCCCAACCAATGGACCGAACGTCATAAAATCTGAAAACTAGTAGGACTAAACATGAGGACGAACGGGGACGAGAAAAACGACCCATCTCCCCTTAAAGCGAGCGGCTGAGAACCTCTGCGTTATATCGTTATCAGTGAGAGAGAGAGAGAGAGAGAGAGAGAACTTAACCCTATTTGGACCGACGAGTGGGGGGGAAAGAGGGGGTGGGACTTCCCCTATTTCAATCCATTAGTTTGGATATTATAAGACGTTTGACCCCATTAGTTTGGCGATAATAAGACGCTTCACCCCATGCAAGTGTCGATTTTATTCTGGGCGAACGATAGCAAGCCTACAGGTTAGAAGAATTCGGCCTTTGCGCCAGGACACTCTAATCGAATAATGTACACATTTAGCTAGACGGGGGTCTTGGTGATTTTGTTTTAGTTTCAAGGAAGTCTGGAAGTTTTTTTTAACCTATTAAAATCCTCATTAATAATTAACCCCTTCAACACAATGGCATCTTTTTACCTTTAATTCTGGTTAAAGTTAGACGATGGTATGCAGATTATGAAGATCCTATGCTATTTAAAGGGTTTATCGATATCGTATGTACAATCGCGCTAATAAGTGATGTGTCGGCACCAGGTATGTTTTGATCAATAATTGGTATCAGCAATATCTAAGCCTCATTTCTTCATATCGAGTGAAATATTCAAACATGTTCCTACACTTACCCACCCTATTCAACATCTGACAGACATTAATACAGCACAGAGCAAGCCAAACGTAATGACAGCTGGGCCATGACTTATTAGCGCGACCGTACCCCCTTTGAGTCCTGGAGGTAGATAATAAGCTAAATGAAATCGTCCAATGGTAACCAGAATATGTTGAAAATGACGTCATCGAGCTGAAGGGGTTAAACAAAGTATTATAATAACCCCCAAGAGGTCGGATAAGATAGTGGTAACCCCTTCTGTACCGGCGACGTCTTTTATATTTTATTCTAGCGACGATTTTGTGCAGTTGGAGGCCCCTTTTAAATTGACTAAAATCGTCTAATAGTAGCCAGAATAAAGTTTAACCCGTACAGTACCGGTGACGTCCTTTTCATTATATTCTGGCAACGATTAGACGATTTTATTCGGCTTAGGAAGGACCTCTAGCAATAATAAGACTTCAAACTATCTCAACCAACCCATTTAACTACCGCAGATCCTTCCTAAGCTGTATGATATCGTCTAGATATAGCTAGAATAAAATCTAACACACGTCGCTGGTACTCAAAGGGTTAACAGAAGTCGCCGGTAGAGAAGGGGTAAAGGAAGGTGTACAGTTACTCACATAAAGCTGGTATCACACGATTTTTTTTTTCTGGCAACATTTCTGGAATATTTTGCACTGGTATCGGAAACTAGACTGGTGATCGATGACTTTAGGATACCGAAATGTTTTAAATGTTGACCTCATAAGCTGCCAGACCAGTGTTGAGGGAAAAAGTGTTCTTATGATAAGTTCCGTTTCTCGTCGTCATCTTATGTACAGTCAGAAACCTCAATTTCTGAGACACTTTGATAGGGCTTGGACATGTGGAGCGCATCGTTTCTGGACGACAGGCTACTTTAACTATCACAAGGCCGCACACCTATGAGCACACGTTTGGAACCAATAGATGCTTCACTCAGTCTACCATGTACAATTATAATGCTGCTGTTATGCTATGAACCGCATTCATTTATTTATGGATTTACAAATGACAATAATACCTTTATTACATTTCCCTTACGCATCTACAGTAAATACGGACATGAATATTGCCATAGGGTTTAAGAAATTAAAAATTAAAATAAATACTTCCATTTTGCAGCCCCACGAGAATGGCTCGGGTTCCAACATTAAATGTTTCATTGGTTATTACGAAATTTGGTAGTTTAGGTTCGCTCTCTCGTACCCCCTCCCCTCCCAGAGCTGTCTACATTTCCATGTTCCAAGTGACCACGTTATGCATACTTTCATTCATTTCGAAGAGGAGGATGTTCAGTATTACAGTGTAAATGTTTACCTTGCATTGGTGTGTAATAAACAGTGGTTGTGTAAAGTAACGATGGCAATTATGACGTGAATTGCTAGTTACGATTAATCGAGTGTGTGTGTGTGTGTGTTGTAATAGAAGTAATGCTCTACAGTAGGTGACAAACACTGAACACAGAAGTGTCTGTTTCAGGACATACAACACAAAGAACTATGCAATGTATTATTAATGGTATTATCTGGTTATGAAATTAAGGTGTGAAACGGCAATGAGTTATCATTAGTGATATAATATGGGGGGTATTATGTAATACCACACAAAGTTAAGCTTCGGACGCTGATAGGTTTATATATTCGGTATTAAAGTAGTATTAAATGTATATAACACTCTAAGGGGTAAAGGCTATATAAGCATTGCATCGTGATATTACGTTTAGCAATGGCTATTGATACCTTTTCGATGTTAGTATTATTGTATCTGATATATATTGCAATGTGTACACAGTGCAACAAGGTTATCAGCATGATAAGAAATGGATGAATTATATGTGAGTACCGGTATGTGTTTAATAGTAACTACCATGGATGACGTCTGATGAATCACACACACATCGAAGGCCTGTCCATTCACTGCGGTTTTGTAGTGTTTCTTTACATTCTTAATTTTGTAATAACTATCCGTGTTTAATGTAGATACAGTTAGTTAAAATAGGACTTTAGAGGCTATCAACCCTATTGGATTATTAAGCCAGCACACTGTGAGTCAAAAATAACGTCAGGGCTGGAGCTTCTCTGCGAGAACCTCAGTCCCTTGTAGATACAGGAGGGAATAACAAACATTGGTATTTTTGTCATGTTTATATCAGATTCTGTTGTTGTTGTTGTTGTTGCTGTTCCCCAAGCTGCCTGGCCAAACAGCCCAAGGCCCCGAGCAAGGCCAAGGCCATAATCGAGCGCCCCCACAGAACCCTCCCTGCCGACCACAATAAAGCCTGGGTGACCGAAGCCACTCCATGGCGGGGAGCTGGGGAGGGTGAGGAAACGCCCGGGAAACCAAAGCCCCATCCAGGGCCCTGTGCCCCTCAGCAATTATGAAGAGAAAGTTGAGGGGCAAGGGAAAAATGTGACGCTTTGGCTTCCAATCTTGGTAGATTGGGAGGTCAATCCACGGAAGAGACGCCGTCACTTGAGATCTATAAAATATATAAGTAAAAGGAACAGCCAGAGTAAGCTATGGGTATGGCAGAGATCGCTCAGTTCTCACTCTGACAGACCAGCCCAACACCACATCAGATTCTGTAGTATGAATAGCAGCACAATAATGTTACATGGCAGACTAAGTGAAGCATCTATTGGTTGGAAACGTGTGCGGCCTTGTGATAGTTAAAGTGGGCTGTCGTCCAGAAACAATACGCTCCCAATGTCCGGGCCCTATCCAGGTGTCTCAGAAACTGCGATTTTTGACTGAACGGTGGCGCTAATAAGTCACACCTCATCTGTCATCACGTTTGGCTTGCTCTGGGCTGTTATCTGTCAGATGTTGAATAGGGTGGGTAAGTGTAGGAACATGGTTATATATCTCACTCGAAATGAATGAATACAGTTTTAGATATTGCTGATACCAATTATTCAGCTGTCATTACATTTGGCTGGCTCTGGGCTGTATTAATATCTCTAAGATGTTGAATAGGGTGGGTAAGTGTAGGAACATGGTTATATATCTCACTCGAAATGAATGAATACAGTTTTAGATATTGCTGATACCAATTATTCAGCTGTCATTACATTTGGCTGGCTCTGGGCTGTATTAATATCTCTAAGATGTTGAATAGGGTGGGTAAGTGTAGGAGCATGGTTATATATCTCACTCGAAACGAATAAATCAAGTGTAGTTTTAGATATTACTGTAATGCCCTCGAAAATGTCCCACACCCACAATAATACTAACCCGAGTTGACGTCAGGTATAGCGTAAAATAGTCGTAGATGGTAAGTCCAATAAACTCATCTCCAGAGACTATCACCCTAGTCGTAGATCACTACCCAGGCCCGCGCGCTAACCCACTGTACTACCACGGACGTACAAAAGTATAGCAACCTTAGTCCGATTTTTAAGAACCAGGTGATAGTCTCTCGAGATGAGTTTATTGGACTTACCATCTACGACTATCTTTAAGAACCACGGTGATAGTCTCTCGAGATGAGTTTATTGGACTTACCATCTACTATCTTTAAGGTGATAGTCTCTCGAGATGAGTTTATTGGACTTACCATCTACGACTATCTTTAAGAACCAGGTGATAGTCTCTCGAGATGAGTTTATGACTTACCATCTACGACTATCTTTAAGAACCAGGTGATAGTCTCTCGAGATGAGTTTATTGGACTTACCATCTACGACTATCTTTAAGAACCAGGTGATAGTCTCTCGAGATGAGTTTATTGGACTTACCATCTACGACTATTTTACGCTATACCTGACGTCAACTCGGGTTAGTATTATTGTGGGTGCGGGACATTTTCGAGGGCATTACAATTACTGATACCAATTATTGATCAAAACATACTTGGTGCCGAAACATTACTTATTAGGCCGACTGTATGAAAGTAAAATTAGCATGAATGAATTGTGTGTGTGTATGTGTGTGTTTTATAATCAGTTGACTAATCAGATGAGTTTACCGCTGCTTAAGAAACTACACTCGTAATTCCATCATGCGCATTCTATTTCCACGTACTGTACATGATCACGGAGAGGACAACACTTATGTGGTCAACTGTGCATGGGTGTGATAAGAGAGATAGTGACAGATTGTGAGCACAGCGTGGTGTATATGTGTTGATAGCACCTACTAATTAACCCCTCCAAGACACCATGACGCACTTATTAAAGGAACAGTGGCCGGGGTTTTTTTCTATTAAATAATTCATTCATTTAGTTTGTAGTTTCCTCGCTAGACCTCCATCAAGCTTAGAAATCGCTTCATAGACCTATGTGTACACCGGCCGAAGGCCGGTTTCTCTTACAATTACAGGCTCGCTATCGCTCGCCAGGTTAAGAAAGGTCTTAAAATTGACAACGAAATTAGGCGAAAGGTGTTAAAATCGCCAAACTAATGGGCCGAACGTCTTAAAATCTGAAAACTAATGGGGCTAAACACGAGGGAGAAAAGGGTCCAGAAAATCGACCCATCCCCCCTTAATGCTATTATAATAATAATAATAATAATAATAGTTCTTAAAGCTAGCGCATGCTAAGCTAGCTTAGGATAGCTCAATAAGGCCGATTAGGCGTATTTCCATTGGGGTCCTGTACTACTACCCCATCCCTTTGCTCATGAGGGATGGTAACGACTCAGTGCTTGTGAAAAATCTTTAATGCGCCGAGCGTGGGCGCGAACCCGGGCCTTCTGGGTGGAAGTCCGAGACGCTAGTCACTACACCAAGCGATATATATATATATATATATATATATATATATATTTTTATATTTAAATATATATATTTATATATATATATATATATATATATATATATATCTATATATATATTATATATATATATATATATATATATATATATATATTCTGGCTATCATTAGACTATTTAGTAAGATTGGGAAGGATGGGAGAGAGGCATCCTGACCAGGCTTCGAACCCACTCACCCCAGGTATATATGGGAGAGTCGGGCACCTTAACCATGTGCACTCGTCCATGAGCGGATATAAGGAAAGCAACCTTAGTGTTTACTTGAAGAACCAGGTTATAGTCTCGTGGAGGACTATGCCTTCGAACACGTGGTGAGTTTGTTTAGACTTCAACCATAACTATTCTACACTCCCTCATGGCCAAGTGGCTAAGGTACCCGACTCTCCCAAATATACCTGGAGTGAGTGGGTTCGAATCCTGGTCAGGATGCCTCTCTCCCAACCTGTCGTACATTATCATTGGATTGGGAAAGATCTGTGGGAGTTAGAGGGTTAAGGGGAGATGGGTCGTTTTTCTGGACCCCCTTCTCCCTCATGTTTAGCCCCATTAGTTTTCAGATTATAAGGCGTTTGTCAATATTAGGACTGTTCGTGTCATTTAGGTGTCGATTTTGTCCTGGCGAACGATAGCGAGCCTGTAATTTAAAAGGAACCATTGACAAATTTACAAATTTATCTTGAAGAAGGGTCTTGGGCGGGCGGATGTTATTTTAAGTGTGATGAAGGTCTACAGTAAGTGTGATGGAGGTCTACAGTAAGTGTGATGGAGGTCTACAGTAAGTGTGATGGAGGTCTACAGTAAGTGTGATGGAGGTCTACAGTAAGTGTGATGGAGGTCTACAGTAAGTGTGATGGAGGTCTACAGTAAGTGTGATGGAGGTCTACAGTAAGTGTGATGGAGGTCTACAGTAAGTGTGATGGAGGTCTACAGTAAGTGTGATGGAGGTCTACAGTAAGTGTGATGGAGGTCTACAGTAAGTGTGATGGAGGTCTACAGTAAGTGTGATGGAGGTCTACAGTAAGTGTGATGGAGGTCTACAGTAAGTGTGATGGAGGTCTACAGTAAGTGTGATGGAGGTCTACAGTAAGTGTGATGGAGGTCTACAGTAAGTGTGATGGAGGTCTACAGTAAGTGTGATGGAGGTCTAAGTGTGATGGAGGTCTACAGTAAGTGTGATGGAGGTCTACAGTAAGTGTGATGGAGGTCTACAGTAAGTGTGATGGAGGTCTACAGTAAGTGTGATGGAGGTCTACAGTAAGTGTGATGGAGGTCTACAGTAAGTGTGATGGAGGTCTACAGTAAGTGTGATGGAGGTCTACAGTAAGTGTGATGGAGGTCTACAGTAAGTGTGATGGAGGTCTACAGTAAGTGTGATGGAGGTCTACAGTAAGTGTGATGGAGGTCTACAGTAAGTGTGATGGAGGTCTACAGTAAGTGTGATGGAGGTCTACAGTAAGTGTGATGGAGGTCTACAGTAAGGAGGAAACTAAACAAATATTAAAAAGATACATATATGAGCTAGTGGCTGTTTTCTTTTTTTGTTTTTTTTTTCTACAAATTCATGTATTCATTAATGTTTTAGTTTCCTGGCTAGACCTCCCTCAAACTTTGAAAAACACCCCATAGACCCCCCCCCCCCCCCTCAACATAAATGTGTACATTTTTCGGTATAAAAATGTCCCGGCCGATGGCAGGTTCCCCTTATAATTACAGGCTCGCTATCGCTGGCCAGGAACAAAATCGACACCTAAATGACAACGAAATGGAGCTAAAGGTGTTAAAATCGCCAAACTAAATGGCCGAACGTCTTAAAATGTCAAAACTAATGGGGCTAAACACGAGGGAGAAAAAAAATCCAGAAAAACGACCCATCTTCTCTTAATTTTTTTTTTTTTTACCCCTCTGATGGCTCAAGGTCCTTCCTAAGCTGCACAGAATCGTCTAATGTCAGCAAAACCAAACCGTTGAAGCGCGTCACGTTCCTCGAAGGGTTAATCTGGTCCCCCTTCTCCCTCATGTTTAGCCCCATAAGTTTTCAGATTTTAAGATGTTTGCCTCATTAGTTTATTGATTTTAAGACTTTCCGCCCCATTTCTTTGTCAATATTTAGACCTTCCATGCTATTTAGGTGACGATTTGTTTTCCTGGGGAACGATAGTGTGCCTGTAATTGTGGGATAACCTGGCCGAAAAATGTACAAATCAATCTAGAAGGAGGAGACTAAAAAAATATTATATATATATATACTGTATATATATATATATATATATTTTTTTTTTTTTTTTTTTTTCTATGTGATTGAGGGAGGCAAAAGGCATAACTGCCTATAGCGAGTGCCTCCCCCATAGTTGAAAGAGTGACAGGGCCAAAATCAAGGGACGTTCGAGCCAAAATGCCTGGACACACGGAGTTTGAAGCAATTTAAGTCATAGGAAGAGGGAAAGACTGATTCTGGGAGAGAGTTCCAGAGCTCACATATTGAGTAGAAGAAAGTTTGAGAGTAACGTTTCACTCTTGGGTTGGAGAGTTGCACAGAGTAGGGGTGGGATTGAGTTGCAAGACGGGTACCACGTGCCCTACGTAAAGGAGGTGGTATGCACTGGGATAGCTCTGAGGAACACTGATTATTATAGTAGCGATAGAATAGCGAGAGAGATGCAACATTGCGGCGGAGAGAGAGAGATTGCAGAGAGTTGGTGAGTGGACGGGAGTTAATGATACGAAAGGCCTTCCTTTCAACTTTGTCTAGGAGAGCGGTGTGAGAGGAACCTCCCCACACATGTGAACAATACTCAATACAAGGGCGCACTATGCCCCTGTACAGAGCAAGAAGCTGTGCAGGGGAAAAGAACCCCCTAAGGCGGTTGAGCACACCCAGCTTCTGGGAGGCTGCCTTAGCAAGACTGGTAATATGGTCCTTCCAAATGAGAGCAGAAGAAAAAAGAGACACCAAGAATATTGAGAGAAGATGAAAGGTTGATTTTTGTATTGTTGAAGAACAAGGGATAGTCCGCTGGGAGATCCTGACGGGTAGATAGATGGAGAAATTGGGTTTTGGAAGCATTAAGTTAACAAGGTTTTCTCTGCCCCAATTGGAAATAGTATTTAGATCAGAATTTAAGAGTTCTATGGCTTCATTACGTTTGTCGTTGAGGGATTGCTGGCTGGGGCGTTCTGAAAACTAATGGAGTAGTGTAAGGTTGAGTCGTCTGCGTATGAATGGATGGGAATTAAGGTACAGTTAAGAGGATCATTTATAAAAATTAGAAAGAGAATAGGAGATAGGACAGAGCCCTGAGGAACACCGGAGTTTATAAGGTGAGGAAGTGAACAATGGCCGTCCACAACCGCAGCTATGGAACGGCCGGAAAGGAAATTAGAGACAAAGGCACAGATGGAGGGATAGAAACCGAAGGAGGGTAGTTTAGAAATTAACGATTTATGCCAGACTCTATCGAAGGCTTTCGATATGTCTAGTGCAATAGAAAAAGTCTCACCGAAGTCCCGAAAGGAGGATGACCAAGAGTTAGTAAGATATGAAAGAAGATCACCAGTAGAGCGACCCTTAAGGAAGCCATACTGGCGATCTGAGAGCAGATTATGAGAAGAGAAATGCTTAAGAAATTTGGAAGCAAGAATAGTTTCAAAAACTTTAGAAAGACAAGAGATAAGAGCAATTGGACGATAGTTGGAGGGTTGAGAGCGGTCACCCTTCTTTGGGACAGGTTGAATGTGAGCAAACTTCCAGCATGAAGGGAAGACGTTAGAGGATAGACAGAGACGAAAGAGTTTGCCTAGGCAGGGAGTCAGCACGGAAGCACAGTTTTTGAGAACAACAGGAGGAACACCGTCCGGACCGTACGCCTTATTAGTGTTAAGCCAGAGAGGGTAGAACGTACATCTTTAGAAGAGATTAGGATATTAGGCATAAGTAAGAGAGAGGAGGGCGGAGAGGAAGGAATAGCACCGGAATCATCCAAGGTGGAGATTCTAGCAAAAGTTTGAGAGAAGAGTTTAGCTTTGTCAGAGGAAGAAGTGATGGTTGTGCCATCAGAGTGGGAAAGGGGAGGGAAAGACGAGGAAGAGAAATTGTTGGAGAGGTTTTTGGCTAGATGCCAGAAAGCTTGGGAAGAGCTAGAGTTGGATAGTTCAGTGCATTTATTATTGATGAAAGAGTGTTGGCAAGTCGAAGAACAGATTTGGCTTGATTCCGGGCAGAAACATATGAAGAATGAGAGTCTTGAGTTTTAAGGCGTCGGTACCGTTTGAATGCTTCCTCCTTATTGCGGACAGCAGTAGAACAGGCGTGAGTAAACCAAGATTTTTTAGCATTAGTCTGAGAGAAAGAGAATGGAATGTATGCTTCCATGCCCAATAGGATTACCTCGGTAATGCGTTCAGCACTCTCCGAGGGTCCTCGGCCATGGAAGCAGAAATCATTCCATGGGAAATCAAAGAAGTACTGCCGAAGAGCCTCCCAGTCTCCCAGAAAGAGAGAGAGAGAGAGAGAGTGTGTTGAAGAATGAAGTAGAAGAGAACCAAAATCCAACAACTAATTCTAACCTTCAGGGGGACGGGTATATTTTTTGGTCGATTATTTCATATATATATATACAGTATATATAATATTATATATATATATAATATTATATATATATATATTATATATTATTATAAATATAATTATATATATTATCTATATATATACGGATCTATATAATATATATTTATATAATATATATACTGTATATATATATGAAATAATCGACCAAAAAATATACCCGTCCCCCTGAAGGTTAGAATTAGTTGTTGGATTTTGGTTCTCTTCTACTTCATTCTTCAACACACTCTCTCTCTCTCTCTCTCTCTCTCTCTCATAAAACGAGGTTGATTATTTAATTTAGGATTTCCCTTCTACTTCAATCTTCAACACACACACGCACGCACACACACACACACACACACACATGCACGCACTCACACACACACACATTCATTATTCACACATGGGCTACACATATTAAGGGGGGATGGGCGTATTTATTTGCTTATTCATATATTTTGTTGTTATACCAGGTTTTTACTGGGGTTGATTGAATAAATTAGGAAGGTTCTACTTGACTGGAGAAGGTAAATTCGTTTAACACATACACAGAAGGTAATAGAGAATAATTATAACAAAACGTACATTCATATTAGTATATGTACTACAGTTGTGTACATCAGATTTTTACTCTGAATTGTGTTGTGGAGAAATATCTGGAGAAGCAACAAAAGGTGTATGTTGCCTTTTTGGACTTGGAGAAGGCCTATGTCAAAGTGGATAGAGAAGGTATGTGGAAAGTACTTAGAATATACGGAGTAGATGGCAAGTTACTGAAAGCAGTGAAGAGCATGTATGAGGGTGCCGTGGCGGCAGTACGTGTGGAGAGTGAGCAGAGCGAGTTCGTTGACCTGAATGTTGGGTTGAAACAGGGGTGTGTGAAAAACTTGTTTACTGTATATATGGATGGAGTCATGAAAGAAATACAAGGAAGAGCAGTGGATGTTGGTGTATCGCTGATAAGGGAGGGAAATGAGTGGAAGCTGCCTGTACTGCTGTTTGCTGATGATACAGTTCTGATGAGCGATAATGAATGGGAGTTGCAGGGTCTGGTAAATGTGTCTGGAACAGTGTGCGAAAAGCGGAATTTGAAGGTAAATGCAGGGAAGAGCAAGGTTATGGTCTTCGAATGGGTGAAGCCACAGAGTGTGAGGTGAAGTTGAACGCTCAGGCTATGGAGATTGTCAGCTCATTTAAGTATCTGGGCAGTGTGTTGAGTAAAGATGGGACTCTGGATGAAGAAGTGCGGGAGAGGGTGCAACAGGGGAAGAGGGTTGTAGGAACGCTAAAAGCAGTAACAAGAAATAGGGTGGTCAGTATGGAAGTGAAGACGTCCTTGCATGACAGTGTGGTAATCCCGACACTGACTTACGGAAGCGAAGCATGGATGTTTGAGAAGAGACTCAGACCAAGAGTGAGAGCGGTGGAAATTAATGAGAAGTGCGTGCGGAGTTACATGGAGGGATAGACAGACGAATGAGGAAGTAAGAAGGAGGTGTGGTGTGGAGGTAGATGTGCTGGAAAGTGTGAAAAGGAACACCTTGAGATGGTTCGGCCATATGGAACGTATGGGAAGCGAGAGAATGACTAAGGTGTACGAGAGCGAGGGGGAAGGACAGAGAGGGAGAAGTAGACCGAGAGAGAGGTGGAAGGATGGAGTGAGGAAGTATATGGATGAAGGCGGTACTGGTTGGGAGGAGGGGCGTCGACTGACTGGGGACAGAGGTGCATGGGGGCGGTTCGCTCGTGGCCACCCCTTCGGGGATAACGGCGTTAGGCAATAGATAGATAGATAGATTTTTTAGTTGGGGGTAGCCGACTCGAGACAGAGCCTATCAATATTAAGAAGTGTATTCTTTATTGTAACGTTTGTCATTGCCACTCTTATTGTATTGGTAGGTTTACTTGTATTATTGTATTGGTAGGTTTACTTGTATTATTGTATTGGTAGGTTTACTTGTATATTGTATTGGTAGGTTTACTTGTATTATTGTATTGGTAGGTTTACTTGTATTATTGTATTGGTAGGTTTACTTGTATTATTGTATTGGTAGGTTTACTTGTATTATTGTATTGGTAGGTTTACTTTTATTGTATGGTAGTTTACTTGTATTATTGTATTGGTAGGTTTACTTGTATTATATTGTATTGGTAGGTTTACTTGTATTATTGTATTGGTAGGTTACTTGTATTACTGTATTGGTAGGTTTACTTGTATTATTGTATGGTAGGTTTACTTATTATTGTTTTGGTAGGTTTACTTGTATTATAGTATTGGTAGGTTACTTGTTTATTGTATTGGTAGGTTACTTGTATTATAGTATTGGTAGGTTTACTGTATTATTGTATGGTAGGTTTACTTGATTATTATGGTGAAAATGCCCCAGACGAGAACGCCCACCAACCACAGAAGCCATGAACGCAACACCACACCGTAAAACACCAAAGGAAAGGTCCAAGAACGAAAAGGAACAGCTGACCGAGGCAGCCATTTCAGACAGCCCAAGCCCGCAGGGACGTAAAACAGCTCAAGGGACCACACCCATTTACCTTTTCTAAAAACTGACCATTTTTCCAAAACCTCAACGTACACTAACCCCCTCGTGTCATACACTTCTAACTACAAAGATGATGAACAGGAATATACATTCATATTAAAAACACCCATGCCTGCTCCCGAAGTTGAGCCAATGCCAACACATCAGACAGCCATAATTATATCTATGTATGTTCTTGCATCCGAGGAAGTAGATGTTATATATCTTAGAAGTTAAAACACCCCAAAGCTGTCCCTAGACCTCGTATATCATTTTCCATGGACGAGTATTAGATATATGTAACCCGTGCCCAGTCGCCCCTTGGACACTGTTCCTCTAGTAACTATAGTATTAATAGTAAACATTCCCCTAACATCTGTCTTGCCAGAC